>JAOTQQ010000011.1:4625820-4641863 GCA_026546715.1 Gallinago undulata | reverse complement strand
CCCCCCCCCCCCCCCCCCCCCCCCCCCCCCCCCCCCCCCCCCCCCCCCCCCCCCCCCCCCCCCCCCCCCCCCAGGAGCGGGTTGAGTAATTGGGCCCCGGCGCGGCTGGCACGGTGCCCGGCGAGCACTTGGCACCGGCAAACATAAACAGTTCTTCCCGCGCCTCCCTCCCCCCGGCCAGCGGGGTTTGGGGGGCCATGGATGGGCTGGGGGGGGGGGGGACGGGGGCAGGGGGAGCTATGGGCAGCACCCTCCCTGCTCTGGGGGCGGGGGGGGCAGCGGGGTCCTGTAGGGACCCCAATTGATGTCCCACTGTGCCCCGATGGATACTGACCCCGTGTCCGGCACCGTGCCCCGATGGTGCCCGTGGGAATCCGGCACGTGCTGCGGTGCCCTGTGCCACCAGGGGTGGGAGGGGGGGGCGTGACACCCCCCCACCCCAAACACCCCAGATGCCCACCCTGGGGGGGCAGCTGGCCCTTGGATGCTCCATCCCATCCTTCTGGGTGGAGGGCAGCGGCAGGGTCGTGGATACTGGTGTGAACTGGGAGGAGGAGGATGGGGGTGCACTAGGCACCCAGTTGGCTTCTTGGGGAGGGTGGGCATTGGTGGGGGGGGACACGACACGACACACATAGCCCATCCCAGTCCCTCCCCAGTTCCTCACTGGGCGGCCCAGCCTTGTTCCTCTGGATCCCTTCTTTTTTTTCTTTTTTTTTTTTTTTTTACCCGCCTCCGCCGGGGGCCGGGAGCCAAAATTCTCGGCAAATAAACAGCCCCCGCCGGGCCCCGCGCCAGCGCTTAAATAAACAGCCAGCCCGGGATTGTGAAAGCCCCCGTGGCCCCCCCCCCCAACTCCATGGGCCAAGGGGGTCCGGGCTGTGCCGGCACGGCCCGGCGCACGGCACAGCCCGGCACATGCCAGTGGGCAACCATATTGAGCCCCCTAGATGCCATTTTGGGGGGGGGGGTCAGCCCCTTTTTGCCCCCGGTGCTGGTTGGCTGAGCCCTGTCACGCTCAGTGCATGAGTGGGGAGAGCAGAGCCGATGGAGGCAAGCAGCCCTGGTAGCCAAGCCGGAGCTGCTGTCCTCAGGGGACCCCAGTGTTGTCCCCCCCCCCGGGCTCTGGCTGGGTTGCAGCCCCCCCCCCCCCCCAGGATGGGATAAGGGGTGCACACCCCCCTCCCCAAAATCCCCCCCCCCCCCGGACCCCTCTGTGTCCCTTTTCCCAGGTCAGGTTGGGGGGCCATCACCTGGCCCCTGCCTCCATGGGGTGACCTGTGGGGGCCACATTGTCCCCACGCTGTGAGTGTGTGTGTGTCCCCCCCCCTTCATTCTCTGCCCCCTAAACTGGGATTAGTGACCTGTGCCTGCCGGGCCCCGCCGGTCCCGGTGTCGTTAATCTGGGGGATTGTCGTTAATCTCGGGGGGGTGGGGGTGGGGGGGTGGGGAGCGCTGCACCTGGTCAGCTGCGCCCTCCTGGGGCCGGGGGGGGGGATGCAGCCCCTCGAGGGGGGTGGGGGGGTGTCTGGGGAAACTGAGGCACAGCCGGTGGGTGCCATTTTGGGGGGTCCCACCCCATCCACTAACCCCCTTTCTCTGTTTTTCCCCCCCCCCCCGCAGTGTCACAGGAGCCGGTGCCACCAGTGAGGACAGCGGGTCGCCCCCCATGCTCTGCTCGGCCCCCGCTCCCCGTGCCTGAGAGACCCCCCCTCCCCTCTCCTCCCCCCCCCATCCCACCCCACATGCCGGAGACCCCCGCCATGGCCAGCAACAGCAGCTCCTGCCCCACGCCCGGAGGGGGGCACCTCAACGGTTACCCCGTGCACCCCTACGCCTTCTTCTTCCCCCACATGCTGGGGGGGCTCTCCCCCCCCAGCACGCTGGCCGGCATCCAGCACCAGCTGCCCGTCAGCGGATACAGCACCCCTTCGCCCGCCAGTGAGTACTGCGGCCCCCGCGGGGTTGGGGGGGGCGTGGGGGGACCCCCAGCGTCGGGGTGGGGGGGGTCGGGGGACCCCTTTATGCCACGCTCTGTCCCCAGGGGGGGATGCGGGCGCCACCCCCGGGCTGTGGCTCCGGTGCCAGTCCGGAGCCCGTGGTGGCACCGGGGAGGGGGGGGTCTCCCAGCCACCGCATCACCCACCCGTGGGGAGCGGTGTGTGGGAGGCAGTGGTGTGTGGGGGGCACCAGTTCCTCACCCGGTGGGGGCTGCTGAGCGTGTGTCCTGGTTGGAGGGGAAACTGAGGCAGGGAGCGGGCAGCGGCGCCCGGCGGGGGGGGGGGTCCGTGCCAGTTAATTGCCGTTGTGTGGCCGCCTTCGTTAATGGCCGTGTTTATGCCCCGGCTGTTAACGGCCCAGCTGGCCCCGCTTAGGGGTCCTTGGCCGTCGCCGTCCCCGGCACCCACGGCGGCCGGGCTGGGAGTCGGGGGGCTCGGTGGGGACGGGGACGGGGGGGTCGGTGCCGCGCTGTGTCCCCGCGGCGGCTCTTTGTTCGGCGGCGGTGCGGGGGCCGCCCGCGGGGGAGGCGATGAAGGCAATCATCGCGGCTGCTCCCGATTCCATTTCCCCCTGACAGGGTCGTCCATCACGGCCCCGGTAATCACCGCCCCGCCGCGCCGGCAGCTGGAGCCGCGGGAGTCCGTGGGCTCCCGGCCGGGGTGTCCCCCCGTGTCCCCCCCGCCACACCATCACCCCCCCATGCCCCGGGGTTCACGCTGTGCCTCGGTTTCCCCAGACCCTCGCCGGGTGGCTGCCGGACCCCTCCCCATCCCGTTCCCGTGCCGTGCTGGCCATGGGTGCCCCGCGGTGCCCGCTGTCGGGGAGGCCGCCGTGGGTCGAGGTGTAGTGGGGTGAACCCCCCCCTTCTGCCACCACCCCCCCAGCCCGTCCCTGGCCCCGGGGGACGGTGCAGGCCCGGGCAGGGCCGGCCCCGGGCGCTGTCCCCCGCCGGAGCCGCCCCGGCGGCAGTGGGACCCAGTGGGACCAGTTGAGCGACTGGGTGGCGGTGGGTGGGGCCCCTCCCCCGCACTGGGGCCATTCCCGCACGGTGCTGTGGGAACGGGCTGGGGGGGGGGGGGGGGCAACGTGTCGTGTCCCCCCCCCAGTTCTTCCCTGGCACTGGGGATGGGGACCTGGGCTGGAGGGAGCCCTGGTGGTGGCCAGGTGACCCGTGCCTCAGTTTCCCCTTGGCCTGCCCCACTGGGGTGCCCGTGGGGGGATGCAGGGGGTGGGGGCACCCTGTCTGTCTGTCTGTCGTCCCCCCCCCATAGCCTCTGTGCAGCCGTGGGTGCCCTCTTTGTGTAGGTCCTACAGTATTTGGTGTGTGCCCAGGTGGGATGTCCCCACTCCTGCTCCCGGCAGTGGGGCTGGTGGGGAAGCACTGGGGGCTGTGTCCTGCCGGGGGGGGAACTGGGGAGGGGTGGGGGTGCTCGGTGCAGCCACCCCCTCCCCAAGCCTGTCCGGCCCCCCTGCCAGCCCACTCTCGCCAGATGTGCTGCAGCTGAGTGGCCCTGGGGCAGATCCAGGTGGGGGGGTGGGGGGTGTGTGTGTGGATGCCCCTTCCCAGGCGCGGGTACCCCGAGGGGGGGGTCCTGTTGCACCCCCAGCCCCAGGCGGGTGTCCCCGGGTGCCCAGGAGCCACCATCGCAGCCGGGGCTGGACCCGTGTGCCCTTCTGTGCCGTGAGAGTGCCCAGCAAAGGGGAAGGGAGGGGGGGTGCTGGGCACGGCCCTGGGGACCCCCGGTGTGGAACCCCCCCTATGGGTTGGGCACGGGACCCCCCACCCCACGCTGTGCCCCCATGTGGGGCAGGGCAGAGGACAGCAGTGGGGGGACACCGGGGGCTGGTGTGGGGCCTCTCCAGACTCAGAGCTGCTTGTGGGCACGTGTGCGCTCGCACGGTGGGTGTGCACATGCGCGTGCACGCTGAAGGGGGGGGGGTGGGTGGGTGTGCACCCCGTGCAAGGGGGTGTGCACATCCCTGTGACACCCTGCGCGTGCGCTGCCGGCTGTGCCTGTGTGTGCACGTGTGTGTGCATGCCCATGTGCAGGGTGTGTGTGTGTGTGTGTGCACGCCCTTGTGCGGAGGTTGTACATGTGTGGAGCGAGTGTGAGTGCACGGGGCTGAGCGACTGTTTGGGGGGCTGTGGGGAGGGTGTGTGTGTGTGTGCCCACTCCTGTGCTGCCCCTACGTGTGCCCGTGGTGCGGAGCCACGCGTGTCCCCGTGCCAGGCGTGTGCACGCGTGTTAGTGCGTGGGGGTTGCAAGGACTGTCCCTGTGTCCTCCTCCCCCGGGGGTCCCCTCCCCTCTCCCAGTGCTGTCCCATGGGGGTCCTAGGGGGGGGAGGGGGTCAGGAGGGAGTCCCCCCCCCCCCCACATACACCCCACAAGGGGCTCCCTGGGTCCCCCCCTCCCCGGTTCCCAGGCCTGGCTGCGGGAAATGGGACCCCGGTGCGGCCCCCTCCCCTGCCGCCGGGCCCCCTGCTCCCACTGCCGGGATGGGGGGCCCCGCAGCCGGGGCCCGGCCTGTCACCCTACCCGCTGGCTCTGGTTTCCTCCGCGCCGCAGCCGCTCCCCCGCAGCGCCCCGTAATTAATTAATTTTTAAAAATTAATGAGCAAAACGTGCTCCCTGCAGGCTGGGGGCCGCGGGTTGGGGGGGGAGGGGAGGCAGAGGGGGGACGGTGGGGCTGGGAAAAGGGGGGGCCCCGCTCGGGGCAGGGGCCAGGGAGCCCCCGCAGGGTGCGGTGCTGGGGACCCCCCCTGTCCCCCCCCCATCCCCGCGCAGGGAAGATTGATGAGGCCGGGGGGTGGGCGCTGGGCCCCCGGCCTGGGAAAGCCCATTACGGCGGAGGTTTTCTATCACTGTCAGGGGGGCCGGGGGGAGCCGCCGGGAATTCGCCGCGCTCAAAGGCGGCTGAAGGGGATAAATGGGGTCTTTTGAAGTGGGCGGGGGGGGAGGGGGGCTGCGGGGGGCCCTGAGGTGCCGGTGGGGGGATGAGGAAGGGGGGGAAGGGGCTGGGGGCACCCCATACCCCGGGGCTGGGTGGGTTTGCGTGGGGGTCCCTGCTTGTATCCTGCTGTCTGCTGGGGGAGGGACACACACCCCACACTCTGGGCCCCCCCCGTGGTCCCCCAGTGGTGTCCCCACGGGCTTTGGGGCCGGGTCTCCATCACACCCGTGGGGGCATCTGGTGTTTCCCGCGGCATCCCGGGGGCGGTGGGAGGGAGGAAGCGGGGCTGGGGGGGGGGCCGCCGAGGTGGGGGGGGGCCATTGTAGTGTCCCCAGGGTGGTGGGACATGGCGGGGGTGTCCCCGTCCCGGCTGTGTGTGGGGCACTCCCCTTGCCCAGTTCCTCTTGGCTCCGGCGTTTGAGCTCTGGGCTTTGGTCAGGGTTGGGTGGGTTTTTTTCTTTTCTTTTTTTTTTCTCTCTTTTTTTTTTTTTAATAATCTCTGTTTCTTCCTGTTGCCGCCGGCGTGGGACGGGACGCGGTGCCCGGCGGGACGGGACACGGTGCCCAGTGCGATGGGAGCCACCAGCCAGCAACGGTGCCCGTCCCCTCGGTCCCCTCGGTCCGTGGCGGGCACATTCCTTGCGGCTGGTGCCCGAGCCCAGCAGACATTTGTCATGTTCGCTGCAGGAAGTTGGAGCAGCGCTGGGCTTTTGTTCACAAACCTGCTGGCTAAGCAAAGCCTCCGACTCGCCATTATTATTTAAACAGGCACTGCTGATCTGCTCCGCACACGCACACACGCACATGCACACACACATGCACACGCACACGCACGCACATACCTCCCGGCCTTTTTCTTAGGCTTTTTTGTTTTTCTCCCCTTCCTGCCCCCCCCTTCTCTTCGGGGGGTGGGTTGGAATAAAAGCGGGGTGGCCCTGGCTGCTCACTTGGGAGCTGGGGTGGGAGGGGGGGGCCGGCGTGTGCGGGGCCGGGGTGCGTGAGTGTGTGGCCACGTCGGTGGGAGGGTGTCCTCAGCCTTGGGGTTGGCATACACACACTGTCGTGTCTGTGTGCATGCTGCCGTGTGTGTGTGTGCACGCTGCTGTGTGTGTGCACACTGACATGTGTGCACGCTGCTGTGTGTGTGCACACTGACATGTGTGCACATTGCTTTGTGTGTTCACACTGCTCTGTGTTCACACTTATGTTGTGTGTGCACTGCCATATGTGTGCACGTTGCTCTGTGTGTGTTCATGCTGATGGTGTGTGCACTGCCACATGTGCACGTTGTTCTGTGTGTTCACACTGCTGTGTGTGTTCTTGCTGACGTGTGTGCATTGCCACGTGTGTGCACGCTGCTGTGTGTTCACACTGCTGTGTGCTCACGCTGATGTTGTGTGTGCACTGCCACATGTGTGCATGCTGCTGTGTGTCTTCACACTGACGTGTGCATGTTCACATGGATGTGTGCAAACTGCTGTGTATGCGTGTGCACGCTGCTGTGTTTGCACTGCCATGTGTGTGCACGCTGCCATGTATGTGTGTGTGCACACTGCTGTGTTTGAGTTCACGCTGCTCCTTCTGCACATTGCTGTGTGTGCACACTGCCTTGTGTGTGTGTGCACACTGCCATGTGTGTGCACTACCGTGTGCGTCTGTTCACACATGCACTGCCGTGTCTGTGCACAGTGCCACGCGTGCACACACACGTGCACAGCTGCTCAGCTCCCGCACGCTCCCTGCTTGCTGCGTGTCCTGGGGCGGTGTGTGGCAGCCCCTGCAGTGTCCCACCAGTGTCCGGCCGTGCACACGCGTGTGCGTCTCCTGGCCCTTGCTCGCGGCAGGACCCCGCTCAGGGCTCAGCTGGGGGCCGGGGGGCAGAGTGGACCCAGGGGGCGGGGGCTGCGTGCCCGTCCTGGGGCACCCCCGGAGGGACCCTGGGTTTGGGGTGTCACCTCCCCTGGGGACATGTGTGCATGGGGAGGGGAGGGGGGAGCGTGTGGCCCTGCCCCACTCGGCCTACACGCAAACACACGCGTGTGGGGGGGGTGTGCACGTAGACGCAGTGGGGACACGCAGACACATACGTGTGCACACGCTCAGCTGCTCCTCTGCCCCGTGGGGACACGGTGCCACACACATGTCTGTGTGTGCAGAGTGCATGCACACACGTGTACGTGCACACAGGCTGCTCCCCCCCCATACACACACGTGCCCCCCCCGGCCGTGGTGCAGCGGGAGCACACCTGGGCCCCTCTGCACTGGGGACACAAGCACGTACCCCGTCACGCCGCGGGAGCACACGAACACGCGTGAACACGCATGCACACACGCACACACACGCTCCCCTTCCCCCCCCCGCGGTGGCACCCGCACCCCCGGGGGGGCGGCCGGGGGTCAGGGCGAGGTGAGCCCTTCCCCGCCGGGTTCACCCGCAGTTCACCCGCATCCCATTAGGCAAATGAGCCGCGGCCCCGGGCAGCCCCCGGCCCGGTCGAGCCCCCCCCACCCCGGGCCCGCTCTGCCGCCCCCCCTCCCCCGCCACCGGCTCCGTCGTTCCGCCCCCGCCCCCCTCCCCCCCCCGCACCTTCGGCCGCGCTCCCGCCGGGCGCTGGCCCTGCGCGTCCGTGTGCCCCCGGTGCCGCCCGTCCCGGGGAGGGGAGGAAGAGGAGGAGGAGGAGGAGGAGGCGGCGGGGGAGGCGGCCCCGCGGCGCGGAGCGGGTTAAGGCTGTGGGGAGGCGGCGGGTGTCGGGAGGGACCGGGGCTGCCGGAGCCGCAGAGCCGGCGGGGCTGCGCCTTCCTCCCCTCCCTCCTCCTCCTCCTCCTCCTCCTCCTCCTCCTCCTCCTCCCGCCGCCGCCTGCCCGGGCGCGGAGCGGAGCGGCGGGGCCCCGCTCCCGGGGCCATGGCAGCGCGGCGAGGGGCGCCCCGGGGGCCCGGCTGCCGCCGCGGGGGGGGCCGCTGACCCGCCCGGGGCCGCCCCCGCCGCCGGACCGGGGGAGCCGCTCCCCCCCCCGAGCCCCCCGCCCCGCTCCTCCGCGGCCCCGGGCCATGTACGAGGGCGCGGCGGTGGCGGGGCTGCCCCCCGGCCCCTTCCTCCGCATGGATTTCTACGGGCCGGGCCGGGGCTGCCTCCTGCCCGAGCGCGGCCCCCCCGCGCCCCGCGGCGCCCCCCGCCGCCCCCCGCCCTGGAGCAGCTCCGGCCGCTGTAGGTACCTGCGCCCCGGGGGGGCCGGGCCCTCACCGCCGCCTCGGGCCGGGGCCGGAGCCCGTTCGGGGGGGGGGGGGGGGGGGGTGGGAAAAGGCCTCAAACCCCGGCTGTGAGGCGGGCGGGGGGGGGCTGCGGGGTTGGGTGCGGAGCGATGGGTGCGGGGAGAGGAGCGATGGGTGCTGGGGGGGGCTGTGCGGGGCGGTGGGTGCGGGTCGCGGGGGCGGGGGGGGGGGGGGTCCGGGCTCAGCTCTGCGCAGATGCCGCCGGTTCGGCCGCACCGACCCGTGTCCTCGTTCGGCGAGAGCCGGGACGGGGCCGCCACCGGGGCTGAGCGCGGCCGGGCGGGGGCCGGGGCTCGACGGGGCCCCCGCACCCCTCTCCCGGCAGCGCCGGCCCCGCAGGGAATGTCTGTGTGTGTGTGTGTGTCCCCCCGGTGATAAAGGCTCCGGCAAAATCCAATTAACTCCCGAGCCGCCGCTGCTTGGGCAGGGGTGGGGGGGGGGAGTGTGGGCCTCACCCTTCCCCCCCCCTCCAAGAATCTGGGGGTCCCCCTGCGCCGGGGGGTCCTGGTTGCCGCGGTGGGGCCCGGCCAGTCCCCTCCAACCGGCTGGATCCCCCGCTGTGTCCCTGGGGGGGTGTGTGGGGGTGTCACAGCCTGGTGTCCCCCGTGGGTCCCCGCTGTCCCTGGGGACGGGCAGGCCCTGTGCTCGGGGGGGGCCACAGAGTGGGGGTGCAGGCAGGGGGAGCAGGCAGGGGCACGGGCAGCGCACCCCGAGTTCCCGGCCAGCCTGGGGGCTGCCACCCAGGGGGGGGACCCGGGGACCTGCTGTGCTTTGTGCCCGCCAGGGGGGTCGCAGGGTGTCCCCAGGGGGCGGGCAGCCAGGGTGGCCCCCCCACGCGGGGCCGCGGGGGGCGATAACGCCCGGGGAGCGTCCTGCTTCTCACCCCGGCAAGGGCTGGGGGCTGGGGGGGCCGCCTTGTGCCTGGGGGTCAGGTTCCCCCTTTCCCCCACGATGCCCAGCGTGGTGCCCGTGGCCAGGGGGGTACATGGGGGTGGTTGGGCCACTGTCCCCCCCCCGGTCTCGCTCCCCCCATTGTCTCGGGGCTGCTCGACCTTTCCGCTGGCGCGAGGGGCCTTTGTCTGCGGCTGGGGACTCCCGCTGCCTCTGCCGGGGGGGGGTCCTGCCTTCAGAGCCCCCCCCTCCTCCCCCGAGCAGGCAGGGTGCAGGCAGGGACTGTGCCCCCCCAGGCTCCGGTGCCATCCTTAGCACAGGGCCCCCCCCAAATCCCACTGGGGCCGTGTCACCCCGAGCAGGGTGGCTGCAGGCGATCTCCCCCCACACACACACACTCCACATCCCCCTCCCAGTATTCCCAGTCCTGCTGGGGGGGGGGGGTGGGGTGTGCAGCTCTGGGTGGACGTGTTGGCCGCGGTGCTGCCAGGCCAGGGCACCTCCAGGCTCTCTGGTTGCGGTGACCGTGACCCGGCGGGTGCGTGGGCGGCGGGCGCTGGCGGGGATCCCTGGCAGGGTGCCCCGCTCCCTACGTCACGCCGAGGTGCCGTGTCTCCCCGGCCCAGGTTTGCCAGCCCACGGCACGGCACGGTGCCGGTGTTGGGGGTGCCGTGCCTCAGTTTCCCCAGAGATGGCCACGGCTGGGCTGTGCCCGCTGGGGCTGGCCCCGAGGTGCTGGCTGCTGGCCCGGCGCCGGCGTTGCCCTGCCCGGCGGGACGCCGTCTCGCTGGCGCGGGGGCAAGAACCGCTCCCCGGGGGGGGGCCGGGAGCCTGCCCGCCGCTGCAGCGGGGCCTGGGGAGGCTGCTGCGCCGCGGCTGGGGAAACTGAGGCACGAGGGGGGTCTCCCACCGGGGCGGAGGGGCTCGTTGGAGCCCACCGAGGCGGCGGGCACCCTGTGCGCCCGTGTGGGTCTGCATCCTGCGGGGGTTTTGTGGGGTGCTGTGCTGTGGGGGTCTCGGGGGGGTACCTGGGGTCGGGGTGTGCACGGTCACTGCTCTGCCGGACACGGGGTGGCCCCACTGTCACCTCACGTGAGCCGTGCTCGGGCACCCCGGGCTGGCCGGTGGCACGGCGTGGTGGCACGGCAGATGGGTAAATCGGGGTGGGGGGACCCCAGGCCCTGGTTCTGGTGTGGGGGGGTGGGCAGTACCCCCGGGTCTGCAGGGCAGGGTGCCCAGTGGGGACCGGGCTGGGTGGTGGCAGTGCCCGGTGGGCTGAGCACTGTCCCTGGCCCTCGGGAGCGGGCACCCCACAGCCCAGGGCACCCCATGTTTGGGGCTCTGGGACCCTCCGTTGCCCCCTCCCTCGGCTTTGCCCCTCGTCCCCCCAACTCCCCAGGGCCCATCCCCAGCTCTGGCCCGGGAGCCGGGATGGGTTGGGGGGGGTGGCACTCCTGGGCGTCCCCCCCGGGCCCTGGCACACACTGTGGCCCCCCGGGCGCTTTCCCACGCCGGGGTGGTGGTGCCGGGTGTCGGGGCGCCCCGGGGTCCCTTGGCGCGGGCGGGAAGCGGCCGGGGGGACACGGGGGGGCGGGGGGGGGCGGCACGTTCGCCCGGGGATGCTGGTGGGGCTGCGGCATCTGGTCTGCAGCTGGGCCCCACTTCCTCCCCACGGGGGGGCTGGGGGGGACAGGACGCCTGGGTCCCTCCTGTTCCAGGAGGAGATGGGGCTGGGGGAGGGGAGGGAGCACAGCTTCCCCCCTCCCCCCCCGGTGTCCCCATCCGGACCCTCCTGCGGGAGTGGGGGGGGGGGGTTTGCACCCATCCTGCCCACTCAGCACCTCTGGGGGCTCCCCTGGGCCCTCCCCTTGTCCTGCAGGGGGGCGAGGGGCACCCAGGCCTGACGCCACCGTGGAGGGCTCCTGAGGAGCTGCCCCTCTGCCCCTGTCCCCGTGCCCTCCCCGGTGGCACCGACGTCCCTTCCCCGGTGGCTGCGGTGGCCGGGGATTCCCGTGGCGCTGGCGCAGCCGTGCCTGCCCGGGGACACGGGGGGGGGGAGCCGGGTCCCCTCCCCCCCCTTCCCCAGCACCCAGCACATCAAAATCTTGTCAAATCTGCATTTTGCGAGCGCGGCTCCGCCAGGAAGTTCTTAAATTATATAAAAGAGGCGATAAATTATAGAGGACGTTCGCTCAGTCACTTTAATGGCTCCGCTCCCTGGAGTGGCAGCGCTGATTTATTCACTGCCGCCCGCCTCGCTCGCCCCGCACCCCGCACGCTCATCTCACACCCTGCACACCCACCCCGCACGCTCATCTCACACCCTGCACACCCACACTGCACACTCACAGCCCACCCTGCACGCTCATCTCACACCATGCACACTCACCCCGCACGCTCACAGCCCACCCTGCACACTTGCCCCACACCCCACACACTCGCCCCGCACCCTGCACACTCATCTCACACCACTCACACTCCCCTCACACCCTGCACGCTTGTTCCTACCCTGCACACTCGCCTCCGCACCTTGCATGCTTGTGTTCAGCCTTGCACGTTCACAGCCCACCCTGCACACACCCCCTGCACACTCGCCTCCTCCCTTGCACACTCGCCTCCTCGCCGGCCCCCATCCCCCTCGTGCTGGGGGACGTGTGGTGGGTGGCTTTGTCCCTGTTGTCCCCATCGTGGCACAGCCGGGTGGGGGATCCCCACCCCTCATCCATCACGGCCCCACGGCCCCCGGTGGGACCCCTCCTCGCCTCAGCCCCGGGGGGAAGGGGGGGTGTCCCTGGCCGGGGGTCTCTCCTGCAGCACCCTGGCCCCGGGGGGAGGGGAGGGGGGGGCGGTGGCGGGGCCCTTTTTGGGGGCCCTTTTTGGGGTGCAGGGCGGGGGGGGGGACGGGCTCCCCCGACGGGCCCGGCCTTTAATATCCTGTTTGACTGGTTCGCTTGGCTCCGCTGCCGAAAAACATTCCCAAACATCCCGGAGGAGCCGGGGAGCGTTAACCCCTGCCTGGCTGCACCCCGCGCCGGGGGCTGGCACCCCCCTGCACTGTGGGACCCCCCCTGGGGGCTCAGGTGCTCCTGGGGGGCAGTAGGGGATAGGGGTGGTCCTGGGAAGCAGGAAGGAGTGGCACATCCCATGGGATTTTTTGGGGTGCAAAAGGGGGGGTGGGCACATCCCATGAGGTTTTGGGGTGCAGGGGACACAGCGGGGGGGGATGTCCCTCGTGGGGGGGTGTCTCATGGGGTACTGCTGTGACTGTCCCCTCCCGGGGGGGGCCGTGCCGTCAGTGCTGGGGCAGTGGGCACGAGGGGCAGCCCCCCCACCCACGCACACGCGTGTGCCCTCACGCATGAGCGAGTGTGTGCCACCATCCCCCCCCACCCCCACTGCGCCGTCCCCACAGCCGCCATCGTGCCGCCCACGCGGGGGGCTCCTGGGATCCCGGCTTTTTTCTCTTTTCCTTTCTTTTTTTGTCCTTTTTTCCTTTTTTTTTTTTTTTTTTTTTTAACGTCTGCCTGAATTCCACATCGTCTCCGTGGCCTGGAAATGTCAATTTGCATCTTCCCAGCTCCCATCCTCTCCCCCCCCCCTGCCCCTCCCCGGCCCCGCACGACCTGGCCCCGTGGCCACCAAGGGCCGGGGTGGCCGGGGCAGGGAGGGGAGGGGGGGGCTGATGGGACCACCGGACCGTGGGGTCAGCCCTGGCACTGTCGGGGGGTGGGGGGGCAGTTTAGGGTGGGGGTTCCCCATAGGGCCAGCCCTCCCTGGGGGGTCTCCGTGCCCTGAGCCTTGTTGCTTTCCCTCCCTCCCCCCCCGCAGCCGTGGAGACGCAGAGCACCAGCTCGGAGGAGATCGTCCCCAGCCCCCCCTCGCCGCCCCCCCTGCCCCGCATCTACAAGCCCTGCTTCGTCTGCCAGGACAAGTCCTCGGGCTACCACTACGGGGTCAGCGCCTGCGAGGGCTGCAAGGTGAGAGCTGCCCCCTCCCCACGGGGTGGGGGTGTGTGTGTGTCCCCTACCTCCCCCCCCGCCCCCGGGGGGTCCCCGGGCCGGGCACTGACGGGGGGCGCGTGGGGGTCCCCAGGGCTTCTTCCGCCGCAGCATCCAGAAGAACATGGTGTACACGTGTCACCGGGACAAGAACTGCATCATCAACAAGGTGACACGCAACCGGTGCCAGTACTGCCGCCTCCAGAAGTGCTTCGAAGTCGGCATGTCCAAGGAGTGTGAGTGCCCACGGGGACAGGGATGGGGACACCCTGCCTGGGGGATGGGGGGGTGGTTCCGGGCACGGTGGGCCATCCCGGCAGCCCCCGGCCATGAAGCCCTTTGGGGAGGGGGGGAGCCCCTTGGGTTTGTGTCACAGGCTGGCCGTTGCCCAGGCAACGCGTGATTGATGATGTCAGAGATAAATGACGCTGAGGAGGCCTCCTGGCGTCTGCGTGCCAGTTGTCATGGTGCCCGGCTGTATCCCCCCCCCCCTCCTCCCCGCACCCCCCCCTTCCCGCAGCGCGGCATCGCCGGGGGTGGGTGATGGGGGGGCGACGGTGGCTGCTGGGGCGCAGCTGCCTCCCCGAGTTCTGCCCCATCTGGGGGGCCCATGACGCTCCCCCCCCCCCCCAGAGAGGGCTGGTGGATGGTGGGGGGCAGGAGGCATCACCGGGGGGGGGGGTGTGTGTGTGTTCACCATCCCAGGGGCTGCAGCTCACCCTGCACCTAAGGGGGGGGGTCCCAGAGAGGCCGATCCCGTGGGTGCAGGCTGGGGATGTGCCAGGCTGGTCCCGTGTCCCCCCCCAAGTGCCACCGCACACCCCCACGAGGAGCGTGGTGGCTCAGTTGCCATTTTTCTCTCCTCGCTGTTTTTCTCCGCTCTGTGGGCTCTGCAGAGCTGAGCACCGTCCCCATGGCCGGGGGGGTCCTCCCCCCCCTTCTCCCCCCCTCCCCGCATCCAGTGTCACCCCCAGTTGCCTCCTAATGACTTGGGGGCTTATTTAAAGACAAGCTGTGTGGGGCTGGTGGCTCCATGGCTGTTTGTCGCCGTGGCTGATGTCACCGGGGGGATGTCACCAGGGGGGGACATCAGCATGGTGGGGCTGACCCCCCCACCCCAGGGCCGGGTGACGCTGACCCTGCTGTCCCCGCAGCCGTCCGCAATGACCGGAACAAGAAGAAGAAGGACGTGCCCAAGGCGGAGTGCTCGGAGAGCTACATCATCACCCCCGAGGTGGAGGAGCTCATCGAGAAGGTGCGCAAAGCCCACCAGGACACCTTCCCCGCCCTCTGCCAGCTCGGCAAATACACTACGGTGAGTGTCGGGGGGGGTCCCGGGGTGGGGGGAGCCGGGGGTGCACGGCCGCCCCCCCCAAAGGCCCTCACCCCCCCACCCCCCCCGCCTCCCGCCGCAGAACAACAGCTCGGAGCAGCGGGTCTCCCTGGACATCGACCTGTGGGACAAGTTCAGCGAGTTGTCCACCAAGTGCATCATCAAGACGGTGGAGTTTGCCAAACAGCTCCCCGGCTTCACCACCCTCACCATCGCCGACCAGATCACCCTCCTCAAAGCCGCCTGCCTCGACATCCTGGTGAGAGCGGGGACTGTGGCGGGGAGGGGACACCGGGCTGAGCCCCCCGACCCCAACCCTGACCCTGTCCTTGCCTCCCCACCCCAGATCCTGCGGATCTGCACGCGCTACACGCCGGAGCAGGACACCATGACCTTCTCGGACGGGCTGACGCTGAACCGCACGCAGATGCACAACGCCGGCTTCGGGCCCCTCACCGACCTGGTCTTCGCCTTCGCCAACCAACTGCTGCCGCTGGAGATGGACGACGCCGAGACGGGGCTGCTCAGCGCCATCTGCCTCATCTGCGGAGGTGGGTGCTGGGGGGGGAGCCCCGGCCGTCCTCCCCGAAGCTCTGACCCAGAAGACCCCAAAGAGTGCCTTTTTCCGTGGCACAGCCACCCCCCTGGCACCCCCCGGCACCCGGTAGAGGGAGTTGGGTGGTGTTGGCGCTCACGGGGGGATGAGGAGGATGAGGGGACGTGTGCTGCCCCCCTGTAACCGCTGTGTGTGTGTGTGTGTGTGTGTGTGTGACCCCCCCCCCCCAGACCGCCAGGACCTGGAGCAGCCTGACAAAGTGGACAAGCTGCAGGAGCCGCTGCTGGAGGCGCTGAAGATCTACGTGAGGAAGAGGAGGCCCAACAAGCCCCACATGTTCCCCAAGATGCTGATGAAGATCACGGATCTGCGCAGCATCAGCGCCAAGGGTGAGCGCTGGGGAGGGGGTGCCGTGTCCCGGGGGGGGGCGTCCCGGGGGAGCGTCCCTGGGGCTCGGCATCGGTCCAGGGCCCAGCATCCTCTGGAGGGGATGAAGGAGGGGGTACCCACAGCACAGCATCCTCTGGGGACACTGGGGACACGTCCCTTGTCCTTGGCATCCAGGGAGGAGCAGAGCTGGGGTTGCTGGCTTGGGGATGCTGATTTGGGGGTGCTGGTTTGGGAGTGCCAGTTTGGGGGTGCTGTCAGGACCCTGCCCCGCTGACCCTCCCCCTTCCCGCAGGCGCCGAGCGGGTGATCACGCTGAAGATGGAGATCCCGGGGTCGATGCCGCCCCTCATCCAGGAGATGCTGGAGAACTCGGAGGGCATGGACACGCTGGGGGGGCAGCCGGGGGGCAGCTGCAGCCCCAGCCTTTCGCCCAGCTCCAACCGCAGCAGCCCGGCCACGCACTCGCCGTGACCCCGCGCCCGGCGCGCACCAGGACAGAGCCCGGCACGCCGGCACACGGGGGGGGGCACCCCACGCCTTGGCCCTGGCTGCAGCCCCCCCCTTGGGGCGGACTCCTCGGCAGCCCCCCTGCCGGCGCAGCCCCGGGACCCCCCCCCTCCCCAGCCCGTGGGGAGCCCCGCGGCCCCCGG
>JAOTQQ010000011.1:4597100-4625180 GCA_026546715.1 Gallinago undulata | reverse complement strand
GGGGGCTGGCTCCAGAATAAAGTTTATTTATTCTAGTGCCCGGCTCGTTCTTGCTGTGGGGGCACCGGGGAGGGGGGCACGGAGGGGGGCAGGGTTGGGACTGTGGCACCAAGTCATGGGGGGGGGGGGTTCTTCACTGGGGGGGCAGGGGCACCCCGGGACCCCCCCATTTGCCCTCACTAGCTCCTGCTGTCCCCAAAGACTGGGTTGGGGCAGAGCTCTTTGGGGTGTGTCCCCCCCCCAGCACCCCCAAAGCTCTGCCCTTCCCAGCCTGGACGCTGCTGCTGTGTCCTCCCTTTGCCAGGGGTCAGGCCTGCAGAGCCCCGATGCACTCGTGACACCCCCAGCACAGGGCATGGGGCAGCCCTGCCCCCCCACCCCCACCCCGTGCTGGGCTGGGGGGGCAGTGGGGGTCAGGGGCGTCCCCAGCCCTGTGCAGGGATGGGACCTGTTTGTTTTCCTTTTGTCCATATTTTTTTTCCAGCAGCTGCCGGGTGAGGCCCGTCCAACCGCCCACAACAGGAACCGGGGGCACCGGGGCACGGCCCCCCCCCCCCCCTCCCCCCGGCACAGCCACCCGCCGGGCACCGGCCGGGCTGAGAACGGCCACAGCTCGTGCCAGCGATGTCAGCCCAGGCCCGGCTACACCGTCAGGTCCCCCCGTGGCGGGGACACCCCGGGGCGACACGGCTCCTCCGTGGCCCCCGCCGGTTGCCCCGTGGCCGGACCCCTCTCCCTTGGGCGGCGGCAGCACCCCTCCCGGGGCGGGGGTCCCTTGCGCAGGAGGTGGGCGAGCTCGGCCAGGCTGAGCAGCGCCGAGACCAGCCCCACCACGAAGTAGAAGTGGATGAAGACGGTTTTCTCGGTGGGGCGGGAGACGAAGCAGTCGACGCGGTGCGGGCAGGGCCGGCGGCGGCAGACGAAGAGCGGCTGCACCCTGAAGCCGTAGAGCAGCCCCTGGCCCAGCAGGAAGCCCAGCTCGGCCGCGATGCGGGCAACCACGCTGCCCACGTAGAAGGGCTGGAGGCGGCGGGCGACCCCCCCGCCCCCCGTCTTGGCCGCTTGGTGGACGGCGAAGATGACGAAGAGGGCGGCGGGGGCCGAGAGCACGACGACGTGGAAGACGAGGAAGCGGTAGTGGGAGATGGGGAAGGCGGCGTCGTAGCAGACGGGTTTGCAGCCCGGCTGCTGGGTGTTGCAGACGAACTCCTCCTGCTCGTCCTCGAAGACGTCGCTGCCCACCGTGGCCAGGACCAGGATGCGGAAGAGGAGCATCACCACCAGCCAGAACCGCCCCACCATGGGCGAGTGCTCCTGCACCGCGTCCAGCAGGGAGCTCAGGAAGCCCCACTCGCCCATGGCCGCCCTGTGGGAGCCGCGGGGGGGCAGCGCTGAGGAGGGGGGTGCTGTGTCCGGGGTGGGGGGAGGATAGATACCCCCCCCCCAGTGGGCAGCACGGCCCCTCCAGCTCACCCTCCTCCATCCATGGGCTGCCAAGCCCGTCCCCGCGGGCGGGGGGGGGTGCCCAGCCCAGAGCTCCCCATCACCACTGTCCCCCCCTGTCTGCTGAGCCCCAGGACTTGCTCCCCCAGAGATGTGTCCGAGGACACCACCTGGGACAGGACTTGGAAGGTCCCCGTCATTTGTTTCCCCATCACTTGTTTCCCTCCCCCACCCCCCCCGCCCCACGCAGCGCCCCCCAGCCCGGCGGGGCCGGTCCCGGTACCTGCGGAGGCTGCGGTCCACGGCGGCTGCCCCGGGCTGTCCCGGAGTGTCCGGTCCCTTGTCCGGCGGGACGGGCGGACGGTCCCGCAGCCACGCCTGGGGGCTTTTTAAAGCGACAGAGCAGCCGCGGGGGCGCCCGGCGGGGGTGGGAAGGGCTCGGCTCTGCTGGGGGTGGTGTGGGAGATTGGGGGGGCTCAAGGACAAAGGCTGCCCCTGGAGCCAGCACCCGCAGGTTGGGGCAGGGGGTTGTGTCCCCCTCGTGCAGAAAAGGCCCCCCACCTTGGGCCTCCCCAAATCCCCAGGGTGAGGGGGTGCCAAGCCACAGCACTCAGACTCCAAAAAGCCTTCCCCCCCCCCCCCCCAGGCTGGCATCGCTGCCCCGGGAGAGCCCAGGGACATGGGTTGCATGGGACCGTGCCACAGCAGCCCCTTCCCGGGGCCGGGGTCTCCCCGCGGGGGACGCTCGGGGTTGGCACCAGCCCTCCCAGCCCCGTGACACTGTGCCCAGGCTGGGGGGGGTGCGGAGGGTCCCAGGGACCATCCCAGGCTGCCCCCAGCAATGATGCCTCTGGGATGTTGTGCCGGCGGGGTCCTGCTTCTCCCGGTGCTGCCAGAAACGGGCTCATGGCACGGGCAGGGATCGTGGCACAGGCAGGGATCGTGGCACTGCCAGGGCTCCCACCAGCCCCTCTCCGCCCGGTGCCCGTGGCCTGTCGCTGAGCCTCGGATCCCCTCTCTGGCAGCCGGAGCACAGCCCTGGCAGGCGCAGGGCACCCTTGGGCCCCCCCCTTGCCAATGCCAATGCCCAGGGTGTGTTGGTGCCTCATGCCCCCCCCTTCCCACCCCAGCGTCATCTCCCTCCTCGTGCAGCCCCCAGCGTCCCCAAGGTCTCTGTTGGAGACTTTGTGATGGAGAAAACCCTGGTGTGGACACTGTGGGGGTCATGCCCACACGTGTCTATATATACATGGGGGGTGCCGGGGGGGCGCCGGGGGCAGCTCCGCAGCCCGCCCGCAGCAGCCGGTGCCGTGGCCTCGCCATTTGCTGTGCGAGCTGTGACAAGTGATTGTGCGGGCGCTGGCAGCGAGGACAGCCCTAAATAGCTCGCCCCCCCCCTCGGCGGGGACGCGCCGGAGACGCTCTCCAGAGCCCGGCAGTGGAAAATCTGACAGCACTTTCCACACTTGACTGGGTTCCAGCAAAGCACCTCGGTGGCACCGATAGTGCCCGCGCCCGCCCGCCGCGCCAGGGCCAGGGGTGGCGGGGGGGGGACACACACACACAGGGTTTGGCAGTTGGTCCCGCAGCCACCGCAGCTCCCCCAGCCTGGGAGCTGGGGGAAGGTGGGTGCCACAGCTGGGTCCTTGCTAGTTCCCAGGTGCCAGCCGATGGTGGCTCCCCAGGGGATGTGGGACATCGCAGCTTGTCCCCCAGGGCTTCATTAGTCACCCTGATCCCTCCCGCTGGGGGGGGGACACAGACACTGATCCTCCATTTCCACCAGGAGCAGCTGGAGAAAACCCAGAGCAGACAGGTAGCCCCCCCAGGAAGGGGGGATGCCAGCCCAGGGAGGGGGCTCAGCACCCACCACCACCCCAGGAGCACTGAGCACCTCTGGAACTTCAGCCCCCGCTCGCCTGCGGCCACCACCACCGGCTGCAGAAGCAGAACCTGGGGGCAGGTGGTCTGTCCTGGAGCCACAGGGCCGTTCGCAAGAATTTGGGAACCTCAACCCCAGGAAGCAGGTCCAGCCGGTGGTTTTTAGCAAAGCCACGGTGTCAGCAGCGAGGAAACGATGAGGGGGGAAGGGTTTGTCACAGAAAGATGGAGGCGAAGAACCTCTTTGGTATGAGGGTGGTGAGAACCTGGCCCAAGTTGCCCAGAGAAGCTGTGGTTGCCCTGTCCCTGGAGGGGTTCAAGGACAGGTTGGAGGGGGCTTGGAGCAACCTGGCGTGGTGGGAGGTGTTCCTGGTCTTCAAGGTCCCTTCAACCCAACCCATTCTACACCTCCATGATCTACCAGAGCTTGTGGCTAGCCCTCTGCTCCGCCAGCGCAAAGCGCTGGCGGAGCAGAGGGCTAACCACAAGCTCTGCAGCCCTCATTTCCATAACAATGCCCAAAATTGGTTAAATCAGCCCTGGAAATGACCTCAGAACTAACGAGCGGGGTTAGACAATGGAGATGACCCATTTAAGATGGGTCTTGGCAGGGAAGGGTGGGAGCCGATGGCCTCTCGCTCCTGAGAAAGTCCAAGCGTCGGCGTTAACGAGGGAAAAGCAGGGGAAGGAGGCAGCTGAGGACAACTCCTTTTTATTGAAGAAAGCTTGAGTAAAAAAAAAATAAACAACAAAACAAACCCACTTTTATTATATAAATATTAAAAGGGACAAAGTCGGGACAAGTAGAAAAAACACAGAAAATATTTACAGACAGTCAAGAAACACCCCATGGCTCTACAGAACAGCTCTAATAAAAGCGAAACGTGAAGAAATAAGTACTCCAGTGAAGTATTTCTGATGGGAAGAGGAAGATGATGCTTCTGCTGAGGAACCTGGAAGGTCTGACCACCCTGTGGCAACTGAGGTGACAAAGAGGTCCCACCTCGCAGGGGACCACACTCCTAGAAGGAGGAATGTGTGGGAGTCTCAAGGAGGTTTGTCCCCAGGGAAGGAACAGGCAGGAGAAGCTTCGTGCCACTGAGGAACCTGTGTTGGGAGTAAGCTTTCCCTGCAGAGAGCCCAGGATGGCCACTGTCTGTCCTGCCTCTGTCCCTGTGTCCCATCCCACGACAGGGAGGCGCCATTTGGCTCTTCACCAGCGCCAAGCACCATCTTACCCGGAGGTGACCTCTGGGCTGCACATGGGGGTTCCTGGCAGCTGGACGAGGAGATAAAACTGGCAGGCGGAGACAAGTCTGCACAAAGCTGTGTCTTCCTCACCCTGAATCTAAAAACCCCAAAGGCTAAAACCCAACGTGGCAGAGGTTGAGCAATGGGGACCTGCAGAGGTAGAAGAGGGAGGGAAACACCAGCAAGGGGGGTTCTACCCCTGCCGAGTTAAAAGCTTACAGGTTTTATCAATTTTTAAGTTATCTAAAGAGGAAGATATCTGCGTGAGAGGGTATTTTAAAGGATTTGACAGGTTCTAAAGTTTAAAACGGCTCCAGGTAGCTCCTGGGCAAGAGGGAAGTGCATCAGCACTAGGCTGGGCTCACGGCTCCAGCCTTCACGAGAAAAGGGGGGGGGTGTGTGTTTCCTGTTTAAACAAATCTAACTTATTTAAAACTAAGAAAAGTAGAGCTTGTAGTCACTTGTACCAAACATTAAATTCAGTGAAAAGATTTCCCAGTCGGGGCTGCTGCTCTTGGGCAGCAGCTTGTCGGGGGCTCTGCTGAAGGCTGGTGGTTCCTGGATTATGGATCAGCAGTTTAAAATCTTCATAAAAATTCAAAAAATATCATCTTCATCAGACTCCTCCAAGTACTGGACGGGCTTTTTGAGACGCCCGGGCCTGGTGCGGGGCACGGCTGCTACGGGGCTGTCTGCACAATCGAGGGTGAAGCTGTCGTCATTCTCCAGCTTGGATTTCTGAGGGAAAAGCACAGTCAAGAAGTGAATCACAAATCTGAGCGGGAACAGGGACCACTCCATCGGCACAGAACGCACCTCGGTGTCATGGGGAAGGTGGCTGCTGAGCCTGAGGAGACCAAACCAACACTCTGGGATAGATCCGTGTGCCCTGAGCCCCCCTTCCCACCCCCAGCATAAGGGTGGGGAACACAGGGAAGGTTCTGCCTCTGCCAGGCTTTTTCTGCCCAAAAACCCAACGCCGACCCCCTGGATCCCCCTGGCTCTGACAGGTGGCAGGTACAAACCTTTGTCGCAACTGATTTGGAAGGTTTCAACCCAAAATCCAAATCTGAATCCGAATTGGAATCCGAGCTGGGCTGCCTCTTGACGACTTTCCGCCCCTTGGTCTGGCCGGGCTTCTTGGTGCCCGCTCCTCCGGCCTCTGCATCCGGAGCTGCCTCCTTCGCTGCCGCCGCCTTGCTGGGCTTGGGGGCAGCCTTTTTCTTGGCCAGAACTTCCAGGATGGACGGCTGGTGATCTGAAAGGGAACCACACAACGCTTAAACCCGCGGTTTTTGCTGCCTCTCTGGCTCATCTGCCGCTGGTGAATGACTCCCATCACACCTACGGCCCCGCGCGGGCAGCACACGGGTCATTCTCACTCCGAGAGGGCTTTTCTCCAAAGGTTGCCCTTTACTCAGATGAGGAGAGAGGAGGTTGTTTATCTGCTCGGTCCCGCTGCGTTCCAAGGATGAGATTAAAACGTACCCAAAGAAATTTACAGACTATTTCAAGATTGAAAAGTCCTGAAAACTCTCAAGGCTGCAGAAGCAATCTGGGACCTTCGAAACTTCTGCACAGGGAAGGAATGAATTTACTGTCTACACCAAACAGTTACTCCTGGGTGGGGGTTGTTCTTACCTATATTTTGACATTTTTTTACCAGCATCTAGAAGTATTTCTCCAAGTTAGCCTCAAATTCAGGAATTTCAGCTTTTCTCAATTTACAAGTGGAAGAAATGGCTCTTTTGCTGTGAAATAACATCCTGCTACATCACTGCTGGGACCAAAACCCACCCGAGATGGAATACGCAGAACTGCTTGCAAAGTTTGACAAAGACTCTGGGCAGTAAAGTGTAAAAACCCGAGTCAAACGCTGCATATTTATGAGGTCAAGGTAGCACTAAATAGACCACGCTACCCCAGAGAAGCTTTGCTCCTGCCTGGGAAGAAGGCGACCAAGAAGCTTCCTTCCCCCAAAGACACGAAGTAGAACATGGACTGCAAGACACAAATTCCTCTCGGATTATTCCTGCCAAGTATTACATAGCGCTGTAGGAAGCATTCACTTTTCCTGTTCCCAAACTAAAATTCCCTCCCTTCGAGCATGTCTGACATGAACTAGAACATGATATGTTTGGAAACAGACTGCTTGAAAAATGACAACAACGAGGCAGCCTCTGCCACAAACCTCAAATCTTTCCTGAAATGAAAGCTCAAGTTATTCGGGCCTCTGACTGACCAGCGAAATCACCCAGACGTGTTTCCCATAGGAATAATAATTGATAACTAAAAATGATCTTACTAAACATTGCCTTACCCTTAGCGGTACCGGCCTTCTTGGCAGCAACAGGTTTTTTGGACCCAGCTTTCCCGCGAGGCACGGGGACAGGAGGAGCTGCGGGAGCTTCACTTGGGGCTTCATCAGCAACTTCTTGGGCTTGAACTGAATAAAGAAAGCAGAAAGGAAGTTTGAAATAGTCAAATTATCTACTCTGGCTATAAACACTAGAGCACAAGAGTTTTGATCCACTTTATACAAAGGATGACTATGAAAACAGGATTAATCACAGATTCATGTTAGAACCAGCCAGCCTGTGCCCCACCAGCACAGCTTCTAGGCGAGACCCACGCCTGTCCTGTCAGCGTCAAGCCCTGACCAGAATTCCCAGTGCAATCTCCTGGGATTCTGGGAAAATCAGCAGGGTTTCGGAGGTCCCGTACTCACCAGGGACAGTGCTTTGCTCAGGCTTTGGCTTCGGAGCTTTAGCTGCTTTTTCGGTGGTTCCCCTGGAATACAAAACCCCAAGTAGTTTTTCAACTTATGACACACTAAATCGGTGCACTGAAGAAAAACAGCTATTAATTACTCTACAGCATTAACACTAGAAGCACTAATTCCAGTGCCTCTGTGGAAAAATACTCACTTTGGAGCCGCTCTGGGCTTGGGAGCAGGTTTTTCTTTCAAGCTTGTGTCGGAGTCGGTGTTGCCTTCACGGTGGGCCTGAAATTCAGGCTCCTCCTCTGAGCCGGAGAGATTTTCATCTGAGTCTGAACTGATTATAGTCTTGACTTTGGCTGATGAAAGGACACAGATGTGTTATTTTACACATTTGGCAACATGCAGCTCAGTTTCTTTTTCAATATTTTAGCTGCAGTTATTAAAAAATAAAGATGTGAAAAAAACCAAGCAAATCCTGAGACTGCCAGTGAGCAGACTCCGAAGCACATGCATATCCCGGGCTCGCTCACCACCAACACATTTGTTGTGCAATTAAAAGCAATAACCTTATTTCTCTGGTTGCCCATTTCTGCTTTTCCCTGAAAAGCATTGTGACAATCTGCTCCAATGGTAGAAATATTGAGTTGTTATACACAATAAAATAAATAAACCTATTAAAAATTATTTCTGATGTAGATCTCGGGCTCTGGGAACTCTCTAAATAGTCTGTTGGATTTTCTCCTCCAGGCTGGCCCCCATCCTGCCTTCGGGTTGTCGCTCACCTGCTGCCTGACGAACCACCCTCTCTCGCTGAGGAGGAGCCTCAAAATCAGACTCTGAGTCAGACCCTGAGTCAGACCAAGGGTTTCGCTTCTTCATTTTCTTCAATGGTTTAAACGGCAGAGTGGCCTGTCTCTTCCCACCTGAAAAACATGGGGAGGGGGGGATGAAGCAGCAAACTTACCCCCGCACTTCAGGCTCAGCAGTTCAAGCCCAACTTAGAAATACACCACTAAATGCAGAGGATTCTGGCTTGAATGTTGAAAAGAAACAGTTATCTATCCCCCCGGACTGTCATCCGGGATCACTTTGTCTCATACATCCAGATTTTCCAAAAATACTGATCCTCCATGTTACTCATCACTTCAGGAAGAGGTCAGATAACCAAATTTACAGCCCTTCCCCTCCCTTTCCATTGATGGAATAACACAGAAAAGCATTTACCTCGCTCAGCGTTAAGCTTCTTCGTTAATCTCTGCTTAAGGCCAGACGGCTCTTTGTCTTCTGATGTGTTTTCTTCTTGATTCTCATCAAATTCATTTTTTTCACTCTGAAGGGACAAGCAGATACAGAGTGGATGGTGAGTCCACTCACTCCATGAGAAGAGGCACAGAGTAATGTAGAAAGGAACTGCTTATTTGAAATGTGTGAAAGTTATTGGGACAAGAAATCTGAGCTTGTGACACAAACTGCCTGTAAAATTGATGACGGCCAAGTCCATCAGACGGAATCCATCCCCAGATCAGGTGACTTAAAATGCAAAAATCCGACATTAACAAAACCAGGAACTTTGTCCCCACTGCTGAGAGTGCTTTGATACCGCCTCCGTGTGCTGATGGTGGGGCTCCGGGGCGTGTTGAGGATGCAGAACCCAAAAGGGTGGGTTAAAAACAACAATGCAAGTTATTTGGAAAAACTGTTAGCTGGAACCACCTGTAGGAGAGGAGCAAGCAGTGTGTCGCTTATGGGTCAAAGCAGGTGAGAGGATATATTTTTCTAGGCTGCCAATGGCCAAATGGCATAATTTCAACTAGCCCTATAAAAAGAGTTAAATCTTCTTTATCTCCTCAATATCAAGAACAATAATGGCATTAGGCGGCTGAAAGCATTACCAGAAACGCAAAGGCTGTTCTAGAGGAGTGAATTTACCAGCTGTACCTCCTGCCCGCTGGAGGATTTATAAAATCCCCAAGACACCTAGAACAGCTTTACTTGCATCTGCTTTTTCATTTCTAAGCTACCATCTCTGACACTGTGATATACGCTCTTGTCAAAAGATTTCCCTCTAAGCCATCTCCTGATACGTCAGTGAATCTGTTCTCCTTTCGACTGCGAAACAGCCATTTCCAGGGTTCCCCACATCCTGAGATTCCATCCCTCTCCCTGAACAGCTGCTTCATCAGGCCCAGTTCAGCCAACACGAACCTGCACTCCTTTCAGACCGTATTAAGGAGGGTGTAAAGACAGATTAAGCATTTGGAATGTTCCTTTTTACCTTTATTTTCTTTTTAGATCTCTTCTCCGCCTCTGCCTTCATCTCTGCAGTTATCCGAGGAACAACCCTTATGCCGTGGGGTGATGGCATTACTTCTGGCAGCTGTGCCTTCTTCACCTTCACCTTCCCTCCTTTCCCCACCTTCAGAGGTTTCCCGGCAAACCCTGCCAGCTCATCCTGAGCTTGCTTGGCTTCCACCGCCTGCAGAGGTGAGTGGAAAATAATACAACCATGAGAAGACAAACCAAAATGTACCACTGAAAACACCCCTCCGTCACCGCCCTTGCAGTAAAGCACCATGTACTCACTCCCAAGCACCCCCAAAACTCTACCCAGACTGGTCATGGACCACTTTCCAATGGCCACCTTGGTGTGTTGACCCCCTGGCCCAAAGCAGTGCTACTCCTGCCCAGGGTAGGAAGACAAAGAAAGCTCTTGTTCTCCTTGATGAGTGCTAGATACAGGAGTTATCATTTTTAGTTTCCTTGTTATGACAAAAAAGTCAATGACGTGCTGGTGGGTATGACCACGAGGCCGTCAGCCATCTGCACCAACATTGACCTACATCAAGTTCTTCAACAAAGACAACAAGGTCTTCCTTCCACAGGTCAGAGGGACTCTTGCGCTTCAGGTTTTCCAGCTCTGCTTCCTAAAGGGAATCGCAGTTGATAATTGTTAGTCACGTATTTTAATCCACCATCAAAAAAATATATACCAATGCTTTTATAAGAAAAGGAAGGAACATACTTTGTTATCTCTCTGCTTACAGAGTTCATCTTTCTTCTCTTTAGTCAGATACCACAGGGGCATGTTCAGCAGATAGTTGAAGTCTGGTCCTTTAGCTGCAGCTGATTCTTTCTCACTCTCCTCCTCCTCCTCTTCCTCTTCTTCTTCCTGAATGTAGATTTAAAACAGACGTTGTCAACAAATATATTGACACACAATGCCAGGGCTATTGATCAAATCTGGACAGTGCTCCATGTGCCTATGTGTCCTAGGCTCTTCTAGAACAATTCAGAAATGGATGAAGTTACAGTGCCTAAAGTCTCAGCTGATATCGCACAGAGGAATCATCTGCAAAAACACTTCTCCAAATCTCTTTTGCTCTACTCTGTGTGTCCTCTCTGTCTTGACAGTCCAGATTCTCTCCTCAGGCTACTTAACACTGTGTCTTCCTCACAGCCCTTCTGCCAGTGTGTCCCACAGGAGGAAGGACACCCTTAAGGAAGAGCAGAAATTGCTGTGACGAGGACTTGGCCCGACAGACTCAAACCCAAACAATTCGGTCTCGGTGCCTTCTGAACAAGAGACTGAGTTTTTGCTGGTCTTACGGTTCCTCTCTCAGCCACACCAGACACACAAGTGCTTGAATCCTACAAACTGAAAAGCAACTTGTGCTACTCCCTATGGATCATGGAGCTTCAGAGACATGGCCCAGCTCGGATCTGTTCAGAGAGGATAACTGAAGCATTACCTTGTTTTGCGATTCCTTCCAAGCCTTCACTGGGTCAGATTCATACCCTCTCTGGATAAGAACCTGAATCAACTCTTTCTTGGGTTTGTTTTCTGTGAACAGACATTTCAGGATTGTCAGTTAGTGACCACTACCCATTGCTGTTATGAAAGACACATGAGCTTTACATTTTGGATCCTGTGGTTCTAGCAGCTCAGCATCCTACCAGGCTCTAAAACAGCCCTTCTTCATCAGAGGGGGGACTTATAGAAGAGCTCGAAACAACACCTGATAAGTTCACAGGTGATCTGTCAGGTCAGCATTGCTCCTGTCCCTGGCAGGGACACCTCCCAGAAAAATATTTGCAGTGCTCTCTCTCATTTCCATGTATGTGTTTCCCCTGCCCTAAGTAGTTTTTGAACTTGAGAAAAAAAAGGTGTGATGGTATTAAAAAGGTTTCAGGATAATGGGCAGGCAGGTGGAGGGAAAAAACCACCCTGATAGCACTTAAAGGCTTCAGTGTAGCCTGCACCTCATTAGACATCACCTGGGACATTTATGCTTTAAGTGCCCCAACCAATGGAAATGCTTCAGCTGGAATTTGTTCCTTTTTAAGATATCAGAAGCAATCAACCATGAGACACAAATACAAATGAAACCAGCTCTGTCAGCCTTGGAACTGTTTATTACAAAACCCCAAGAAAATGCATTTCAAGGGAATTATTTTTCTTCCTGAGTCAAGTCAAACAGACCCAGGCTGTTGGGATTACTGGGCAGCCTTCAGACACAAACCACAAAGCATCTTATGACGCTTTGTCCAGCTGCATCCTCCAGGAATGCAAGTGAGATACAGACGGCCTTTTAGACGGAGGTGGAAAAGTTGATTGAAAAATCTGAATGCTGGGAACAAAGACCTGTTTCTTTTTCTGGCTCATGATGCTCAGATGCTGCTAATGTGAGTGTCTTCCTGGTCTGAAACACCAACCCACTGAGAACGGGACTGGGAATATTTTTGCAGAGGTTCAGAGATAACACAGAAGAGAGCCGGGTTCTTAAGAAGTCTGCATTTAAACAGAAAACACTGCCCCTTTCCAAACCCACCAAGCACTTAACTGTTATTCCTACCAAGTCAGATATAGATAGGAATTATTGCTAAGCTATTAAAGAATATTTCTACTCTCAAAATAGCGTCAAACACACAGTAGGGAAGCTGCATGAGTCTCTTGTTTTAATTAACATATGCATAATGCTCTGTAGAGCAGGGGTACTCTGTGAAGCATTTTGCTGCCATACATTACTGGAACAGAAAGATAAGCTCTGGTGTAGTTTGTTAAGAGCCAGTCTGGGGCTGAGGGGGTGCTGACAGAGCTCACAGCAGCACCTAGTTCTTCTCCCAGTTTCATAAAGCAAGTAACCAAGAACAACACATACCGATCACGATTTTGCCATCTATTTTCTCCAGGATGAAACGAGCCTGGTTGCTCAGCTTCGCAGACTCGGCACTTAACATTCCAATAAGCCATTCTTTTCTCAAACTGTAGTATCGGAGCCTGAGTTCAAAGAACTCTTTAAGAATATCCTGGGGAGAGTCATACTTCTTGAGAAAGCCAACGTGGTCAAAAAGAACCTAGATGAAAGAACACAGGTGTTATGATGATAAAACCCATTTCCACGAAAAAGCACCTCTAACACAGGTGTGATAGTACAGCTGAATTATTAGCCAACAAATTATAAAACCTAAGCACTGTTTTAGAAATGGCTACAGTTTGCAAGCACAGCAGCAGAGACAATTTTAGAATTTCAAAGTTCTTGAAAACACACAGTAGGGTTAAGGTATCTTGAATCTTAAAGCTATCTGTAGGATAAACATCTCGCATCCAGCTTCACACATTGTCAAAATCCAGACATTCAATGGCCGTGCTGTTGTCACAACAAAGGTCTGTGTGAACTGTGCGATTTCAGATCACTTTGACTCCTTCAGGCAAAACCAAACCACTCTGGACCCATTCCCAAGCCAGTCTCTTGACCTTTTGAAGGTATTTAGAAAGCTGATTTAAAACCAGTAACAGCAGAAAAATCAAAGTGAACAGGTTACGGCAGAAGAGTATTTGTTACAGGCAGCGACTGCAGCTGCCCACAGCCTCTGAGTTAAACCAAGAACTCTATTTGGCAAAACCTATTACATACCATGGAGTTGCACGTTAAATTTGTTTGGAGTTTGAAGACCTTATGCAGCCCCGCTGCGTTCGCTTCAGCTAGTTTTTCTTCAGTCATCTTCACTATAAACTTCACTGTGGTATCTGTGTGATATTCTTTATAGTCTGTGATCAGTGGGGGTGTCTTCTCAGTCCCATTTAACATTGGCTCCAGAACTTGCTCTTTATAAGTCTGAGAAAAGATTAAAATTGAGACCCATGGAGAGAAAAAGCTCCAAAACCCACTAATCACGTTTTGCTTTTTAGGGCAAACCGTACATTTCCAGGGCAAATTCACCACTTATTACCTGTGTCCACGTTCTGACAGGCAGCTCGGTGATCTCAATGGTCGTAGAATCAAGGATGGACACTTCACCACTTATCACATACTGATTAGGTCCCAGCTCATCTATGGTGCCTTTGAAATTCTTGTAACTCGGAATCTAAGCAGAAAAGAGCACCTGATTCAGCTTTGTGTTGATGCTTCTGGTTTTAGCACTTGCATGAAATACGTGCTGAATGAATAAACTAAGAAGTGAGACATTGTTTTTAAAATACAGTATTTACCATTGGCAATGGCTCTTCTCCATCCATCAGACGACGGATATTATTCACAACTTCCCTGATATCAAAGTTGGGGATCTTGCAGGACCAGCCAGTACCAATCCCTTCTGCCCCGTTGATGAGCACCATTGGGATGATGGGCATATACCATTCTGGCTCCACACGTTGATTGTCATCATACAGGAACCGCAGGATGTTGTCATCCATTGCTGGGAACAGCAGCCGGGCTAGTGGGCTAGAATGGAAAAGAGAATTTAAGCCCAAATTCTCGTTACAGAACAGCGATCACCACCCCCCAGAAAACAAAAATCCCACAGAAGTACTGAGTGCAGTAAGATGCCAAGGATATTTAAGACAGCAAGAAATCTTTGATGCTGACCTGAGCATTGTAAAGATGTATCGAGGGCTGGCAGAGTCCTTCCCACCGTGCAGCCTGGTGCCAAACTGCCCAATGGGCTGCAGCAGGTTGAGGTTGTTACTGCCCACAAAGTTCTGAGCTAAGTTGATAATGGTCATCATCAGCGACGCCTGCAACAAAGGAAGGTTCAAAGCTCAAAATGCAGAATTATTCCCTGAATGGACAAAGCCAAAGGCAAAATTCACACCAAGAACAGAATTGATATGGATATATGATATCCATCTAATATGGATATATCATATGATATACGATAGTGCTTAACTTCTCCTCCCCAAGGCAGAAAGGCCAGTAACATCTGCCTAAATCTGCCACAAGTAAAGCCGATTTTTCTTGTTCTACTTTTTGAATGAAATATACTCCCATAAAATCTAGGTAGCACAGACAGACTGATCAATCTCAGATTAAATTCATATCAAAGTATTAACAGCAGATATACAGCCACTTTACTTTGGTGTTTATACTCAAATATTGAATTCTGCTTTAGAGGCATCTTAAGCGTCAAGTCAAGAGAAGGGCTTTTTTGCCTTTCATTTAAAAAGCATTTTGTTCAACTGGGCCAGGTCCTTACTTCACCATGATGGTATGAGGACATCTCCGCTACGGAACCAGCCAGCTGAGCAACCTTCACCTCCCTCTTATCGTTCCGTTTGAAACACGTGAACAGAACTTTTCTTTGACCTGGCTTCAAACCTGTATATAAAAAAAAAAAAGAGCTTGTGATTTTAACGTACAATGTGTTTCACCTTCTGCTCTCTAGAGACAAAGATCTACTTATTCACCTAAAGAGTCTGCACCAGGAGTAAAGTACTTGCAATAATATGCTACAAAATGAACAAGATATTTAATCCAAGGATTAAAAACCCTGGACAGCAGAAAACAGATTTCAGAATTCTGACACAGAAAACTCATCAGGTTCCCCGATTCTGATGACATGACTTAAAACACCCACTTATTAAGTTCTGAGGAACGTGCTATGAAGAATCACTACCTTGAAATCACTTACCATCAACCAGTGACGGGATCGATCTTTCGTTATCCGAGTTGGAGAACAGCACTAATTCCTTGTTGATGAAGTCATTGTATGTCAGGTAATTAGTATTTTTCCCATATAGGTATTCCTAAGAAAAACAGGTGCAAGATTGTCTTAATTTTAACCAGGGTGTAATCTGGTTTTTAGCTCCTACGTGGCTAGTTTCACTGAAATGGAAGCTCCTCGTAAGACTAGTTAAACATGGCTCAAATGCTGACATTCTCAGTGTGGCATAGCAAAACATCGCTTTTTTGAGAAATAGTGTCTCCATACAGTCCTGATCAAGTTATCATTTCCCTATTGATGAAATAATTTGAAAGATAAGAGTGAAAAAATGAAATTAACTGTTGGACAACTGACAATGAAGGCACGGTGATGAGAGAAGAAGCTTCTCTGCAAAATCCTGAAACATTTGCGCTGTCCCCTGTGCAGTGACTCGGAGCACTGAGCAGCCCCAACTTGCCAGAACGAAGCCAAGAGTAGGCCCAGGGAGAGACAGGAAACCAGTTTCCTTCATCTACGTAAACCTTTTACCTCTGGCAGACCATGCAGCTTCCGTTGTCTTCTGTCCTCCATGAAATTAGTCAGCCACTCCTTTCGCTCTTCTACCTTCTTCTTGCTAAAGGCCTGTATAGTACAAAATGAAGAGTAACTCAGCTCTAGGAGGTTCTGTGGTGTGCCCAACTGGACCACTTGAGAAGAAGCAAGTGCTCAGGAAGAGCACCCAGGAGAACAACACGCTAAACTGGCTGACTTCATAGCCCAAGAAGCGCAATAAAAGGTTCTTTTAGGTAAATATATTAAGAGCATAATTTACACCAGTCTTTAGGAAACTTGGTAGTTAGGTTCAAACGTATGGATTTTGAAAATTGTAACAGAAAACTAAAGCAGATTTGGGGGGGAAATTAATATTTTGGGTGAATATAATTTTTTGGCATTGTCTAATAGCTCAGAATTTAAGAGTCAATGTCTACTGAAGGTGAAGAAGTTCACAGAAGCGAGGACTGTGTTAATCCACTGGTGAACCATTCTGCAAGAAGAAAATCTGGAGGAGAAAGGGAAGGGAAGACTTTGAGAACACTGCAGCAGAACATGCAGAAAAATGGTAAAGGAATATTTACTATTGTGTCTGAAAATGTCAATTGGTTTGTTGTGATTAGTTTGTTCCAAGCTATATTTAAAAACCATCATTAAAAGGGTACTCTTGGCCTGAGGACTGGGGACAGATTTGCTTCTACTGGTTAGACCAAAGCCGTAGCCTTGGTAACAAAGAGACTGTCTCAAGCCCAAAGGCTTTTAAGTGCATTTAAAGAGAAAATACACAGCACTCTAAGCAGTAGAATAGCAAAGGTAGTAAGTCAGCAATTAAATCAAGTGTTAGTTACCAGGGTGATCGCAGCATCATCTTCAGGACCGGAATATTTGAAGCCAATTCGGTGTTTAGCCATATCTGCAAAGTATTCCTTAGCCTCCTTCGATGTGCTGGTACCCAGACCTGCAGAGACAGGACTAGTTAATCCTTATCACTTCTTGCTTAAATTAAGTTGCAGTTCAAAGAGATGTTTTGCTATGCCCAGTTCCCGTGATAGAAATGTACAGCGTGAAGACAACTTCCTGAAAACTTACGTTACCTTCCATCTCATTTTGAAGTATCACAAAATCGTAAGAATTACAGAGGAGTAAGCAGGTGCATATGGTACTTTTGGATTTGTCTATAACCCCTGTAGATATCTGAAATGACTAATTGCAAGTTGGAAATGACTCATCATCATCCAGCCATGGTTCTGCAATTGGCACCTTTCTACTAAGCAGTTCTGGAGTAAGGATTTAGCTCCCAGTGCTAACAGTACACAAGGAAAACAGCACAGAAAACTGAGCATAATTGTCTAAGAGGGCTGAAAGAATGGTTACCTAGTTCTATCTGGGGAGATTTTATTGAGATTTGATCCAGTTAGAGGTTATGTGTCCTTACTTCTGTATTTTATGTCCCAGGTAGTTGTAATCAAAGTATCTTAGGAGGGAAGGGACTTGGAGGAAACATCCTTTCTGCAGAAGTAGGACTGACCAAATGAGTTGGGTATGCTCACGCTTGGATCATTTAATTTCAGCATATTTCATTTTCTACAAACCTTTATAGTACTTGATTTTCCATGAATTGTAGTTCTGTGTACTGTTTTTCCATTCTTCAAATTCAGGAATGCTGTAGAATGCAATTTCTTCTTTGTTTTTAGAGGCCTAGAACGAACAAATATTTTACCTGTGAAATGAGAGGCAGATTTGGAGCAGTGGATCCTTCCTCGTCCTTACCGTCTCTCCAAGCCCTACCTTTATGATGGGAGTAATAAATTCCTCCAAAAAGTTGTGTCTTAGAAGAGATGGCCAGTTGTGATGGATGAAGTTAATCAGCAAGCCTTTGATATGGGATCCATCTTGATCCTGAATTGAAAAGAAAAAAAGGCATATTTAATCAGGGACATGATGGAATTGGCAATTGTTAGCTTCATAGCAAACAATTCTCTAATTCCAGCCTAACTGACCCTGTTAACTTCCACCGTGACCACGCCTTGTTTAACTACTGAAAAGTAAGAGAAACAGGAAAGGCACATTCTTGGAGAAAAAAGATATAAAGGACGGGTCAAGGACCCTGAATCAGCCGACTGGAAAGACAGTATTTAGCTCTTTGGTAATGCTGTTCCCCCCATCTGTTTGTTTTGTGGCTGAAGAGACATTATGACCCACTAATACAGAATGATAAAAAGAAAGGAATACAGACAATTAGGTACAACAATAGAAAGGTAATATTTCCAGTTTTTGTGAACCTAACCTGATCTGTCATAATCATAATCTTTCCATAGCGAAGAGTCTTTAAAGATTCTTGATCTTCATAGTTCTTCTTATATTGTAAACCCACAATCTTGATGATGTTGTTGATTTCAGCGTTTTCCATAATCTGGAAAAGATCACACGGAATAAAAACTTGTCTTTCAGACTTAAAACGTAGGTCAATAAAGTCTAAAATTACCTATAAGTATAGCATTGACCGAGCTTTGTCTTGGGCAGTGTTATTTTGCTGTTTAGAAACTCCTATGAGTTACCGTGTTCCAGGCAATCAACTTCACTGACGCAGTTAAAACACCGCAGTACACAAACCACACTGTTTTAACATGTAGAATATAACAATTTTCCAACTCACCTGTTTATGAGAAGCTTCTCGGACGTTGAGCATTTTCCCACGAAGGGGAAATACTCCATATTTGTCTCTTCCAACCACTCCTAGACCAGAGACAGCCAGTGTTTTGGCCGAGTCTCCCTCGGTCAGGATAAGTGTACAATCTAAAGAATTCTTGCTGCCTAAAAAATAATAATAATCAAGTCAATTTTATAATTAAGAAGTGAAATTGAAGCCTGCATACTCACAAAGTCAAATGAGAATAAATATCTTCTAATGCATACAGGTTTTGTTCACTGCACATAGTAAATGGGGATAAACATAGTAAATGAGACTGTAAAATGGGGATTAATTATAATTACAGGCTTTCTCATTATCTTTAGGAGGCAATTCTATCAATTTTCTAAAAAACAAGTTTTATCTTTTCAAATGAACTGCTTAGAAAGGTGGAACCCACTTACCAGCATCATTGGCATCATCCAGCTTAGGAACACCCTTAATCTTGGTGTGTTTCACAGCTGAACATTTCTTATTCAGCTGGCTCTGAGCTTTAAATTTTACCCAGTTTAGGATACTTTCAACAATGCCACAGCCAACTGCCTGCAACACAAAAATAACCCAACAATTGTGGGAAAAGCCTTAACAATGAATTCTAACTTACATACTTTGTCTGTTCATTACATTCCCTCAAAAGTATATAGTTGCCACATTAAAGATAAGATGCAGTTTTACAGACACCTGGATTATCTGCGTACATCAATACTTACACCCTTAATAAATTTTTCACTCAGTTTACAGGTTGAGCCGAAGTTCTTTGACTGCAGAGTCATGTTTTCCTTTGTCTGAGAGTCAAAGGTTGGGTTTTCAATTAAGGAATTAATGAAAATCCACATGTGATTCTTCACCTGTAGTTAAATACAACAAAAATCACACGTTACACAGGCTCATCTCACTACCAGCAGCGCGCTCTGACATCTGCCTGTCAGACTCACACACCGACGAAAATCTCAATAATCACTGTATGTTTCTCAATTTTCCTCAGTGTCTTGGGAGAATTTAGAACAACTACTGAACATTCACGAAAAATGTGATATAATTTGGGTTGTCAAGGAATCATAGCGCTCAGCCTAAACACGTATTATCTGACAAATACTGAGTTTTAGTGCATCTACACTGACTCAGAGTGTTCTGACTACAAAATACACCACCAAACAGAGAAGATTGTTAGTTGGCTGAAACTGGACAACATGAGACTTCTAGAATGTGCAATTTTATATATATTGTGTGTACAATGGAAATACATGTCGTTAATTAATCTGGTATCGCATTAAGCTGTAGTTACAATGTGCGATAACGCTAGAGTTGTGTTTCCTGTTGGGGAAATTCCAATGTTGTACCTGAAAAGGCTTCACTGAAACTCCATTTTTGTTCTTCTTTTTCACAACATCAATGAGTTTGGTCACAAGCTGGTCAGCTACATAATCAACGTGCCTGCCACCCTGCAGAGAATGGGACCAGAGACCTGGAGGTCATTCCATTGAAAAAAAATCCAAGAATGCCTATCTATGTAAAACTTTAAGCATAGTCTTTGCAAAATTAAGTATTTTTCACTAACACACACTTGAAAACAGCCGAGAATATTAATGATGAAGAATATGGCATTAGCTTGACTAAATAAAGCCATACCTTTGTAGTGGCAATGCTGTTGACAAAGCTGACTTGCTGGAAGCCTTTCTCACTTAAAGTCAAACACACTTCCCACCGAGAATTTACTTCCTCATGGATAACCTTAAGTGCATTACCAGTTTCATCGACTTTGTCCTTCAGATAGAGGTCCACATAACTGCGGAATCCTTTCACCTGCACACGGATGAAAGCAGACAGCTCAGCTACAACAGCTCCTATAAATACTTAAAACATATACTGCTAAAAAGTGGGTAGAGAAATCACTCGTGCAAATTTTCCCTTTAATATGTGCAATGACATAGATGGCTTCAACAAAATCTCACTGTTGAAATGGCACAAGAAACACAGATATCACCGTTTCTTTTAAATGCTTACTTACAGGCAGCCTCTGTCCATTTAGGAAAACTTTGACATCCTTTGTGGATCCAGCAATATCATACGCTCTTCGAGACATTAGTGCGACAATGTCTTTGTCAAGAATTGTCATTTTGAATTTTGACAGATCAGGTTGGAAAGTGACACACGTGTAATCTTCTCCATCAAAGTACTTCAGCTTCATTTCACCAGCCTTTCCCATGTTGTCTGTCCAGGTCTGAGAAAAGGAGGATTTGTGAGTTGCAAATCTAATATGCACACCAGCTTAATTTTTAAAAGCAGGAAGCTGATTTGTGAGTTTTAAATACTTTCAAATAAAAAAAAAAAAACCCTGGTTAAAAGCTAGATTCTGATTATGTCCACTCATTTCATTATTCATTTGAATTATATCTGGTCATACAGAAACTGTGGGCCAAATTTATTCCAATCACGGTGCACTAAATGCAGGTTACGCCTAGATTTTTGGAATGAAAACTTAAGGTCTTTATTTGAAAATCTCAGGTATAACCTTACTGAAATGAGGAGTGCTCATACCTGCTTGAATAACTTCTTGTATTCACGACATGCAGTTTCAACAGTAAATTTTTTGCTAAATATATTGCATAATTTGGCTCCATAACCATTTCGCCCACCTGGAATTAGAAGGAAACCAGATTTTTGTTATTACCTTTGTTCAAAATCGTCTGAAAGAATTCCAGACTAACAGGAGTTAAAAATATTTTTTTCATGTTGCATCCCCACTCCTTTAGATCAGCTCACACATTTAAACTGATCAGGCTGCTCAGAAATATTTGTGCATATTTGAGAGGCTTCCCTACCTGTGACTTTCTTTTCATTGTCGTCGTAGTTGCTGGATGTTAGTAGCTGTCCAAAGATAAGAGCAGGCACATAGACCTTCTCCACTTTGTGTTCAACAACTGGGATACCCTTCCCATTGTTCCATACACTGATTGTGTTATTCTCTCTAGGGGAAAAAATAAATATGTGTTATTAAGGCTGCAAATGTCTGTGCTATGAAACAAGCATTATACAAAAACTCTAAGGAAAGGCCACCATTTCATCAAGAGCGAATCTCTGCTCAGCAAGTGCAGAAACAGCCAGCAGAGGGAGGACAAGCCAACAAAAAACTTCTCAGATCTGCAGATACCGTCTATGAACGGGCCAACTACACGTGAAAATCCTCTATCCACACTCGGCGACAGAACAGAAAGGTTGAGAGGAAGAAGAGGAAACTGGCCACAACGGAAAACAACAATCAGCAGTCATTACAGCAGTCAGCACTCAGTAACCGACCCAAGGACCACACAAAGGAAAAGGCTTTCACAACCAGTGAATTATATTTGGTCTCATTCAGAGTGGCCGCACAGCACAGCCCTCCAACACCACACCAGCTCGGCAGAACTGCACCCGAGAGAGGAAATCTACCGCTCCTGAGTCGGGAAGGCAATGAGCAGAAACGAAATAAAACTTACACATCAATTGTAACTTTAATGCACGACATGCTTTTGTCCCTCTGCTTGTTGTCTGCAGCATTGACTAGAATGGAAAGATTATTGTTATTGTATTACATTCTCAACCAAGACTGAACTATTATCTATAACGAATGAATGCAAAAATTCAATACGATCTTACTAATAATCATCTCAGTATGCAAATGTTTTGCAAGTTACAAAGAGGATTACCGCGAGTTAACACAGAAAGGAAAATTTTGTGCTGAACTAAATTGGTTTTGTAATAGAACACACCATCATCCCACGAACAGCTTACTATTCAGTAGCACTAATGGAAGGACATTAGTATCCAATATTTCCAAGCACAATCAACGGTGTACTCTGGGAACACCACCCATCAAATTATAAACAATTTGCAATAGACATTACTCGGTCAACAACGCAACCAGATAAAAGTACACTTGGTAAATTCATGCATTTAATTCCAGTTTCTTAGACATTTGGCACCCATTAATAACTCGTCAGTCACTGACTCAACAGACAGGTCACCTTACCTAGAATCTCATCGAAGATTTTGTATAAGCCAGGCACAAAGGTAACATCTCTGCAGTTAAGGCCCACGCCCTCATCAAAAACCCACATTTGCTGAAAAGAAGGCAAGAAATATGTATAAATCCCCAGGTCCACCCTCCTCTTCAGTGCCATCAGTTTGTAAGGCAGAAGTTTGGGCTTTACAGACAGATGTTAATGACTTCCCACCTGCGCCACAGAATCAGGGAATTGTTGGAGTTGGAAGGGACCTCTAGAGATCATCCAGTCCAACTACCCTGCTAAAGCAGGGCTGCCCAGAGCACATCACTCAGGATGGCATCCAGGCAAGGCTTGAAGATCTCCAGAGAAGGGGACTCCACACCCTCCCTGGGCAGCCTGTTCCAGGGCTCTGGCACCCTCACTAGAAAGAGGCTTTTCCTTGTATTTGAATGGAGCTTCCCATGTTCCAGCTTGTACCCGTTGCTCCTCATCCTATCGCTAGAAACCACTGAAAAGAGCCCAGCTCCATCATCCTTCAACCCACCCGTTAAGCACTTGTAATCATAGATAAGCTCTCCACAAAGCCTTCTCTTCTCCACGCTAAAGAGCCCCAGCTCTTTGAGCCTCTCCTCGTAAGGTGGGGTGCTCCAATCGCTTAATCATCTTAGTTTCCCTACGTCGGGCTCTCTCCAGTAGCTCCCCATCTCTCTTGAACTGGAGAGCCCAGAGCTGGAGCAAGGAGCCCAGGCTTCACCCCGCGGCCCTCCCCTGCCCCGGACCCCCCCGCACCTGGGTGACCAGCTCCACGGAGCCGATATAGGTGTCGGGCCGGAGCAGGATGTGCTCCAGCTGCGTCTTCTTCTGGTAGATGTGCTCCACCGAGAGCCCCTTCTTGCTGCCATCGCCCTTGGGCAGCCGGAGGTTCTCGTTCGCGGGCTGCGCGGGGGAGAGACGGCGGCAGTGAGGGGGAGCAGGCCCCGGGAGGTGACACGGAGGGGCCCGAAGGGGATGGCGGCGGGGAGTGGAGTGGGCCTGGGCGGCGGGGGGACCCCAAAACGGTACCGGAGAGGATCCCGGGGGGGGCAACTGTGGATGGGGGAAATCGCGGAGGAATGAGGGACCCGGGGTGGGGTAAGGGGCTGGGGGAAGAGGCCGCGAGAGGGGGCCGGGGAGTACGGCCGGGGGCTGAGGGAGGCCCGGGACGCGGAGGGGACGGGGTGGCGGGGATCCCGAAGCCCGATGGGGACAGGGGGCCACGGTGTGCGGGGCAGGAGAGGGCGGCACGCACGCGGAGAGGCGACGGGGACTCCAGGAGCTCCATGGCGGCAGCAGCGAACGCTGTTGAGCGGAAGCAATGGCGGCCCCAACCGCCCGGCGCCTTTCAAACCTCCACTCAGCCCGCCGAAACCCTCCGCCAATCACCGCCCGCGGGCTCCCAGCGCGCCGCCAATCGCAGTGGGAGGGAGGGGCCACGGGTCGCGCCCCTCCCTTCTGTTCCACCAGTCACAAGGCTCCGCGCATTCAAACTAGCCACTCAGAAGGGAGAGCTGCGCGACGGACAGCTCTATCAGCCAATAGAAAAGCAAAGGGGCGGGCACTGTGCGGCGGGGGCCCTGTGCTTCCTCTGGTGCCGTTGGCAGTGTAGTGTACTGGGACACAATGGGGAGCCCCCGGGGACACGCTGGGAAACACTGGGCAGCGTATGGGGGACACGCAGGGACCAAGGGACCTGGGGACTCGCTGGGCTAGCCCTTATGTCATACTGGGCTGTACTGGGCAGGTCCTGGGGACACGCTGGGACTCACTGGGCTGGCCCTGGGGACAATGGGAGCCACTGGGCAGGTCCAGGGGACACACTGGGACCCACCGGGCAGGTCTGGGGACACACTGGGATGCAGGGGTACAGCACTGTCTCTTCAGGCCCCAGCCCTGGTGTGACACCCCCCCATGTCCCCCCGGGTGCCCACCCCAAGCTCCCAGCCAGGGGCTGCTGCCGGGTGCCAGCCCAGCCCAGCCCAGCCCGAGCCCCCCGACCTGCCCGCTGCCCCGCTGCCCGGCTCTGCCCATCCCGCTGCCGGCCGCTGCCGCTGCTCCGGGCGGGCAGACCCCGCTGCCTGTTGGACACAGCTCTGCCGACCCTGATACCGACATCACTGGAAATGGAACCCGGTGACTTCACCATCCCTCTGGTGTCCCCCCTTCCCCTAACCCCTCCTCTCCCCCTGATTTGTGCTGATCCCATCAGGGATGAAGCCCATGGGTGGCTCCAGACCCCCTCCCCGTTCCCCGGGCTGACTGCAGCGTGTCCCCCCCGGCCCCTCACTGCAGCCAGTGACGTCCTGGGTAGGTGTCCGCCCCCCATAACGGAGTGTCACCCAAAACACCAACTGGTTTGTGTCTTTATTTCCGGGGCAGTGACAGCATTCCCTTCGCTGGGGCTGCAGGGAGGTGGCCGGGCACAGCCTGCTGTCACCCTGCCACCACCGGGGATGGCACAGCCGGGGTCAGGCATGGCACAGCCCGGTGGTGGGGTCGGCGTCCTCTCGCTGCTCTTGCATGGCTCCGGCGCTGCCATTCTCCCCCCAGCTGCCCGTGGGGGTTTTTTTTTGGTCCCTGGGACGTGGGGCCAGGTGTCACCGGTGCCAGGGTCACCACATGTGCCGGTAGGGAAAGGCCACCTCCACGCAGAGCACCACCAGTGCCTGGGAGCAGTTGTGCCGCTGCCCGGCCAGCAGCCCCCGTCCCTGGCCCAGGGGGGCGGCCAGTCCCTCCCCGGCGCCGGAGCTGCGCCAGCCCTGGCAATCCCTCCTGCGGGCTTGGCTACCTCGTGGCGTGGATCCGTGCCAGGCCAGCCGGTGGGGCCTGCGGGGGGGGGACAGGGGTGACAGGAGCTGGGGGACACCCTCTGGGGGCACCTCCGGCTCTTTGCACCAGCTCCTGCATCCATGCAGGCACCAGGGGTGATGGTGGGGGGACCCACGTCAGTTCCCCCCACCCCCCCAGCCCGGTTCCCGGTGTGGGTGCATTGGTCAGGGGGTGCCCTGCCGGTGCCCACCCCGTGGCCAGACTCACCAAAGGGAATCTGTCAGGACGTGGCGCCCGTTGAAGGAGTAGATGGGTCCCCGGAGGGTGGCACCAGCCTGGCCCTCGAAGAGGGAGCTCCAGGACTTGGCCAGCAGCTGGCCCTGTGGGGACAAGTGGTGGCGCTGAGCCCGGGGGGAGAAGTGGTGCCCTTGTCCTGAGCACACTTGGGCAATAACTTGCTCTGGGGTCCTCCTGGTGCCCCCAAAACACAAGTGCCGAGCAGAGCCGGGGTGCAGCCGCCCCAGCGCGGGGCTGGGCAAGGCTCCCCCTGCCCAGGCTCAGCGGGGGCTGTGGGGCTTTGCCCCTAGCAGCCCCCACGGGGACGGGGGTACCTTCAGGTTGACGATGGGGAGGGTCCTGTCTGTCCTCTTGACGATGGAGACCAGGTCCTGGGTGGGGGCGGACAGGAACGCCCGGAAGGTGCCGTAGAGCCGAGCCTCCTGGGACTGCCGGTAGCACTGCAGGTCGGCCCCCCGGATCCCGCTCATGTCCCCAGCGAGGGGCACGTTCAGGGCGGCCAGGCGGAGCTGGGAGGGGAGGCACGGCGGGGGGAGGCTAGGGCATGGCCAGGCACTGAGGTCTCCCCCCTTCCTGGGAGGGTGTGAGACTCTGGCGGTGCCAGCTGGGCATCGGGGGTCCCCCGGGCACCTCTCCCCCCTCTCCTGAGGCTGGACCACCCGTCTCCCACCCCCAGGGCCAGGTGGTGCTTACTGACGGGATCCGTGGGGCGATGGTGGTTGGCAGGATCTGGGGCAGCTCTTGTCCCTCCTCCTTGTGGACCTGGAATAAGGTGGCTGAGGTCAGCCCAGGGACACCCATCACAGTGCCATGGGCGCCACAGATGCAGCACCCTCCCCATCCCAACATGACCCCGGGCTCTGCGTGTGCCCATCTCCATGGCACGTCCCTCTGGCACGGCTGGACCCGCAGCGGGGCTCAGGCAACCCTCACCAGCGAGTCCGTGGGGGCCAGCAAGGGTGGCCCCGTGTTGGGACCTCTTGTCTGCACCCGCTTCGCCTCCTGGATGGAGAGGAGAGGATAGTCCTGTGGGGGCCTGTCACCCCCCCGGCAGGCAAAGGAAGGCTCTGTCCCCTCGCCGGGAGGTGAGCGGAGCGGGTGGCTGCCCGCATCCCTCACCTGGTACCGTGGGGTGGACACGGAGGGGTCGTCACCGGCAAAGAGGGACTCCGAATCCTCCAGCTGCTCAACGCAAGGAGCAGAGGGACGGGTTAGGGGGGGACCAGCTCCTTTCCCGGGCTCTGCTGCCCCAGCACCAAATCCTGCCAGGGCGGCAGCCCGGACCCCCCTCCCTGCGCAGGACCCCGAGGGGTGTCCCCGGTGCATGGTACCAGGAGGCGGCTCCAGCCGGTGGGGGTCCGGAGGAAGGCGCTGCTCCCTTCCCGCACGTAGACCAGGCTCCCCTCGGGCACGGCGCTGCCCGACTTCAGCATCAGCTCCTTGGACCTGAAGACCCACGTCTGGCGCTGGGGGGGGACGGAGGGGCTCAGGGACCTGCTGCGGGGCGCGGGGCAGCCGGACAGCCTGGGGGGGGGCTCGCCCACGGCCACAGCCAGCACGCACCTGGAGATCGGCACGGGAGTCCGGCGGGTCCGTCCGAGGGATGTCGGCATCTGGAGAGCCCGGAGAGGAGGGGGGGTCACAAGGTGCCCTGGCACAGGGGCTACCTGCTCCCGCAGGAGCTGGCCCCACAGGGACACGGTGGTGGGGGGAGGTGGGGGGGAAAGCCAGCTGCAGAGCTGGGGACCCGTGGAGGGGGGCACCCAGGAAGGGGGCCGAGACTTCACAAAAGGTGCTTCCGAGGAGGCTGAAGCCCCCAGTCACCCGAAAAAATGCCCTTACCAGCTGCCCAGCCCGCGTCGGTGGCTCCCTGCAGAGGCAAGCGGGGCCCGTTACTGCCACCGGGCACGGGGCTGCCCTTCCCGGTGCACCGGGAGGGGACAGGGTCTCTCTCGGGGACAGCGAGGCCATGGCTTACCGGCTGCTTGCAGGGCGGCTGGGCACGGACGGGGTGAACCCTCTGGAAGCAAAGACAGGCTGTTTGCGGGGAGCCCCTCGTGCTCTGCACGCTCACACGTGTGTGTGCTCTGGCACAGGTGTGTGCACAGCCCGCGCTCAGCCTTACATTGAGGTAGAGGAGACCTGGTGCTCCGGGGGGGCCGGGGGGACCGGGGGGGCCGGGGGGACCTCGAAGACCCTGCTGTAAAGCAGTGTGGAGATTGGATGGGGTTATTTTGGTGCTGCCTTTGGGGGGGGAGGTTATGACACCCCCTTGCTGTCCCCTGTCCCTCCCGCTCCGTTCCCCTCCCGGGGCTGAGCCTCCCGGGACGGGAGCCAGGCCCTGTCTCTCACATGGGGGATGATCGCTCCGTAAATCTCTGGCTCCTCTTTGCCGCCCTGCAGAGAAGAGTGAAGACTGAGGCTGATCTCCATCATCTTCCCCCTCTTCCTCCTCCATCCCTCCATCCTCCATCCCTCCATCCTGTATCCTCCATCCTCCATCTTCCATCCCTGCATCCTCCATCCCTCCATCC
>JAOTQQ010000011.1:4557634-4597000 GCA_026546715.1 Gallinago undulata | reverse complement strand
GCAGAGCTGCCTGGGCTCTGGCAGGAGGGTCCCCATGGCCAGGCTGGGGTCCCTGGGCACCCCTCGCTGTGTCGGGACCCCAGGAGCTCTGAGGACTCACCGTTTGGTACCCACTGATGGGCACCCAGGAGCCGGACTGGCTGCCGGTGCCGGGGAAGGGGAGGTGGCCTGGCTTGCACCCGTGTTCCCCGTAGCAGCACCCCTGGTGAGGGGCAGAGAGAGGTGCTTAGAGCCCGTGCTGGGTGGTGGGGATGGGTGGGTGTGCTACGGGCACAGCTGTGCACTTGTGTGTGCAGGGGTGTGCACACACGTGCATTTCCCTGTGCCGCAGGGGATGGTGTGATTTGCCACCCCCGCCCCGTGCCCCAGTCCGTTTGGGGGACTCTGGTGGTGCCACCGGGGTGAGGTGAAGGCGGGCGCTGCCCTGGCACAGAGGCAGCACGTGGGGCTCAGGGTGTGGGGATGGGACCCCCCCCCTCCAGCTCCCCCCACCCCGGTGCCCGTGGCTACAAACCCTCTCTCCGGGGTCGCCCTTTTCTCCCTGGAAGGAAAGCAGAGAGGTGCCATCAGCACCCCGGGGTCCCCGTGGAGCTGTTTGGTCTTGGCACCAGCACCGGGGGGGGGGCCGTGGCCACGCTGTCCCCGTGTTCTCGCTGCCAACGCCCGCCGCCCGCGGTGCCCGCTCCCCTGGCTCACCTTGGGGCCCGGTGGCCCGGCCGTTCCCCGGTGCCCCGCGTGGCGTGAGTCGCACTGGAAGGAGAGGACGTGCCGGGGTGAGCGCAGGGGCTGCCCCCCTCCCCAAACACCCACAGCCCCAGGACCCCCGACTCACCCTGTAGTCCCCCGGTGGCCCCGGTGGCCCCATGGGACCGGGCATGCCCGGGGAGCCCGTCTCTCCGGTCCGGCCAGGGTTCCCCGGCATGCCGGGCAGCCCGTGTTCGCCCTTCTCACCCTGCCAGCACACGGAACGTGACAGGGTCAGCGCCCCGTGTCCCCCCGCTCCCCACTGGGGCAGCCCTGGAGCCCACCCGATGGGTTCGGTGCTGGGGGCTGCTCCCGGGGGGGGCAGAGCGAGGGGCTGCAGAGCCCGGCTGCTCCATCCCCAGCCCACGGGATCTGCTCCAGCCCCAGCTGGGCTGGGACCCCCTTACCTTTAGCCCGGGGAGTCCCGGCTCCCCTCGGAGCCCAGGTTTGCCAGGGAGCGATGGAGGTCCCGCGGGACCGGGGGGTCCTTCGTGCCCAGGCACCCCAGGGGGACCTTGTGGTCCTGGGAGCCCTGGTACCCCCGGGGGTCCGTCTGGCCCAGGTGAGCCTGGAGACCCCAGAGGTCCTTCAGCCCCAGGGAAACCGGGGGGTCCCACCACTCCTGGTGGGCCAGGGGGTCCTGGCTGCCCTTCCCGCCCAGGGACCCCTGGGGGGCCTTCGTGGCCTGGGTAACCTGGGGGTCCGGGCGGCCCAGGGGGACCTGGGGGTCCCCGGTTCCCTGCAGGGCTGGATGTTCCCAGCTGCTTGTCGGGAGGGAGGGAGAGAGAAAAGAGAGAGCAGAGTTGGTGAATGGCCACGTCCCATCCCCTGCTTCCCCTACCCTGGGCTGCCCCTTCCCACCATGTGCCCCAGCCCTCCCCCCCCCCCCGATGCTCCAGTGGGGATGGACACTGCAGCCAGCACCAGCATCGCCCACCCACCCCAGCACCGTCTGCCCGTGCACCCCATGGCAGCACCCACCTTGTTCTCTGACCCCTCAGGGAGGGTGGCAGGCGCGGGTGGGCTCCTGGCTCCCCAGGCGCCTGGTGGTCCTGGGGGGCCCGGTGGTCCCGGAGGACCTGGGGGGCCCCGGGGGCCCTGGTGACCGGGCTGTCCTGGGCTGCCGGACTTCCCTCTCTCCCCAGAGAGTCCGGGCTGCCCTCTGTCCCCCGGGGACCCTCGGTCGCCTTTCTCTCCCTGTTGGGGAAAGACAGAGCCTGGTGCCCACCTTGGGGACCCGCTGCCCCCCCTGCCAGGGGACACCTGAGCCCCCCGGCAACCCAGATCCCACAGAGAGAGTACAAAGCCTGAGCAGAAAAGGTTCTGCATGGCCAAAAGAGCCACGGGATTTCTCCCAGCGGGTCCCTGGGGGTCCTCATCCCTCTCCCTGGGGGGGGGACCACCGCACCTTTGGGCCAGGAGGGCCAGGGGGGCCGGGGCGCACGGGGCAGACGCAGCTGGAGCCGTTGAACTTCTGGAGAGGGAGGGAGCGATGAGCTGTGGGACGGGACCCCCGGCTGAAGGGTCCGGCACGGCCACCCTGCACCCCCCCCTCACCTGGAGAGCAGGGTCCGTCTGTGGGGCTGGGGGCTCCCACCGGGGCAGCGCCTTCGCCGTCGGCTGTGCGGAGGAGAGGGGGGGCTGAGTGCGATACCCCCCCGAACACCATTCCCTGTCCCCCCACAGCATCGTCCTCCTCCCACCCAACCAGCCCACGTCTCCCAGAGCCCCCCTCTGGGGATCCATCCCAGGCTGCCCCTTGCAGCCCCCCCGCCCCGGGACCAGGGCCCCTCCACACCTTGATCTGCAGGAACTCCTCTTCCTCCGCACTCCCCTCGAAGATCTCTGGGGCGGCCGTGGGTCGGTGCTGCGAGGATGGACGGGGAGAGCTCAGCGTGGGGCTGGGGGAGATCCTGGGGGGCACGGGGACCCTCCTGGCACCTGGGGCGAAGGCTGAGCCCCAGCGCTGCCATGGGGGGGGACACTGGGAGCTGCCACAGCTCCTTTTCGAGGGGGCAGAGGCAGCTGAGCTGTGGCTCGGGGTTGGAGCGGGGCACAGATAAGGGGAAGGACGTGGTGAGGAGCTCGGCAGTGCTGGGGAGATTTTGGGGGGGGGGACATATTGCCCGGGGGAAAGCACCTTTCCTCGAGTGCGTGGCAGGGCACGGCCCGGGCTCTTCGCTGCCCCCCTGGAGAGGGACTCCCGGCGTCGGGGGGCTGTTGCCAGGGGGGGTTTGTTCAGCAGCACCTTTCGCGTGGGCTCCATGGTGCTGGCGTCTGCGTCTGCAGGAGCAGAGGGGCGACGGGGGGGACTGGGGTGGCACAGCACTCCCGGTCCCCGGCAGTCGCTGCAGCCACCGTGGTGCCACCAGCAGCCCAGGACCTCAGCACCCCCACTCCTCACCCCCCAGCCTTACTCCTGAGGTGCCCCCCCTCCTTGCTGGGGTGCAGGAGCTGGGGGTGCCGGGGAAGCTGTGCCCCCGTCCCACCATACCTACCTTCCTCCCCGTACAGGGTGGGCGCCGTGGGGGCTGTGGGGCTGCTGCTCGGATCCGGCGTGGTGTCCTCCGAGCCCAGGGGGTAAAACCACTGGGCCGTGGTGGGGGGCAGGCGCCCAGCCAGCACCGAGAGGATGCAGAGTGTGTGGAGGAGGTGCTGGGGGGTGCTGGACCCCATGCCGCTGCCCCGGGGCCGGGCTGCCCAGGACAGGGGTGCTTGGCTCATCCTGTTCGCCCGCGCCGCCCGCTCTGACGGCCCTGGCACGGCCCCCGCTGTTATCACCGTGGCCCCCGCGCCGCCCAACACGCCCCTCGCCCGCCCCGGCACCCACGCCCCATGGGATGTTACGGGGGGGTTTGGGGGGCGGCTGAGCACCCACACAGCCAGGTCACCCACCCTCCGTCCCGCCAGCCAGGGGCGAGGAGGCCAGTGGGAACCGTGGGAAAGGCAGCCAGGGGCAGGAGGAGCCGCTGGGACCAAGGGGAGGGAGGGCTGGGGAGGAGATGGTGCCTGGAAACGGGGAGTAAAACCAGCGAGGAGGGCAGTGGAGGAAGGGGCTGGCGGAGAGCAGGGGGCACTGGCCGTGGGAAGAGCAGCCGGGTGCTGCGTGGGGTCTGCCCGGCCACCGGTGCCTCGTGCCAGGAGGGGACAGAAACCGGCTGACGGGTGGGTCGGTGGGGACAGGGCTGCCAGAGCCTGGGAGGTGTCGGGGTCCCGCAGCCTGTGCAGTCACCGCGTCCCGCTGCGGGGGCAAAGGGCGCTGTGCCTCGCCACCTCCATCAGGGCCACCCCATCTGGGGGTCTCCAGCCCTCTCTGACCCCCAGACCTCCTCCTGCCCCTGCCTCGCGCTGTCCTGCAGCCTCTCCCAGGGACGGGGCAGCTCCGGACCCCGTGGGGCGAGTGGCAGGGAAGCAGCAGCCAGCCCGGGCCCCCGCAGCCTCAGAAACCCCCAAAACACCACTGAGGTTGGGAAAGGGGTACAGGGAACCCCAAGCTCCCTGGGGCTGGGGGTGCCGTGCACCCGGTATCACCCACTGAGCACTGAGCACCCTCCTTGGATGCGGGGCTGTCACTGGGGTGGGGGGTGCACCAGCCCCCCTCCACCACGCAGGATGGTGTGGGATGGCTGGGGGGAGCCATGCGGGGCCAGAGGAGGGGGGGACAGCCCCCGGGGCTGCGCGGGGAGAGCGTCACCATCCTCTGTGCTCCCCGCCAGCGCTGCTGCCGCGCTGCCTCCTCCCGCAGACACAACAGTCTCCCCGGCGGGCGCTCGGCGCTGCCAAGGCCTGATAAGGTGCCGCGGCCCCAGGGGGGATCGGGCACCTGTTTGGGTTTGGTCCCTGCTTGGACACCGTGTCAAGGCTGGTGCCTCTGCCCCGAGTCACGGCCACCGCGCGGCAGGGCAGGGGCTCCGGGGAAGTACCGGCTGCCAACGCCTTCCAGAGCCCCTGGACCGGCCGGGAGGGGAGAAGGGGGGCTGGGGAGCAGGGGGGACACAGACCCTGCCTGCCCACCCCCACGTCCTACCTGCCTGCCCGTGCCCAGCCCGCCTGCACGGCAGAGGAAATATGGTCCCAGTAGCCCCCCCATTCAAGCCAATTTAAGCACAGATGTGCCCGCCTGTGAGATGAGTTTGGGGTTCTCAGCCCGAGCCCTGCACTGCAGGCTGGCTCTGCTCCTCCCGAGGGGGCTGCGACGTGCCGGGTCCTTTCCGTGCGTGGCCAGGCTGCGAGGACTCTGGGGAGGGGGCTTTTTGTCCGCTCGCTGCTCCCCACCTTCCTCCCTCTTGCCCGATTAATCAGGGCAAAGGAAACGAGTGCCACCCAATTGTCGCACCCAGACGGGGCCTGGCGCCTGCTCCTGTCCCTCTGTGCTGTGTTATGTTCCTGGGCACAACCAGAGCTGCATCCCGGCGTGGTCCCCCCCACGTCTCTGTCAGGAGCAGTCTGCCGAGCCCTGCTGCTGTTGCCTGGGGACAGGCCTGCCCCACGGCGAGCGGGGATGGGGCAGGAGCTGCGGGAGCTGCTGCCCTGGGGCAGGATCCCCTCGGGGCAGCCCAGGCGTGTTGCATCCCTTTGTCTCCTGGGGTCCCTTTGAAGCTTTGGCCACCCCCAGGAGGTTGCCCCGTGTCGCCCCCACTGCACCACACCACGGCCCTGCAGTGGGACCCAGGAGTGGCTAATGTCTGGGTATTTAATAACCGTTAATTGCCGTGCAGAGCGCAGTCGCAAACCCCAGCGGCTGCCGCTGCTCAGCCCAGTCCTGGGGATGTGGCTGTGCCCTGCTCCCCGTGCCTGCCCCACAGCGCTGTGGGGGTGTCCCGCAGGGTGAAGGTCACCCTCCTCATGGGCTGCACCACCTCCCCGTTGGTGGTGGGGATGGTCACGGTTCCCCATTGGTGATGGGGATGGTCATGGTTCCCTGTCGGTGGTGGGGATGGTCATGGGGATGGTCATGGTTCCCCGTCAGTGGTGGGGATGGTCGTGGTCACCTCGTCCGTCTTTGTGCAGCACAGGGTGGTGGCTTTGCCAGCGCTGACCAGGGCCAGCGTGGTGACATGGCCAGCACCCAGACGCTGTGCCAGCGTGTCCCTGGATGTGAGGGACAAAGCTCCCCGCAGCGCCCAGCCGCTCCTTGTCCCATGGCATGAGTTCAGCCAGTCTCTGCCTTACCCCTGGCCACAGCAGATTGTGTCCCTGGGACAGAGAGGGGGGTCTCTCTGCCCCCTCGCCCCCCACCACAGTGAGCTGGGCACGTTGGGGACAGCCCATGCAAGGCCAGCCCGGGCGCTGTGGCATCTCCGGCAGGGCAGGGGCAGCGGGGCTGGGCTTGTGCCGGAGCTTGTCCCGGGACCCCCCTGTCACATCCAGGCGGGCCCCCCCCGGCTGCCCCGAGCCCGGCGATGGCTGAGATGCCCCTGGGTGCAGGGTCAGCAGCCCCCCCGGGTGACGCTCGGGGACCTGTCCCCCCGGGCACAGGGGCCGGTCCCTGCCGTCTCCCGGCTGTCCCGCGGCGCTGCCCGGCCGCCCGTGCCCGGGGAGGGATGCGGGGGCTCCCCGCCCTCCCGCCTCCCGGTTTCCCAAATAGCCACTAGGTGCCGGCAGCTTTCAACTTATCACGGGCCTGTGCGGGGCCGGGGCGGGGGGGGGCGCGGGGAATCGGCGGGTGCGGGGTCGGGGGAGACCCGGCGGGTGCGGGGCCCGGGAGCGCGGGGAGCCGGCGGGTGCGGGGCCGGGGGGTGGCGGGGAGCCGGCGGTGCCCCCCGAAGGTCGCTGTCAGACGGGGGCTGAGCCGCCGGAGACCCCTCCTGCCGCCGGAGCCCCCCGGGCCCTGGAGCCCACCCCGGGCCGCCCCACGCCGGGGGTCTCGGGCACAGCCCCCGTATGGGGTCCGTCCCCCTCCTCCCAGTTCATCCCAGTCGCCCTCAGGACGGGGCGGGCGGCGCCGGGCAGGGTGTCGGGGCGGCCGCCGGGGGCAGCGGGGCTGCGAGGGGGCGGCGGGCGGTCTGCGGGGAGCGGACGCGGGGCTGGGGGTCTCCGGGGCCGCCCGGCTCTCCCGCCGGCGGCGGCGGAACCGAAGCCGCCCTCCCCGGTGCCGAAGCCGCCGCTGCCGCCGGCTCCGTCGGGCGGGGAGCGTCTCTCCCCCGGTGGCTTCCCGGTAGCGGCGGGGGCGGCCCCGCCGGTGGCCCCGGTGCCGGCGGCGGGAGGTGTGGCCAGGGGCCGCATAAAGCCTCCGCCGCCGCCGCCCCGCGCCCGCCGCCAGCCCAGCGCCGCCAGCAGCGGGGGCCGGAGCGCGGGCGCGGAGCGGGGCCGCCATGCGGGGGGCGGCCGGGCGCGCTCTGCCGCCGGTGCTGCCGCCGCTGTTACTGCTGCTGGCGGCGGCGGCGGGGCCGGTGGGCGGCGAGGAGGCCATCCAGTGCCCGCCGTGCTCGGAGGAGCGGCTGGCCCGCTGCAAAGCTCCGCAGGGCTGCGCGGAGCTGGTGCGGGAACCGGGCTGCGGCTGCTGCGCGACCTGCGCCCTCGGCCGCGGGACCGCCTGCGGGGTCTACACCGCCCGCTGCGGCGCGGGGCTGCGCTGCTACCCCCCCCGCGGGGTGCCCCGGCCCCTGCACACCCTCATGCACGGCCAGGGCGTCTGCACCGACCTGGCCGACGTGGAGGCCATCCAGGAGAGCCTCCAGCCCCCAGGTAAGGCCGGCCCCGGGGGCGGGGGGCGGGTCGCCGGCGGCGGCCCCCGAGCAGCCCCTCTCTGTGCCGGCCTGCTGGCCGCTCGCTTGGCGAGAGCCGGGGCTGCGGGGCGGGGGGCTCTGCCGGGACCCCGCAGCGGGCCGGGGCGGCCCCGGGCCGGGGGTGATGGAGCGCATCCCGGGGGGGGGGGAGCGGCGCTCGGCTCCCCCAGCCGGGTACCGTCGGGGACACGTCTGTGCCATCCGTACCCACCGCTGCCGCGGCCGGTGGCTCCGTGCCCGTTGGAGCGGGGCGCTTCCCGGGGGCTCGTCACCCACCGTGCCCGGGCTGCAAGGTGCCCCTGGACGGCAGGGCAGCCGGGGTCCCACGGCCACCCGCGGCTCTGGGATCAGGTCCCAGCTGCCGGGGGAGCTCCCGTTGCGTGGTGACCCCCGCACTCCCCCTTCCCCGGGGATGCTGCCGGCAGCTCTGCCTGCGCTGCCAGGAGGAAACAGGAAAGAGGCCTCGGGGCACCTGCTTCCCCCCCCCCCCGGCAGGTCGGGTGGGCTCTGTGCCGGGGCAGGACAGGGGCTGTGGGCAGCAGGCAGGGTCAGGCTGGAGAAACCCACTGCCCGCGGGCTCTGCCCCTGCCCGTCTGCCCCGGGACCCTCTCGCGGGTGTTGATCGTGGCCCCCCCGCCATCCCCGTGGTGCTGGGGCAGGGTCTGGGGGGCAGGAGCGGAGCTGGAGGTGGGAGCCCAGCCCCAGAGCTGCGCAGGTCGTGCCGTGGCTGTGACAGCGGGAATGGAGCCGGCCCCTGGGGCTGAGCGTGGGGAACTGGCCCCTGGGGCTGGCCCGTCGGTGGGTCCGGGTGCCACGTTCCCCCCTTCCCTGTCCCCGGGCTGTGCTGGGCACCACATCCCCTGGAGCTGGGGAGCAGCATCCCGCCATGGGACGGTCCACAAGCTGGCTTGGCCCCGTGTCCCCACATGGGGTCACCCCACGCTCCCCGACAGGCAGAAGGGGCTGGAGCAGTGTCCACCCCGGTGTGCCCGAGGGCCAGATCCCAGCTCCGTTCCCATGTCTGGTCCGTGACAGCTCCACCAGTGTCCCCACGGTGAGGAGGGACCTTCACAGGTGGGGACAGGAATTGGCTGTGAGTGCTCGGCACGAGGTTTGGGGTGGAGACCCCCTGCCCCCCCTGTCCCCATCCCACATCCTGCAGCCCTGTCTGGGCTCCCTGGCCCGGGGCTGCGTGGCGCTGCCAAGGCCTGTTGGTTTTGGCTGCACCCCGTGTAACGCAGCATTTTTTCCCAGAGCCTTTAGGAAACAGACTTGCATTTTTTTCCCCTTCCTTCCCGCGGTGTTTTGGCCTCGCTGGGGACACGGGTGGGTGGCCGTGGGAGCCGGGCACCGCGCCTGCCCGCAGCGTGGCAGGTGGCAGAACGGGGGAGCGGGCAGCGGTGAGCCCCTTCGCCCGGTGGGACGTGGGGAGGGGACACCCCGCAGGACATTGCTCGGTGCAGCCCCGGGGGGGGACGTCTGAGCTGCGCGTCCCTGTCCCACTCCAGCCAGCGTGGGGCTGGGGGCTGCAGGCTCCATCGCTCCCACCGCAGCCCTGCCTGGCACAGCGAGGGCACCCCGGCACGGCCGGTGCACCCAACGGGTCCCCTCTGGGTGAGCAGAGGGGACTTAAATGCTTCTTTCGAGGCAGGGGGGTATGGAGCAGGTGCCCCCCGGCTGCACCCACGGGTGCCGGGCGAGCGGCGGCTGCGGCGGGCGGGCGGCTGGGAAGCGGTTAACGTGCAGCTCGTACAGTAAACACTTTGTCTGGGGGCTCGGCCCGGGGGGCTCCGCATTCCAGGGAAGAGGCTGGGATCGAGGGGGCTGGGCTGAGGCTGGGCTTTCCGAGGGGCTGGGCGATGGCTCCCTGCTCCAGCGCCGGGAGGGAGCCTCTCCGCTTGCCGGGGACCTGTGGAACCCACGGGATGGGGCTTTCTAGGGAGCGAGGTGGCTGCTCCCTTGACCCGAGACCCTCTCCCGCGGCTGCGGGTCTGGGGACCTTGTGCAGGACCCTGGTCCCTGTGTCCCGCTCCTGGGACATCCCACTGCTCGGCCGGAGCCCTGCGATGGGACTGGACCCGGGAGGTTCCAGCCTTGGCTTTTGGGCACAGCCTGCGGGTGCCGGGGGGAGGCAATGGCTGAACCCGTGTGTGGCAGCCGGGAGGAAGTGAGGACGTTTTTCCTCAGCACCCGACGAGTGATTTAATGCCGGGTAAATAATTACGCCTGGCGCATCCCGTGTGGTTGCTGTAAGCAGCGGCGGGGAGGGATCCCGTTCCCTTGCCGTGGTCGGTGGCCAGGAGGGCCAGCAGTGGCCAGTCCCTGGCTGGACGGTGCACGGGCAGCGAGGACAGGCTGGGTGCAGCTCCTGGCGATGTCCACCCCAGATGTCCCTTGCTGCCCCGTTCTGCCCGCTCAGGGGACCAGGCGAGGCTGTTGCCCTGTCCCGGCTGTCCCTCGGGATGGGGTCTGGCCTTCGCCCGTGCCTGGGTTTCTCCGGGTCCGGCACTGCTCCCAGCGAGGCTCTGGTCCCTACGGGGGACAACCTGTCTCTGCATCCCTCACACCCCCTCCTGCATCCCGACCTCTCCTCCGTCGGGCTCCTGTCGGGCGCTGAGCCGGGTGGCACAGATGTGCTTGGCAGTGTCGGAGCACGGCAGGGCTCAGCAGCGTGTCCCCGTGGGATGGGGATGGGCCAGGCTTCCCGGCCAGCGTCCCTGGCCAAGGGACGGTAGGTGCCTGGTGCCTGCGCCCCCGCCACCCCCATGGCCTGGCTCTCCGTGCTCCGCCGGGGCCAGCGCTCGGCAGGATGAGCACAGACTTCCCCGCGCCGGCGCCTGCCAAGTCCAGAGCCCTGGCAGCCAAGAGAGCCCGCGCGGCGCTGCCAGGACCACCCGCAGGCAGCACCAGGGGTGCCAGACGGGGAAGCAGAGGGTGCTGGGACTCACCGCGGCTCATGTGCCGTGTCGGTCGCGGACACGTGGTTGTGTCCCCTCTGGCCCATGGGGCACGTGGGGTCCTTTGCCCCTGGGTTGGTGGAGCAGTGGGGAGCGGGGCTGGAGCTGTGGGGGTCCCTGAGAGTTGTCCCTCTCCCACGGACACACGCACGCGGTCCCGAGGCTTCGCTCACTGCCCCGGGATCCCTCCCCTGGGAGCCGCGCGGTGGAGCCTGGAGCCCTTCGTAGCTTCCTCGGGCTCAGCTCTGGTGAATCACAAGTTCAGCACGTGACCAACCTCATTTGCAGCTCCCATTAATTGAAGGCGACGCTGAATGCCTCGTTTGTGTCTCCTGCCCATGGGCTGAGCAGAAGGTCGGGCAGAATCCTCCTGCTGCCGGGACGGGGCAGCTGGTCTGCGTGGGCAGCACCCCTGCCCGTCCCCTTGGCACCCGCTTCCATCCCAAAGCAGGCAGAGGGGCTTCCCCCAGCCCTTGGCCAAGTGAGACACCCCCTTCCACTCTGCCTGTCCCCCCCCAGATCTCTCTCTGCCCACACAGCCCCAGCCGTGACCGGCAGCACCAGGGGGCTGGTGGCCAGTCCACGGGATGCCCTGGGTGGCCACAGCGGAGCAGGACCCGGTGGGGAGGTGTGGGAATGCTCAGGGACACCCCACAGGCACCGGCACTGCTGGGCTGGCATCCAGATGGTGCTTCCCAAGGGATGCTCCGGGAGCGACGCGGGGGGCTGGCGGGTTGGGGGCCTCCAGGCACCACAGAAGTTGCTTTTTCCACGTCTTTGTGTGTGAGGGTGAGGAGTTTCCTCCTCCGGCTGGTGCAGGGCACTGCTGGGGGGCTGCTCAGCAGGGGGGAAGATCACCCCGGAGACTGCAGCGATCCCCGCAGTGGGGAGGGGTCCTGGTGTGCGAGTCGGGGGGCAGCCCCTGTGTCGGGGGCACTGCGGGTCCCAGAGCTCTGTCCCCAGAGCCCGGTGCTGGGTGAGAGCCGCTTCGCTGCCCAGAGGCACCGGCGTTTCATGTGACCTTATGAAAATGTTACTGGCATCTGGTTTTATTTAAGCCGAGAGACTGGATGCTCTGAAGAGGGCTGGCAGGGGGAGGAGGGTGTTTGTCCGTGCCGAGGGTGGGTGAGGGCTTCCCCCCGCGCAGCGGCCGGTGCCTCCCGGTCCTGTCTTCCATGGAGATGCCGGGACTTCGGCATGTGGTCCCCGCTGGTGCCAGACCTCCCGCCGGGCTCTTCCTCACATCTCTCCCCAGGAAGGTGCAGGGGGAGGCCGGGGAGGGAAGGAGCACCGCTGCCTGAGCCCCCCCCCCGAGACCCCCGTCTGGGCTCTGCCGCCGGCACCCGTCTTGCGCCACGGCCCCGTGGTTGGTGCCACCGGGGCTGGTGCGCGCCAGGGCTGGCATCGCTCTGCACGGGGTCCTGGAGACTTTGGGTTTGTGTTTCAAATTTCAAGGGCATGAGCCATTTCCTGGAAAAAATTGACAGATTAAACAAAAAGCAAATAACAGGAATGAAGGAGAAGGATTTGATCGGGGCTTCGCTGTGAACTTTAGCCAGGCTGCTGGGAGCTGGGCCAGGAACCCCGCACTGCAGGGGAGCCGCCGTGTGAGGTGCTGATGGGAGACCAGGGCCGGGGTCCCGGGGGGATGTGGTGGCCAGGAGGCTGTGGCTCTGAGCCCCTGCCTGCCGCTGCCTGCCCGTGGGAAGGGCCAGTGCCCGGCATCACCCCCGCATCACCCCGGCATCCTCTGTCCCTGCGGCTGTGAGCCCCCGGGTGCTTCCACCTGAGTTGCACCGTGACCGCCCCCCGCCTGCTGTGGGAAGGTTTTTCCCGTTGCTGGCTGCAATATGGACCAGTACAAGCCCAGCCCCGGGATCAGCTCGGGCAGCTCGGCCGCTTCCCCCCTGCAGCCCAGGCTGGGAGTCAAACGCTGCTCGGGCTGTGCCTGACGTGGCTCCGAGCGCGGGTGGGACCCCAGCTCCTCGGGGCGTCCCCCCTCTGCGGAGCGTCAATGGGCCCCAAACTGGAGGGACCGGCAGCTTTTTTAAAAAAAATCACGATGAGAGCTCGTGTCTCATGACGCCCCGTCCAGCTGCCAACATCTGGGATTGCAGTTTGGCTGCGCTCCTGGCGCAGGCGAGGATGCCAAGCGCCGCCTTTCGGGATTGGCCCCACGGGAGATTAGCATTCTTATTCCTGGAACTTCTTCTTTCATGTCTTTGCGGGGGCTGTGCCCGGTGGCAGAGCACGGCTCCGCTCCCGGCCGCGGCGCCCGGTGCCGTCCCGGGCCTGGGGAGTGCTCAGCACCTCCCCGGGGCAGCTCCAGAGCCCCCATTCCCACTGCAGCTCCTCAGAGGTTGCTTGGGGGCAACCGGGGGTCTTGCTGGGACACTGGGGTCTTGCTGGGGCTCCCCGGCTGTGGGCGAGCCCCCTGCACCCGGTGGCACGTGGCTGACTGGGGCACAGCCTGACCCTCGTGCCACCAGCCGTGCATTTGTCACCCTACAATAACTGACACGTGGCAACAAGCCTGTGAATTGTGGCTAATGAGCCGTAAAAGCCCCCAGGAGCCTTTCCCAGTGCTGCAGGGAGGCGGCAGGGGCAGGAGGGGACCCGGGGCTGGGGGTGACCCCCACGGGGACCGGGGAGGGTGGTGTGGGGTCCGGCAGCGCCGGCTGCGTGTTGTGCCTGGGGGTGCAGGCTGCTCTGCGGAGGAACAGGGCACCGCGGAGGGGTCTCCGTCCCTGGGGGCTGCTCCGTGGTACTGAGCCCCCCCCCTGCGGTCTGTGTCCTTGCAGAGAAGGAGGAGATCGACCACCCCAACAACAGCTTCAGCCCCTGCAGCATCCACGACCGCAAGTGCCTGCAGAAGCAGCAGGCGAAGAGGGTCAACAACGGCAACAAGATGCGCAACAGCGGGAGCCCGTACCCCCGCGAGGAGACGCGGCCCATCGTGAGCACCGCGGGGCTGGGGAGGGGGGGCAGGGTGGGTGGTGGGGGTCCCGGGGTGCCGGGGTGGGGGCACTCGCCAGCCCCGCTGCCGGCTCAGCGTCCCCATCCCCGCAGGCGCAGGGCTCGTGCCAGAGCGAGCTGCACCGGGCGCTGGAGAGGCTGGCGGCCTCGCAGACCCGCACGCACGAGGACCTCTATGTCATCCCCATCCCCAACTGCGACCGCAACGGCAACTTCCACCCCAAACAGGTAGGACGTGGCTCTCACCCATCACGGGGGGGCACCGGGAGGGGGACATGGATGGACAGGCCAGTGCCGGGGCACGGCAGAGCCCACCCGCGGCTCCTCTGGTGGGAATCACCCCTCGGGAATCACCCTTGGGATGGGGGTGGCAAAGCCCCGATGAGAGAGAGCTCCTGGTTGCCATCGCCGTGGGAGTGGGGCCGTGGGGGCCAGGCTGGGCGCCCCTCACCGAACCTGTCCCCTCAGTGTCACCCGGCGCTGGACGGGCAGCGGGGCAAGTGCTGGTGCGTGGACCGCAAGACGGGGGTGAAGCTGCCGGGCTTCCTGGAGCTGAAGGGGGACTTGGACTGTCACCAGCTGGCGGACAGCATGTGAGCACCACCACCGCGGCCCCACGCCGTGCCACGGCCAGGACAGCCACCGGGGCTGCGTAGACGAGGAAGAGAGGGGACGCGACTGCCGAGCAGCTCCCCGGTGCCGGGGGACCCCGGATCGCCACCACGCTCTGCGCCACGGGCTGCCCACGGCACGGGGCACGGCACCGCCACCTGCGCCATGACCACTAGCCACCGCCGCTGAGGGGTCCCCGGCATATGCACAGACACTTGCGTGGACAGACCTGCCCTGGGAACGGTGTTGGGGGGTCGAGGGGGTAGAGCGCCCACCATGAGCTGCTGCCACCCCTCGGTGCTGCTCCTGCTGCCCTCCCGCCCCCCGGTGACCCCCCCAGCTTTTGCCCCAGCCCCTCTGTGCTGCATCATGGCTGGGGGACCTGGAGCTGTGACAGAGGCTCAGCTGCCACCCTGGCACAGCCGTGTGGGGTTGCCTGGTGCCCTGTGGGGGTGCCACGGTGCCCCCCCGCCCGCAGTGCCTTGCCATCCGTGCCAGACCTCTGTGTGTGGCAGCACAAGTGCCTCGTCCTGCCATGCTGTGGCTGCCTGGGCGAGGACCGGAGGAGCCCGTGCATCTGGGGGGGGGGCCAGGGAGACCCCTCTCCTCCAGTGCCTGCCTGGGGCCCTCCCTGGCTCTGTCTCGCCCAAAGCGTGTGTGCGCGATGGGCATCGCAGCCGCACCGAGCAGGAAGAGACCTTCCCCCTCCCCACTGCAGCCCCCAGCCCCATGGCTCGGGAACCGCCTGCCCCCCCAGCCCAGCCCCATCCTGCCCCCCGGGCAGGGACAAACCCGGTGGCCACAGCATTGTCCTCCTGCCCACCCCATCTCCGGCTGCCCCGTCCCGGGGGCTCGGGCACCCCCAGGTGTGCGTTGTGTCCCCGTGGGCACCAAGATCCACGGGGAGGGCTGGGGGACGAGGACAGCCCAGGAATTGCCTCCCAGCAGGAAGGGCTTCTTTTGGTTTGGTTTTGGGTTTGGTTTTGTTTTTTTTCTTCCCCAAAGATTTTTACTATTTAAAAAATGTCATTGGTGGGGTGTCGAAACCGCCCCTGTGGCCCCCGAGGCTGAAACCCTCCATCCCGGTGGGACGGGGCACTGCCGCCGATGGTTTCTGTCTTCTCTTCTTCCAACTTGGCCGATGTGACAAAACCGGGACGAATTTCTGGAACGTCTCAGTGACGGGATCGGTGGATTTCGCCAGCGCGAAGTTCTCAGCTGAGACATTGTCACTATTTTTGTAGCTATTTTTTTTTTCCCCCCCTTGCTTTCTCTTTGAAGCTCTTCTGTGGGAGCCAGCTGGGCTGGAAAGTTTTCACCTCAACGTCTTTTAGGTGAGAAACAGCCGTGCTGGCTGCCACGGCAAGCCTGCCAAAGATGATTTTGTTGTTCCCCCCCCTCCCCGGCCCCGACCCACCCCCTGGCTCCGTGGCTGCAGTGGGAGGTTTTGGTTTTCCGTGTGGTTTCGCCCCGGCCACGCTGGCGGGTGCCACGGTCCCCAGTGGGAAAGAAATGTTTCAGTTTTAGTGAAACACCCTTTTGCCCCCCCATTCCCCAGCGGCTCCACAGTGGGTGCAGTGACACCCCCAGCCCGGTGGGCTCGGCCGCCCGGAGCCCCCCCCACCCCCCGCCATGGCCGGGGGCAGCACCGGCAGAGCCACGGACCCTCTCCGGGTTTTGGGGCGGCCGGGGATGCCGGCGCTCACCGGGGCACGTTCCGTGTCCAGCTCAGAGGGCTCCCGCATTTTGTATCGCCCCTCCCGTAGTTTAGGGCTGTATTTACACCCCCCCATATTCCAGCGTAAGGCTCCCCCTCCCCGCACCGACCGGATCCCTCTCGGTTCCTCCCGGGCCAAGCCCGTCCCTTCGGAGTCACGTGTAGCACCCACTCTCTTTTGCAGTAAACTTGAACCTTTGTATCATCAAAAAGAAAAGGAAAAAGGAAAAAAAATAAAGGTAATGACTGTATTTAACTTTCCCTGTGTTTCTATCCCGTGTATTTTGTCATTGCATCGCGTTAAAGAAAAGGAAGGGGGGGGGCAAAGCAGAGGAGGAGCAAGGGGTCTGTGGGGATCCCCCTGGCTGGGAGCTGTGTTCCCGCGGTGCCCTACGGAAATGCTCCCCTTCCAAATGAGCCCAATTAAATCAGAAACCTCCTGCGACCTGGGCACTCTCCCGCCCCCCTCCCCGAACCCCCCCGGGTGCAGCTCGGTGCAGGCTGGGCCCTGGGATCCTCTGACCCCCCCGCTGGGCAGGGACCCCCTTGGCCACCTCCAGAGGCACCTGCTTGCCCCGAGCCAGGGCACAGCTGGCTGCAGGAGAGGGGAGGCTGGGGCGGGGGGAGCTGGGGGGCCGGGGGGAGCTGGGGAGGGCGGGGGGGCTTGGATCTCAGCCTCTTGGATGTGGAAAAAATGCCTGAGCCCAGAGTGTCTGGTTTGCAGATCCCAGGCTGGGGCGGTGGGAGCGGGGCCAGACCCTGCCTGCGCTCGGCAGCATCCCCAGCCCGCGGGGCATCCCACCGGGGAGGGGACAGGCCCTGCTCGGGGACGGGGTCCCCTCAGCCTGGGGGACACCATGGCGGGTTTGGGGTTCAGCAGCCCTGAAAACCCAGGCACCCACGAAGGCTCAGGAGGAGCTACACCGAGCAGGGACGGGGCGAGAAGTGAGTGATTCTCCTGAGTCCCAGCTCAGGCTCTGCTCGGGGCCACCCCGAGAGCAGCCAGGACTGTCACCACTGTCCCCGCACACTGGCACGGAGCAGTGTTGGGGGCTGGAGGTGGTACCAGGCTGGGACGAGGCGCTGGATGGGATTCAAAGTTGAGAGGAGGACAGGGACAGGCACCAGTTCATGCCCGGGTGACGTGCTGGTGGCCAGGGAGGGCTGCTGGCCTCGCAGAGCCGTAGCCCGTGGCACGGGTGTGCGCTGATGCCAGTGTGCACCGAGAGTCGCCGGTGCCGGTACACACCGAGCATCCCCAGCCCCACAAAGTGTTTTGGGAGGGGGTGTCAGGGGGTGCAGGAGGGAGATGCCCTGGCGTGGGAACCTCCTGGCTGCCTGGTGCTCCCGGCCACGGCTCGGTATTTCACGGTGTTTGCAGCAACCGTGCTCACCGGGACGGCGGGGAGGTGGCGTTGCCCACAGCGACATCACGGGGGGACCGTTGGCTCCCTGGCGCCGTGGCTCCCTGGTGCCGGAGGTGTTGCCCGGGGCTGTTGCCAGCCCGGTGCTCCGGTTACCGGAGGCGTGCGGCCGGTGGTGCTCGGGGTTGTGCAAACAGCGTGTCGCAGCGGGGCCGTGGCAGCGGCTGCAGCCAGCGCAGACGGGGGCTGTAATTTGCTGGCGCAGCACATCGGCAGCCGGACCAGGGACGACGCCAGCGCTGCTGGAGCTCAGCCCAGCGCCCCGGGCTGGGGCTCCCTGGGCTGGGGCTCCGTTGGGCCCCCCCACTCCATCTGCCCCAGCCCCGCTGGCTGCAGGGGCACCGGGCTGCGCTGGGAACAGATTTGGCTGGAGAAACGTGTGTGTGTGTGTGTGTGTGTGTGTGTGCGTTTGGCAGAGCCGCTGCCGGGAGCGTGGGGGCTGGTGCCACGGGGTCCGGGGGGGTCATTTGCCCCTTCCCATGGCGCTTGGAGACTCAGGGCCCCCAGCTCCCCCATGTGGCATCACTTCTCTGTTGGCCAAGGGAGGGCTGTGGCACTTTGCCTCTTCTGGAGGTCACCGAAAAACCCAACTCTCGATGTGTCTGGGCGAGGATGTTTTTGTGCAGGGACCCCTGTAGCCACTACGCAACCCCCCACCCCACTGTCACCCCAAAGCCACATTGGTGTTTCCTGTGTCACCCACACAAGTGCACTCGTGTCCATGCACCCACGTGCCCAGCGGGTGGGCAACAGTGCCACCTGTGTCCTTGTCACCAGGGAGAGCCCAGCCACGTGCCGCAGCGTCGGTGGCTTTTGGGGACACAGGACATCACCCGCTGTTGGCAGAGGCTGTTGGCAACACACCCGCCAGCCCGGCCAGGGCAGGGGCTGGGTTTGTTACTAAACGGCTGGAACCGGACCCGGGAACCAAAACCAAGAGCCGCGCTTCCAGGAAGCCTGGGACAAACTTTGGAAGCCACGAGGAGCTCAGAGAATTGTTTGTTTTTTCCTGAATCCAGGTGGTTTTGGCTGAACTGTCCCTGCAGTGTCTGAGCCTGAGCTCCAGCCACGCTGCACTGGGAAAGGGCTTTCAATGAACTAAAAATTCCACGTACGGAAGACGGTGCTTGGCGGTGGGCCTGCTCCCTGTCCCAAAGCAGGGAAAAGCATCTCCCGGTTCCCCAGGAGAGGAACACTCCTGCCTGTGGCTGGATTTGGTGATGCTGGGGACCGGGACCAGCGGGGGCAGCAGCACCATCACCCCCCAGAGCATCGTTGGGAGCCGAAGCCTTTGGATTCCCTTGTGCTGGTCACTGCTGTCACGAGCAGCATCACGATAAACACCACGGAGTAAAGCCCCACTGGTCCTCGGGCTGCACAGCCCCGCGGGGTCCCAGGCCTGGGCACAGTGTTAATTAAGTGCTGGTTAACGAAACCAATGTTGGTTAATAAAAAATGTTCTGCACACACCGACGGCTCTGCCCTTACTGGGGACTCCCAGCAGATGGGCAGGGCACAGGCAGGGTGCAGGCAGGAGACAGGTAGGAGACAGGTAGGAGGCAGGCAGGAGGCAGGCAGGAGAAAGACAGGGTGCAGGCAGGAGGCAGGTAGGAGGCAGGCAGGGTACAGGCAGGGTACAGGCAGGGTATAGGCAGGAGACAGGCAGGGTGCAGGCAGGAGGGATGGTGTCATGCTGGCCCCCTTGGCTGCAGCACACCCTGCAGCGGGTCGCATCCTGCACAGCCCAGGAGGGCCTGGGGGTCCCTGCAGGGCTGGGGGTGCTGGGGCTGAGCCGCGTCCCCCTGAGCTGCCCGTCACCCTGGGGCTCCACGTTCCCCGGGGTCTCTGCATCCCCCGTTCTGCACGGGGCCGGCGTGCGGGGGTGAGGGGCTGGGTTTTGGCTGAGCAGAGCTGAGGGCAGACAGAGCCCGGGGGGGACACAAAGCCCTTCCTTTCTCCCCGCGCAGTGACCCCTGTATCTGGTTTTATCGCCGCCACAGAGCGGTTGCAGCTGGACGCCGTCCCCCCCCCCCAGCTGGAGGAGAGAGACTCGTCCCTCACGTGCAGCCCCCGCGTGCGCTGGGCACCCCGGCGAGAGGAGCAGCCCCTTTTGGTAGCTCACAGCTCCGCCGTGTTTGTGGGGAAACCATCCCCTGCTTGATGGAAAAGGCCCCTAAGCAGGGTTTGTGACACGGGGTCCAGCATTAAAGCAACGCCGAGGAAGCGGGTGCTAAGGGAGAGGGGGGGAGGGGGGAGCGGGAGCCGCTGTACCCCACTCTGAGACGACAGCGAGGGCTCAGCCTTCAGCTGGTGTAAATCACGGCAGCACCGGCTTCCACGAGGCTGCGCCAATTTACGTCATCTCAGGATCTGGCCCAAATTCACGCTAGTCATTTCCAAAAAAACAACGTTTTACTGTCATGAAAATGTCAACATTTATTTCTCAGCTCGCCGTGATGCCTGGGGGCTGAGCCAGCCCGAAACCCCGCGCTGCGAAAAAGGGCAGGAGCCTTTACCAGCACCAGGCAGCACCACACCGCTCTGACACTGCTGCCTCCCGATGCTCCTTGCTCCTCAAGGGAAGCAGGATTTTTTGGCAGGGCCTAGTGGTTTTATACGCTTTGATTTGCAAAACCGCCTGCTGATGCGGGTCTGCTGTCGGGGAGGAGAGTCCCCCCCCAGGCCTGCTCCAGACCCCCCCGTCCCAGGGCTGAGTCCCTGAGCTCAGCCCCATCAAACACCCCAAGTGCAGGCGTCCCCCGCTGCCCAGAGAAATATCAGCCGGAGAATGGGGGTTCCGCCGAGCGAAGGGAGGGGTCCGTGGCCGGGGGGGAGGCAGCGGCTCCGTACGGCGAGCCCAGCTCCTGTCCTGCAGCTCCACTCCCCGGGGGCAGCCGTACCCCCACACACAGGGGGTCTCGGAGAAACATCTCATCCCACCAAAGCACGAAAACCTTTAACTGAGACTCTTGACTTTGACGGTACGTAGTAAAAAAATTATAAATATGAGCTGTTGCCAAAATGCAACCCAGGAGCAGGGAAGGGTGAGCGGCAGAAGCTGCCAGCCCTGGGCTCTACCCCGGTTTCTGTCCTCTAGGGTCCCAGCAGCAGCTTGCAGAGCAGCTCGATGACAAGCGACGGCGGCTGCACGTTGTCGTACTCCGCAAAGAGGTGGCAGAGGTTCTCCGAATCTGTCTGGCTTTTGGCCACGAACCCGAAGATCCTTCGGAAAAGGAGAGAGAGCCTTCTGTAGTTTGCGTCCGGGAACCCAGAGGAATAGGCTTAAACTGGCCCCGGCCACAAAGCGAAGCCCTGCTTCCAGCAATTCCACCTTGGCCCGCTCCCCAATCACGTTTGCTTGGAAGGAAAACAGCCGGGAGAAGTGTTTCTGGCAAGGCTCCCCCAGCTGTGAAAAGTTTCTTGAAGGCAAGGTAGAGCCAGATACAGACTCACTTCCTGAGCCGTGGCTGGGCTTGGATGGGGGCTCCTTCGGGAGGGGGTGCGGAGAGTCGGGCTTTGCCGAGCCTCTCATCAAAACCTACAGAGCACCCCCCCTCCCCCCAGAGCTTCACCCATCCGTCCCACATCTCATCCTGCCACCAACGTTAACTTTTATCACACCTCCATCTTCATTTTTAAGCTTCGGCTCCCCGTGACTCTGCGAAGCTTTGCAGGGCACCCGCTGGGCCAAAGCAGCGTCTCCCCCCCCTCCCTGGGGTTCCCCCCGGCACGGTCCGGCTGCGGGACGTCCCCGCGCGGGGCTCACCTCGAGGACTTGCAGTACTTCTGCCACCTGAGGGAAGGACAGAAGGGGATTTGCTCAGGAGAGTGACGTTCCACTCATCCCACCGGCCGCAAAGCCCAGGTTTGTCTGGAGCCAAAGCCAGGGGCTGCACAGCCTGGACGGGATTCGGGATCTGGAGCCGGGAACCGCTCCGGGAACCGCGGGGAAGCGAGGGCTCAGCCCCGATAACTCACTTTCTGTTCTCGGGGTCCATCCCGCAGAACCTGATGGCAGCCAAGGGGTAGTGTCTCCTGAAGAACACCCTGGGGAGAGGAGAGCGAGGCGTGAGGAGGGGAAAGAGCCCGGGCAGAGCTGGTGGGAGAAACAGCCCTTTGCACATCCCAGCCCTGCTCCAACCCCTGTGGCTGCTGGGGAACGGGGGGAGTGGGGGTCCCGCACCCCAGGGCTGCCCCCAAACTGTCAGCGCCTGGGTTCAGCCAGCCCCTGCCTCCCGCTCCAGGTGTTGCCACGAGCTCCCCCCAAAGCAGCACCGTCCCCTGGGCTGTCACAGAAGGGGTCAAGTCGGAAACCTGGAAGCAGGGTATAGCCAGGGGGGGTCTCTCTCTTCTCCCAAGGGACAGGCCATGGGACGAGAGGAAACGGCCTCAGGTGGCACCAGGGGAGGTTCAGGATGGATATTAGGGAAAAGTTTTCACTGAAAGGGTTATTAAGCCTTGGAAGAGGCTGCCCAGGGCAGTGGTGCAGTCACCATCCCTGGAGGGATTCCAAAGCATATACATGGTGCTTAGAGATGGGGTTCAGTGATGGGTTTTGTCAGTGTTGGGTTGATGGTTGGACTCTGAAGCTGAAAGGTCCCTTCCCACCCGGGCAATTCTATGATCCTATGAAATCCATCCCTGGATTGCAACACGGATTTGCCCTGGCAGGACAGCTCTCCCTGCAGATCAGGGCAGGGATGGAGCTGGGCAGTCACGGGTGAGCTGCATTTCCATCACCAGTTAGCTCTGCCCAGCACCTTGCCACCAATTAACCCCGTGGCAGCAGCCCCCCCAACCCCCCCTGCCCCCAGACCCCCCCGGGGTGGCTCTTACTTCCTCTGGATGTCGGTGAGCGTCACTCCCTGCTCGGTCACCCTGAAGTGCACCAGGGTGGGTGTGGGCAGGGTCTCCAGCTCGAAGGTGGAGGAGATGGCTTTCTGGATGGCCGGAGCCCCCGTGAGGGTCTCCACGTTCACCGAGTGGAGGTACAGGACGTTGCAGACTGGAAGGAGAGCACAGAGCCCGGGCTCAGGAGGGGACCCGCGGCGCCGAGCACGGGCACCGTCCTGTGGAACCGGACACGCAGACGTGGGTCGGGTTTGTTTTGATGAAAATTAAAGGCTTGGTGACTCAGAGATTCTTCACGAATTTATTTTGGTTTACCCTAATTCTTTGCACTAATTGTTTTAAAAGTCAAAGTATTTAATTTCCGGTTTTTAAATGTCAGATTTTGGGGTTTTTTTTCTTTCTTTCTTTCTGTTTATTACATATTTCCTTTAATGAAAAGCAGAAATACCCCAAGCCAACTGACGGCTGAAGGCCAACCTAAAACATGACATTTCAGGCTGATTGAGCTGTTTAAAGGGCTGTTCTGGGTCAAACTAAACTTTTCAGCTCGCCAACTTATTTTTCAGAATTTCCAGCAAAACAAAACGCGTTTCCCGACTCCCTCGCCTGCGCCCCGACCCCCCCAGGCGACCTCCTGCCCGTGGCTCTCTGCTCTCACCTGGAGCCCCCCCACCACCACCGCAGCCGGGCTGGGGGCACCGGGGCTGGAAGAGAAGCAAAGACCCTTCCCCGTCCTGCCGTGCCGTCACCCTCCGTCTCCCGCCAGGTCCCTCAGGGATTTACCGACTGCCCCGTCCCTCTCCTAGAAACCCCAGGTATCCAACGCCCTGGAGAGAGGCTTCAAAATCAGGGGCTGTTTAAAACTGTGGGAACTGGGGGTCTTTCACCAGCCTTGGGACCTCAGGGACTGTCTTTTCAAGCTTTACCTCACCATTGTGAGGCCCAAAAGTCTCCTTTCTTTAAAAAGACTGGTTTCTCTTAAAAGCCCATGATCTGAGGATGTGGAGAAAACCTGCAGGCACCCCCAGCCTGGTGACAATGGCAGGAGGGGGACACGGCACCGGCACTGGGGTGACCTGCGGCTGCTTTGCACGGCACCCAGGACTCCTCAGCTTCTGCTGCGAGTGGTGTCGGACATGGATGGCACCACCAAAAATGGAGCCCGGTGTCGGGTCGGTGGGGACTAACGCCCCAGCACGGTGTCAGCCCAGAGCTCCAGAGTCCCCTGGGGACAGCACCCTGCCCTCTGCTCACCAGCGCTTCTCTTCAGCAGGGATGGTGCGGTCTCTGGGGCGCAGTCAGGGCTGTCTTCTCCATCGGCAAGATCTGCGCAAAGGAGAAGTGGTAATTAATTTAATTGTCCTCTCTCTCCCGGCTCTGTTCCTCTCCGACCTCCCCACCGCTCCTTTCCTTGCCCACCCTCGGTGTTCCCTGCTCCCCTCCTTTGCTGGTCGCCCTCCAGCCCCAGCAGAAGCAGGTCACCTCTGTCTCCTGCTCCAGTCAGCTCCTGCAGGTCCCCGCTCCACCGACAGCCAGGGCAACTGGCCCCATTGTGGGGGCACCCGGGCTGTCCGGCTCCCTCCCCACTGCGGGACCATCCCCACCTCCCCAAACTGTCAGGAAGGTACCACCGGGAGCATCTCTCCTGCCCTGGACACCTACCTCTGGTGGGGATGCTGAGCTTGCAGGGCAGTGCCAGCGGGGTGATGGCGTGCTGGTACACGAAGGCAGAGAGGCTCCCTGCAAGGCAGAACCACACGTCGGGGGGGGGCTGGTGCCCAAAACCTCCCACCGTTGTGCCTCTGGCCCCTCGAGTGCCCCAGAGATCTCAGAAAGAGGGGAGGGGGTGCTAAGCTGGACCATTCGGGGTGCCACAGCAACAAAAGTGGGTTTTACAACCTCCGTTCTTCAACTCAAGTAAAACCCTGTCACTTCAGGACACGCTCTGGTGCCCGAGGCTGTTGGGGTTTTTTTGTGTGTGTGTGTTTGGTTGGACTCGATGACCTCCAAGGTCCCTTCCAACCATGAATATTCTGTGAGACTATTAGCACAGCCTTGGGCAGAGAAGGGTGGGCAGGGGCCAGGGGCTGGCAGCCCCCCCGTGCCAACACCCTCGTGCAGGGCTGAGGGGCAGTCCCAGCCCCGAGGGGCTTCGGGAACCGCTCCCGGGGCTGCCCGGGCTGGGGGCGAGGGCACCGTCCTTACCGAAATACAGCTCCTCGCTGGCTCCTTTCAGGTGCACCCCTTTGGCAGAGCACTCAATGAGGAAGTGCCGCACGAGGTCACTGCTCTCGTCACCTGCGAGTGGGACCGGAGACCCCGTCAGCAGCTGCGATTCCCCCTGCCCATCCCTGCCATCCCCTGCTATTCCTTGTTCCCCCCGCCATCCCCTGCCCATCCCTGCCATCCCCTGCCCATCCCTGCCATCCCCTGCCCACCCCCCCTATCCCCTGCCCACCCCAGGGCCCCATCCCCAGGGCATCCCCCGGAGCTCCTGCTCTGCATGGCAAGCGTGGTGGCAGCACGGGGACGGGCACACGCGGACCCCGCTGCCAGCCCTTCTCACACGACCAGAGTCCCGCGGCTCCTCGGCTTGCTTTAGTCTGGCTGGTTCCAGTTAAATCCCTGCAGCGACCCCCACCCCTCCCAGCGAGCCCCTGTACCTGTCTGCCCGCCGGCTGGAGGGACGGGGACCTTCATGGCCAGCCCGAAGGACCCCCGGTACGACGTGCTGTCCCGCAGCAGGAACGTGCCTGGCTCCTTGTCCCTCAGCAGCTGGATGGCTGTCAGAGCACAGGCGCGGGCTCAGCCAAGGGAAACAGGGGGAACCTCCCCGCGCTGCCTTTCGCCTCCGGCCCGGGCTCTTGTGGGGAGACGTTCCCTGGCAGCAGCAGCGAGAACCATCGGGAGCCTTTGCTGAGGACGCGCACGTCCCTCGGGCGGGTAGGGGCTGCAGGTACACGGCCCCCCCCCACCGAGCATCCCTGGCTCATCCCAGGGGTCTCTGCCCTCCCCGGGTCCGTCAGCCCCATCCTGGGCCACGCTGAGGACCAGCAGCACAGTCAGAGGCAGGAGAAGCTCTGCTGGACCCGAGGAGGGGACAGATGGGCCGTGGCACAACCCGCGTTTCTGAGCCCTCCCCCCAAACCTGGGAGTGGGTCTCTCCGTGCCCATCAGCCCCCAGCACACCCTGAATTGCCATCACCCAGTCCCTGCAGGACCTCAGTGGGGGCAAGAGCGGGGCTGAGGTGTGTGGGGAGCAAGCCCCAGCCAGGGGAACGGGCAGCAGACCCTCCGGCAGCAAACCCGAGGTGGGGGGATCCCAGCAGGGACACTCGCTGCCTCACCTTGGTCCCTGGTGATGCTCGGCTTGAACCAGAACTTTGATGTGTCCATCACGAACTTCATGGTGGGCTGCCCAGCCCCGAGGGGACCTGCAAGAGACCTTAGGGCATCAAAGCCAGCGTGGGACCCGCGAGACCTTCCCAGCAGACATCTTTGAGCAGGACAGGGCTCTAGCAAAGATATTCAGAGTGAAGGGTGGTTTTTTTTCAACTCTTTTGATCAGAGCTTCCTCCCTGCTCCTCAGAATGATTCATTCTCCATGTAATTATCTCTCCTGGCAGGCTGTGATGGACGCGGAGGCAGCACATGGAATCCCCCAGCACTGCCAGTCTGCCCAGCACAAGTCCACTGGACCATGGGGATTTACACCCGCCGAGGACCTGACCCGCCAAGCCCTCCCGCTATTCTCTTAAGAATCCCAATTAAAACCCTCTGCCCCGAGAGCTGCCTCTGCTCATCTCCTCCAGAGAACAACAGCCCTATTGTTTACCCTTGAATGAGGGACCTCATAAACTCTGGTATCTTTAGATGTCCTCCAGAGCAAACTGGAAACCTAACCCCTCCTCCCCACCCGTCCCGGGCCCACAAACAAGTAAGAAATGACAGAATTATGGTCCTTATTCAGGTATTATAAAAAAGTGCATCTGCACCTCCTTGGGGGGACCAGAACGTTTCTGCCTGCTGAGCACGTGGATGTTGGTGGGCAAACACCGGGGCTGACACAGGGTCATCGGCAGAGAGCTGAGACCACCAGAGAGCCCTGCAACCCGCTGGAGGTACACTGGAGGATCTCCAGCTCCAGCAGGGACCTCCTGTCCTTCCTGTCTATAAACCAGAGCAGAAACTGGTGTTTGCTCCCCCTGTTCCTGGCAGCTGCTGGGCTCCCCAGCTCCTTCCCCCCAGCCCTCCCCGTGGCAGGAGGTGACTCACTGTCCGAGACGCAGGAGAGAGCCGGTGCCGACAGCGCGTTGTTGAGACCCCCGAGCCCCACGGCCGGGCTGCAGCTGGGAGGGGGGCTCTGCTTGGCAGAGGCTGGGGGGGCTTTGGCCAGGCTGGAAGGTGCATCTCCTTGTTCCAGGCACCCGTTGACCAGCAGCACCGGGATGTCTGCTGCGGAGTCGAGGATGGAAGGGGGGCAGCTGCTGGCCTGCCCCTTCTGGGACGGGGAGACGATGGCTTTGGTGGAGCAGGGTGTCCCGGGCTGGTGGGGGCTCAGGCCAAGAGCTTCTCCCGAGTGAGCCCTGATGCTGGGGGAGGGTGGGCAGGGGCTGCCCAGGGAGCTGGCAGGGGACGGGCAGTTGGCCGCGGGGCGAGCGTCCGAGTCGTCGTGGGGGAGCGAGTGGGTGCTGCTGCGGAGGAGACAGAGCAGGAGGAGCTGAGCGGGGCTGCTCAGCCGGGATGGGACGCACAGCCCACCCCAGGGACACGGGGCAGGGACCCCCAGCCTGCGGAAGGAGGGCTTGGACAGTGGGAAACCACCCTTCGCCCCTTCCATCCCCACCATCAGCCCCGGACTGGGACACAGGGGGGCATTTACCTGCCAAGGATGTAACTGGTGTCGGAGCCGGGGCTGGTGGAGAGCAGGGAGACCCAGCTGCTCCTCTGCTGCGTCCTCACCGCCTGCACGGGCTTCAGCAAGTTGTCCAAGCCCAGGGAGTTGCTGTAGGAGATGCTGTCGGTCTGTCTGGACACCCACTGCTGGGGCACGGCCATGAACTCGGAGGCTTTGCCACAGGTCAGGGAGGCAGCGCCGGTCGGGGCGCCCGAGATGGGGCTCACGGGTCTGGATGGGCTTGAGAAAACCACGGCGCCACCAGGGCTGTAGTTGCCTCTGAGTCCCCCTTTTTGGGGCAGGAAGCTGTTGCCCTGGGGGGACCTCGAGAACGGTGTCCCCGAAGGGCTGGGGGAGCCCTGCAGCCGCTCGGGACACGCGGCTCTGCCCGGCGTCATCTCGATGTATTTAATGTCTGGAGGAAGAAAGAGGAGGTCGTTATGGAGGTTCATTAGCTGAGCTCAGCAGGGGCCACTCGTCTCTGATCTTCTCACTTAATTTTGGCTCTGGCTCACAAGCTCTGCAGGGTGGGCTGGGGGTGCTGCTCCCCCTCCAGCGCTGCGGGGAGACCCCCACGGCCCAGCACTGCCCTCCACCTAGACCTCATGAGGGCTGACTTCTTCACGGCCACCGAGCCCCAGCGACCCACCCCGGTGCTGGGGGGCTCCCAGGGACGAGGGGTTACGGGCGGCCACGTCTGGCTGCGCAGACCCCCCTCGCCGGCATCGATCCGCCGGAGCCTGCCGAGACCTGCCGCGAGAGGCGGGTGTTTCCCGCAGCACCCGCTCGGTTTGTACCTGACTCAAGGGAAAAACATCTGGCTGCTCCCCCCCCGGGGGTGACGTCAGGTTCAGAGGGTGCCCACGGCGGGGTGGGGGAGCACGGGGGGACGTCACCCGCACCAGCGGCCCCATGGCTGTGGAGGGGGAGGCAGAGCGAAGCCAGGAGGGACGAGGGTGGTTGCAAGGCTTTAGGTGTCAGCACGGGACCGCAGAGCAGCGACCACACAGCCCAGGGCAGGGGCCGCCTGCCCTCCCTCCCCTCCTCCCATCCCGCACAACTCTCTCTAGAAAATCAATTTCCAAGGCAGTTTCTGTGCCTGTGCCCTGCTCTGGGTTTCTTCCTGCCTTTTTGTTCCTGCCTGAGGCGGGCAGGGCATCTCCTGGCCCCTTTGCTCGCCATTATTTATCCAGAAACACGTCTGATGGAGCATCACCTGCTCCAAGACCTTCAGTGGAGCCTCACAGCGGGGACAAGAGGGTGACAGGCTCCCCCGCATGTCAGTCACCAGCTTCCTCGAACAAGGCCATAGCTTCTGGCTGAGCCAGAAGATTCCTTTTGGCAAGAGAGACTCAGACTTGATTTAAGGGCTTGCAGCGATGGTGAATTCACCACCTCCCCAGGGAGGCAGTTCCCGTGGTTTAATCACCTCCGCTGCCAGCAGCCTGCGCCTCCTTTCTAGCCTGGACGTGCCCGGCTTCATTCCCAGCTCCTGGTCCTCGCCCTGCCAGGGGGTTCAGGAAAGTTCCCCTTCTTAAAGGCGTTTCTTGGAGAGAGGAAAACCTTTTCGCTGCAGCGACACAACACTGCTCCTTCCAGCCCCGATCTCCCCGACATTGGTGTTACCTGCCCCAGGACCCGCCGGCGGGGGCAGCTGGGGAGGGTCAGAGCAGCCAGCTCCGAGCTGCCAAGCCCTGCAGCCCCTGTTTACTGTGAGGAGCAGCCAGAGCTCTGGGGCATAAAGCCTGAGGAGCAGGAAGAGCACAAATCTGTGCAAAAGTTAGTTTCTGAGCCCCTTCTCTCTGCCGATCCCAGCGCGGGACGGGGTCGGCACAGCCGGGGGAGAGCCCCCAGGTGAGGCAGAAGGGCTGGTCCCCAGGGAGGATGTGGCCGGACCAGGCAGGGGCAAGGAGGCAGGACCAGAGCCATCCCCCCCTCCCCTTGCTGCCACGGGCACCAGCTCCTCCAAAGCCCGTCCTTGGAAAAGCTCTGGAGGGACTGCTATCAACCTGCAAACCCTTCCGGCAAGCTCTCAGCCGGATGGCTTTTGTCAAAGTCTCCCTCAAACGGGGAAAAGAAATGAGGATTTTAATTGTCGATTAAAGAAAGAGCTGAAAAGCATTTCACACCCTGGTCTAAGGAGGCCTTTCCCCTCCTGCTTATCAGGTGTGGTTAAACCGCAAAAATTTGCTCAAGACCTTGGCCAGTTTTCCAGTGCCAAGGAGCGGCAAAAGTGCCGCAGACACGACGCCCGGCTGTCACGCAAGCCAAGGTCCTCTCCTGCCCTCTCCTCTCCTCAGGGGCCAGGGCGAGTCAGTGACTGCCGTGAACGTGTCTCCTATTGCTGTTAAACCCCCTCCTCGTGGTTCCCACTTGAAGGAACAAGCCCCTCGTGTAGGCTCTGGGCACCATCAGCCTCCTGCCAGCCCTCACACCCACTGACCGTGCTCTCGGGGATCTGACAGCCCCAGGAGGGGTATGAAGTGATGGAGAAGCTCATGGGGCTCCGGACAGCCCTCCCCTGGCAGGTGAGGGGAGGGAAGGGTGGCAGGAGCAGAGTGGGAGCATTCCCGTGGGGCGGCCGGGAGCAGGGCTCGGGCAGCGTCGCACCAGGCTGGGGCAGGAGGAGGAGGGTGAAGAGGGATGCTGGGCAGCAGCAGGAAGTCTGCATAAAAAATGAGAGCCGTTAAAAGAAAACGAAAGCTGAAGTGAGGCTTTTCCCACCAAACTCGGGGCCAGGTTTCCAGATGTTCAGTTCTACACTTGGAGCCAGATTTTCCCAACCACCAGCGCGCTACCTGCTGGGGACTCCCGCGGTGCCTGAAGCATCCCATCACCTCCAAACACCAGCCTCAGGAGCCAGGAGCTGAACCCGCACCTTCTCAGGGTACTTCATCTACAAGGCCACCCCCTTCCATCCCAGTGGGAAGAGGGACAGTGTCTGCTTCAGGGTGGCCCAAGCCCCCATGGGCTCCAGCCCTGCGCTCCCCAGCTCTGGCTTTTGCTGCTTCCCTGCTCCAGCATCGGGACCCCCACACCCCCAGGTGTGAAGACCCGCACCCTCCTCCTCCTCCAGCCCTCACGCAGACCTTTGCCTGGGGGCTCAGGGAGAATGGAACATTTCTCATGCCTTTAACACCCTCTCAACTGACCTTCCTCTGGAAAGGGGCCTGGGGGGGGAGATTTTCAAGGCATTCCCAGGAGCGCTGGGATAGGCAGCAGCTCGCACGGCCCGGGATGGATGGCAGGGATGGCAGAGGAGTGTGGCAGAAGGCTTCACACAAAGCCCCCGGGGGGGAGAGCGGGAAGAGAGTCTGGTATGTGCTGCTGCTCTTCTGCCTCCCCTGTGCCAGGTACGCTGCCGGAGGAGCGCGCGAGCCCTGGAAAAAGAATTTCCCTGGCAAAGGGACTGGGAACATTTGAAATAGGGTGGTTGTGTAACCACCATCAGTACCTTAGCCCAGGGCTTTGGAAATTTGGCTTCAAACCCTTGTGCTTCCACAGGTCAAGTATGACCCTGGGAAAGGCTCCGCTGCCCTTTGGTAGAGCTGGGGCTCTGCTGGGGGGGTGAGCACGCTCCAGGCAGCGCTCCAGAGCTCCCTGCCTGTCTCCAGCCGCTGATGGTAATAGCTTGGATCAGGCATTTTCTGAGAGCTACAAATCCCATCCCTAATGAGAAATGTTTTCTCCAAATCCAGGGAAACAAACAGGAGGTTGAACTAAAGGCTGCTCTCCCTGTTGGATCCTGAGCTGGACACAGGATGTTTGAAACGTGATGAGGCTGGGGCCACCTGAGCACGTAGGAGAGGGAGAGCCTGGTCCGTTCTCCTGCTCCTCTACATGAAACCCTGATGTCAGGAGAGAACATCCCACATGAGATGCTGATCCCACTGGGATTGGTGGGGATGTCACCAGTACCCAGTTCCAGCCCTCTGGAGGAGCTCAAGACTTCATCCTGCCCTGGTGTGTGTCCAGCCCCTCTGCCTCTTGCAAATGGTTTTCACTAGAAAAACCTGAGCTGCGCTGGCTCCACCGCACAACCAGCACCTTTTGCCTCACCTATTGCCTCTGGCTCCTGCTTCTTGGTGGCAAAAGCATCACCCCGGGAAGCAGGCTGGACCACGTCCTTCACTGGCTTGCAGGTGAGCGGCTGAAAGGTCGGATCGATTTCCAGGATCAGCTTGTTGAGGTTCTCTATCGATATGTCCAAGGTAGGAGACACCAGGTGAGGATCAGGATCTCTGCTGGTGTCCTCCTCCTCCTCCTTCTTCAGCTGATATGGGGCTGGGAGTCTCTCCAAGGAGGAATCCTGCTGCCCCTTGCCCTGGGCAGCCAGGGGCTGGAAGGCAGGGTGGGCTCCGTAGAGCCCTGCGCTGGGAAGCAGGCGGGCGCTGGCGTGGACCCCGGCGGAGGGGGCAGCCCAGCCCCCCCGGGAGCAGCAGCCGCACTGGATGGGCAGCAGGGAGCAGCCCGGGTACCCCGCCGGGCGCAAGCTCTTGCTTTCCTCCTGTGAGGACACACACACGGTCTGTCCAACGCGCAACACGTGGTTCTGTATGACCTGTGACATGGTTCAGTTTTCTGCTTTGATGGCCCAGAGTCCAAGGGAAACCTCTTCCTCCTCCTCCTCGCCTCCCTTTCTCCGGCAGGGACCTCAGACCCCTTCTTCAATCCAGCGTCTCCGGCAGAGGAAGAATCTAAGGAATGCGGAGAGAGGAGCGGTTACACAGGCATGCCCAGGGCAGGAGCAGACTTCAGCGGAAAAGTCTATAAAAACGGGGATTTGGAGTGTGAGGCTGGAATTCAGCTCATAAGAAAACAAGTCATCCCGTATTGCTTTTCCACCCCCCTCCAGCCTCTGCTCCCGTTGCCACGGAGCATCCGGGCAAGTGCAGGGAGGATTAATTCACAACAGCTTTTTGGGATTCAAAGGCCTAAAAACTACATTCTCCTTTTTTTTTTTTTCTTTTTGGTTAAGAATGAAATGAAGTATCAGTCTATCAGCTTTTGCACAGGAACCTGGCTCTCGGAAGCCACCCAGAGGGACAATGACAGATGGGGAGCCTGGAGCCACCCAGGGAGGAGCCACAGTGGGTCAGAGAGAGGGAGCGTCCCGCCAGAGCCCCGTCCTGCCCGTGGCCGTGCGTTTGATCCCAGGGTTTATTTTGGTGGCACAGTGTGAGCCCAGCCCTGGGAGCCCCTGGCCCTGCCCTAGGAATCTGATCGCTATTACAATTTGAATCCTCTCTGGGTTTGCTTTAGATAGAATGTATTTTTTAATTTGCCATTAAAAAAAAAAAACCAAAAAACAACCCACTGCAGAAGGTAGGCTTCCTTTGGGGGGGTTCTAGGCAAAAAGGTCCCAGGTTTGGAGGTGGGGAGGTCACCCAGCTGCAACAAGTGGGGTCCTCCCAGCGGCCAGCACAGCACTGGGGGAACCCCCCTGGTGTCTCAGGATGAGGAAAACAAGCCCGTCCCTCTCCGTGCCGCTCCGCAGGAACACAAACCCAGACTCTGGCTGCTTGGGGACACCAATGCCAAGGACACTCCATGTGCCTGTCCTTGTCAGGGACCACGGGATGGCCAGAGGGTGGGAGCCAGAGGCTCACGGGCCGGAGTTCATGCTGCAGCTCAGGGCTCCCTCCTTCTCCTGGTGTGTAACACACACACACACACACACACACACACACACACACACACACACGGTTATTAAAACATTTGTCCTTTCCTGCACCGCTCTGGGATGGCTGACGTCTTTCCTGGCCTATCTGGGGCTGATTAACTGTGGAGTCACAGCATTAAAGCAGAGACACGTTCCTCTCCGAGTCCGTGGGCGAGGGCAGGAGTGTGGGGCTGGCAGGGCACGCCACGTCTGCCCAGCGGTGACTAATTGCCGTGCCGGCTGCTGAGAGCTGTTACCGAGTTGGCTCAACGCAGCCTGGCTTTGCCCTCCCTGAATTAAGCAGCCTCGAAGAAGCCTCTGCCCTTGGCAGAGAGAGAGAGAGACACCCCGAATAGCAGAGACGCAGGAAGATTGGTGATTCAGAGCATAAACCCTGCCGCTGTCTGCCGCCGCTCAGGGCGTTCGGCGCTCACTGCGGCTGGGGATCACGAGTCACACATCAACGCTCCCCAAAGAGCTACGAGAGGTTTTTAAGGACTGCAGAAGGGAATAAATACTTCAAACCCATTCAGCCTCCTCCCAGCCCCGACCCCACTGTGTCTCCCGAGCCTCTGAAAGATGTTATTTACGGCTGGTCCGTAAGAAAGGCTCAGGAGCAAGGACGTGTCCCTGCAAATTAGATGGGCACACGCATCTCCGAGCTGTAATTAACCATTAGTGCTGTGGACAGAGAGAAGGCAGCTCCTGCTGCACCTCCAGGCGTCCAGCAGGTCTGTCCCAGCCCCGGTGGGAGATGGACAGCCCGGAGCAGGTTATCCCTATGGAGGGTGGCTTCTGAAAGAGTCTGTCAGAAATTGGGTGGGAAGAGCTGGATCTCAGGGAAGGTGCCCCCCAGGCTCAGGCTGCTGGCACCCTCTCCTCTGTTCTGGTCACCGTGGGGCTCTGCCGTGGGTCAGTGGGACCACAGGCCAGCCCTCTGCCCGCTCCTGCTCTCCTGCCTCGGGGCACGTATGTGCCGTGACGCCGCAGGCGCCGCCGTGAGAAGCGCAGCACGGTACAAGGCTTGGAGGGAGCGTTTGTTAAATATAAAAAGAAGAGTCATTCCAGGTCAAAAACACAAGCTAGATGGAGTGAAAATTGGATTCTCCCCTGGGGAGAAGAACTGCCTGGCTCCAGTCAGCGTCCGCAACACAAGGCTGGTTTTAATTTAAGTAGGTACAGAAATAACGTGCAGTATGCATGAAGCAGGGCTGTCAGGGGGTTCCAGGAGCATGCACGCAACAGCTTTCCTCCTCTCTTGTACTCCTGCCCCGAGTTTTTGATCTCTCTCGTGCCTGATGCTGCCAGAATTAGCCTCCAAACCTCACTCTCCTCCCTTCCCTCCTCGGGGTTGAAGCGAGAGGTCTCCCAGGCTCCTCGCAAGAATTTCCAGCCCCGGCTGCAGGCTCTTCTGCCCGGAGGAGCGAAGGAGGAGAAGAGTTTGGGCGAAGGAGGTTCATCACAAGGTGGCTGTTTGCAGCCACGAGAAAGCCAAACGCTGCCCACAGACGTCAGGACTTTCCAAAAAGTCAACCAGAATTAGCAGTGCCCTCCCACACAGCCCCGGCGGAGGCTGGGCAACACTGTTCCCCCCCAAACCCCGGGCAGAGGGGCCAGGACAGAGTGCCAGGACCTCAAGCAGAGGGGAGGTATCACACGGCGAGGCCAAAGGCTCATGGGTGCCGTGCCAGGAGGCGTGATGCCCCCAGCTACACGGCAGAAGTGTGGCAGCTCCGGCAGAGGCAGCCGGGGCCGGAGGATGCAGAGCGGGGCCGGAGCGCTGCTGGCTCAGCCAAGACAAGGTCAGCGCGAGAAGAAGTGGGAATAAGCTGGGCACAAACACAGCTAGGCTGGAAACGACAGTGTTTCTGCCTCTGGAAACAGCCAGGGGAACAGAATTCCCCCTCAGAGGAAGGATCCAAGTCGCAGGTTTTTGGATGCAGACGGACACTCCTATAAAAGGCTCTCGGGGAGGCGGGAGCTGCAGTTCAGCCCAGTAACCCCAGTCCTCCCCTCCGCCTCCAGCCCAGCTTGGCAGGAGCCCCCCAACATGAAGAGGCACTGGGCTGGGGGTGTCGGGACCGGAGCCAGAGCTGGAGCACCCCCGGGGGGCTGGGAGGGGTGCTGGGCGCTCCTGGGTGGCGGTGGGGGAAGCGGGGTGCCCTCGGGCCAGGGCTGCGCCGGGCACACCCCGGCTGTCTGATAACCACCAGAGAGCCCTTCCCAGAGCCGCAAGGCACCGCACGGCACGGCACGGCACGGCATGGCCCCACGTGGCAGCCATGGCCACGGGGGACAAGCCCCACGGATCCTGCAAGGACTGAAGTCCTCGCACCGGGTCCCCCATCCTGGCTTTGCCCGCCGGAGCCTGGCGAGCCCAGAGCAGACCCCCAGCCCCACCTCTGCCCGCAGCCGGGCTGGCTCCCCCAGCCCCAAAACCCTCCTCCTCAGCTGCCCCCGCAGAGCCCTGCCTGCCCCAGCGCGGTGACGGGGGCTGAGACACAGGACCCTGTTCCCAAACCCCAAAACAGCCGCACCAGCTGCCGAGCCCGGGCTGTTTTCCCCCACAACGTGGTTCCCGGGAGGAACCGATGCCAAGGCTGTGTCCCACATCCCCGCTCCAGCGGGAGCCTGGGCGGGGGGGTGGAGCTGGTGGGACACCCAGGATCCACAGAGCTCGTTACACCCGGCTTAATCATCACCAGGGCAGCGGGGTGACCCGCCTGGATTAGTGGGGTGCGCTGACGAGGTTGAGGGAAGTTGGGAAGTTGCCATGGTTACGCTGTGCTTTGGCTGCCGAGCAGAGGTATCACATGGCAAATATCAATGTACCCACAGCCACAGAGGGGGGTCCCTCACCTGGAGCCTGAGGCAGCTGGTGGCTGTGGAGGGGCAGCCCCCCCAGTGCCAGGGGGAGAAGGGTGGGTGTCAGACAAAGCCGCCTCCCTCCTTGCTCAGACAAGTCTCATTAGGAAGTTCAGCAGCAAAAAGCAGCCTTTGGAAGCCCCGGCAGCATCGCTGACTCCAGGTGCTCCTTCAGCCCTGGGAAGGGGCAGCGTCTGTGTGACCAGGGCCAGAGCAGAGCGTTTGCTGGGCAGCCAGCACTGACCAGCAGCAGAGCCCGTCCTCCCCCAGTGCCCCCCACCACAGCCCCACAGTATTGCTGCTGTAGCCACAGGCCAGATCCTGAAAGGGTCTCCAGGGTTTTGGAGGAGGAGGGTTATTGGTCATGTCGAAATCGCTACTCAAATAACTCCACCTCCCACCACCACGCTCCTTCTTCTCTCCCAGGAACTCTTCCCCCTTTGGCAAGAGCTTTTCTGGGTACGAGAGGAGCAGCAGAGCCCAGTCCCTGTGCCCAAGGGATGTCCCAGTGCATCCAGGAGGGTTTTCCCTCCAGCCCTTTGCAGGGTGAGCAGTGAGCACGGGGAGCTCAGGGAGGAGGCAGCAAGGAGAGCATCCTCACAAGAGGGCATCTGTCCAAAACCAGACTAAATTAGCCAATGCTAGGAATGTTTGAGATGAGTTACAGGAATGTGAGAGTTTCTAGACACACAAACATGCCCCTCAGAGTGCCAGCCTGGATTTTTCCCTCCTGGGGCTACGGTCGTGTCTCACCTCTGTCCCCTCGCATCAGGCACTGTGATTACGATGGGCACGAGAGGTTGTTTCTCTGCATTTCAGAGGTGCCAGGGTGGGAGCAGGGACTCTTCCTCCCCTCCTCACACCTCCCCTCCTGCCCACACAGGCAGAGCATCCGCAGTGCTCCTCTGGGGAGCCCTGGGGGGCTTCCACACAGCCATCCCGATGATCCACTCTCCTCTCACGTGAGGACAGATGCTCAGCACCTTGGCTTTGGTCTCACAGCGTCTCTTGATCCCAACCCGGGTCACGATGCTCGGACCTCGCTGAGCGTCCGTGGCTTCGGCCAGCAGAGAGGTGCCCAACAGCCTCGGCCGACGCAGAGCTCACTCCTTTTCCTCCCCAAACCACCGCCTCTGGCCGCTCACACTTCTCCCTACCACGTGGCGTTTTTATTGCCTTGAACTCTCCACACTCCACCGCAGCCTCCCTGGAGGGGAGCGGGGAGCAAACCCGCAGCCACACGGACACAACCTCCCTTCCACTGCCCGAACTCCCTCCGGGCACCCCACGCCGCTCGCACGGTCCACAAACACCACTGGAAATCTTAAATATGTCCAACTCCGGGGGAATAACAAAGGTAATTGCTAATAAAATAAAGCCCACGGAGTACTGAGAAAAGCCCAAAACCTTCGCCGGAGCAGTAAGCGCAGTCCTATGCCATTTCCCACAGAAGAACCAGCCTTCCCCACCCGGGACGGACCCCACTGGCTCTCCCCACAGCCGGCAGCGCTGCTCAGGCAGGAACAACCACGTCCTGGCTCATTCCAGATCCCTGCGGCACATTTCTCCCAAGGCACAGGAACAACCCCCTAAACACGGAGCAGCAGCAGCGGGAGAAGGGAGGGGAGAGAGGAACTGACACAGACTGCGAATCCCATCAGCGTGGGGGGACTGAGGGAAGAAAGGGCTTGAGAGAGAGAGACAGAGGTGGAAAAGCAGAGGTGGCCCCTTGACGCCGGCGGGTACCTGAGCTGCGGCCGCTCGCCCCCTCTCCCGCTGCGACGCCTCCAGCAGCACCTCGGGCTCGCACACCCAGCACGGGGTGGGTCTGCGCAAGGGCTCCGTCCTCAGGGAGCCTGGGATTTAATGGGAACCCAGTCCCTCCCACCTGGGCTGAGCCTGGCGCAGGGTGCAGCCCCGCTTGGGCCAGGTGGGAAGACCCCGAGGCTGGGACACGGTCAGGCTGGCTCCAAAGGGGGCTGGTATGGAGTGGCTGAGGGCAGGGAGCTGCTCAGGGGATGACTTTCAGCTGGGGCAGAGCGAGTCACTGGGAGCAGCTGGGGATTTGGTGGGCAGGACCGTGCTCTGTCCCCCTGTGATCCCACCCAGGAGCCCCCAGACCAGCACGGAGCCCCGGCGGGGAGAGCAGAGGGGGACCCGGCTTCGGCCTCGCTCCCCAAACGTCGGCTGCAGGGTGGGAGAGTCAATGATGAGGGGCCAAAAAGCACAGGACACACAAAAAACCACTTTTCCCGCTGGAATCGTGGCTTCTCCCTGCCCCTCTCCGGAGGCATCTGTGACTCCGCGGGGCAGAGGGTGCCGACAGCCCTGCTCTTGGGAGGAGCAGTTTCGGAGGTCACCGCCTGGCACTTTGTCACTGCCCCGGTGATAAAAGTGCTGCACTACAAGCAGGAGGTTGGGCCAATTCAGCACAAAGGGGAAAAAATGATCTCCCGTCGTCTGGCGAAAGGGCAGCTGGAGCCTTCCCAAACTGCTCACACCCTCAGGACGATTATCTGCCTGCCGTACTATAGGGAGCAGGTTAAAAATGTATATATTTAAAGGCAATTGCGTCTCTAAGTGGTGCTCGCACAGGGTCCAGCCCGGAGCAGCCAGGCCCGGCTGCTGCAGTTCCCATTCCCGCAGTGGGAACGGACGATAATAAATAATCCCCAAACAGCTTTTTGGATTGCCGGACGTTTTGGCTCGAGGGTTTCTTCCAGCTTCAGTGGGCACAGAGCCACGCAGCAACCTTTAAAACCATGTATCTGAAATACCCTTTTTTCAAGGAAACTGCCTATTCCGCTGCCCATAAATGCTTTTGGCTGACCGCAACATTGCCACACCGCTAAGGGAGGCTTTGAAATGTCCGATTTTATCAGGAAATACCCCATATAAACTCCCTTCCTTTAAATTCCTTGATCTCACTTTACAATCTTTCCGACGTTTTATTTCTTGTCAGTGGTTGTTTTTTCCTTTCCTTACATCCCTGGGTAAACAGTGTTTCACGCTGCCAGCACAGCCCCTGTCCCTCCCCAACGGCTGCCAGATGGTGCTAGGGAGGGATCTCCCGGCACCTCGCCTTTTCCTGGCGGGTAAAATTCACCGTTGGTGAGGATTTATATCCGGGAGGATGTTCAGCGTGGCTGTCACCGCACACGCGTCCCCGGTGTGGGACTCGGGCTGGAGACAGCAGATGGGGAGCAATGTTGGGATACCACAACCTGCGTGAGGTCCCCAAGCTGAGCATTTCGCCTCCCAGGGGATGCTCGGGCAGTTGGAGGGGACCACGCAGACCGGGGAGGGAAAGCGTCAGGGCTGGGGGGGAGAGGAAGGGGTTTGGGAGCAGAACGAGGTGCCTCTGTGCTCTGGTCCCTCGTTTGCAGCCTGTGCTCGGAGCACACCCCGCTTCCACCGTGTTCTTCTGTGGGGCTGGCCCTGGAGAGCTCAGCCCTGTGTCAGCAGGATACAGCGTGTCGTTTGTGGCGAAGCATCTCCTGTGGAGAAATGGCACCTGGGGGTGTGCATCACAGAGCCATCCTGTGCTGGACCACCCTGTCCTCATCCTGTCCCCATCCTGTCCCCACCCCTATCCCCATCCCTATCCCCACACCCATCCTGTCCCCATTCCCACACCCATCCTGTCCCCATCCCCATCCCCGTCCCATCCCCATCCCCATCCTCTCCCCATCCCTATCCCCATCCCCATCCTGCCCCCATCCCTGTCCCCATCCTCTCCCCATGCCCGTCCCCATCCTGTCCCCATCCCCATCCTGTCTCCATCCCCATCCCCATCCTGCCCCCATCCCTGTCCCCATCCTCTCCCCATCCCCATCCTGTCCCCATCCCCATCCCCATCCTCTCCCCATCCCCATCCTGTCTCCATCCCCATCCCCATCCTGCCCCCATCCCTGTCCCCATCCTCTCCCCATC
>JAOTQQ010000011.1:4429544-4553475 GCA_026546715.1 Gallinago undulata | reverse complement strand
ACGAGACCGACCCCCGCCTCTCTACACCCCCCCTTCAGGTAGTTATAGAGCATGAGAAGGTCTCCCCTCAGCCTCCTGTTCCTCAGACTAAAAGGATGCACACCTTTGATATCTCTGGGGTGTTTTCCCAGAGGTCAGGGACATTAAAGCCAGCAAAGAAGACAGGACAGCCCTCTGCATCTTGCCTTTTGCTCTCAAAATTGCAAAGCGCTGGAGACTGGATTCTTCTCAACAGCCAGCCCTTTTCCTGAGGCAGCTTTTAACGGATCATTTCCAGTGAGGAAACCTCTCATGGGGAATAAGTGCCCTCCACGTGGGGTGTGATGCTGCAGGAGGGCAGGAGCGGCAGGGCAGGCTGTGCCGCGTGGTAGCACCCATCCCTCAGACGCTGAGACATCAGGGTCCAAAACTTTCCGTAGAGAGATGCTTCAAGGATCCACCCCGGATACAACGGTGAACAATCCCACCTTGATGTGAGACACAAAATGAATCATGGAGACACCTGGTTCTCCAGAAGAGAGGTGTTTTAGCCTGTGCCGACCTTGCAGCTAGTCATCACAGGCTTGTGTTGGCCTGGAGGCCACCTCTGCCAGCAAAGTCCTGGGGGACCTCAGGTGGGTTGTCAGAGGGGGCTCTGCAAGCTGGGGTTCCCGGGTACCCCAGGATCTTCCCAGTGCCTGTGCCAGACTCAGCAAGGACAGCCTGGTGCAAAGGCAGGTGACCATGGGCTAAGACAAGATCTTCCAGTCCAGGTGTGGAACCACAGCCTCGTGTTTCCAGAGGAGCAGGCGATGCTCCCTCCTCATTTGCTGCCTCAGCAGAGTCTCTGGGAGTCTTCATCAGTAGCCCTCTATCCATGGCAGCCCCAGGCTTTGCTCAGCCAGACGGAGCCAGAACACGGATGGACACCTCCAAGGAGCACGTTAGCAACGGTTGGGTAGGCACATCCACAGCCCCTCTGTACATGACCTGTGCACAGGGCTGGGGAGATGCTGCCTGAAAAAAAACCACGCTTGGAGCCATTCCAGTGTCTGTCAGTGCTAAATCCCAGGGCTTTTCGGAGGAGACTGTGCTGGTCACTCCCAGGCTGAGCTGCCCGGCAGCAGAACTCGCCAGAAGCATTTCCATCATTGAAAACATAAGGTGGTTGAGGCTCCCAGCCAGCTGCTGGGTGGCCCAGCGGGAGCAGCAGAGCTGGGGGAAGCCGGCAGAGCTTCCCAGCAAGAGGGGGGTCTCTCAGAGGAGAAATCCTGGAGGTGTTTGTGTTTGTGTGTGCTCAAAGACACAGAGGCTCCTCCTCTGCAGAGCAAACTCCCGGCCACCCAAAGGAAGGGTCACTTGGGACTTCAGTCCCAAATCAAGTCACTTGAACGTGGGAATCCAAAGGAACCCCACAAAGCTCTTCCCACCCCTGCACCCCAACCACTCGCAGAAGCTCTGTGGCATTTAGGCACTGATCTGGATCACGGCCCCCTCGAGTACCAGCAGAAGATGGTACCTGCTGTGGCACATGGGGCACATCGCTCTGCCCCCCGCCAGCCCTATGGGCGACCCCCCAGCGAGCCACGGAGCCGGGCAGCGGCGAAGGTCTGAGAGAAACCAGAGTGTGGGCAACTGGGAGGGATCCCCCGCACTCGCACGGGGTGGGACCCCGCGGGCCGGCCGGGCTCAGAGTCAGCAGCCCACGTGCTGCAGGTGAAGATTTTGGGACAGACGATTAGTCGGGCTGTTCACCCATTAATTGCTGTCAAGAAATCCAGCATGAGGGGCCCCAGCCCCGGCCGGCGCTGTGCAGAGCCTGCGGGGGGTGCGCAGAGCGGGGATGAAGGCATCGCTCCTCTCCTCGCACGGGCTCTTTGCGCTCCGGTGACCCCACAGCAGAAGCATTTCTGCCCACACGGAGAGCACTACCCCGGGAGGGACATTAACCTCTGAGCTGTAGCCGTTGACAGCTTTCAACTAAATTATCACGGAAAAGTTTTCTTCTCCAGGGGAAGGGATCTGCCTGAGGTTTCGTGGTGGGTAGAAAAGGAAACGAAACCCAGCTCTTCCCACTCTGCCTGACCAGCAAACCACCCTTCCCAACTCAACGCTGCATTTTAAGCTAATACCACCAATTTTCTCTTTTCCAGGAATGAGACTTTTGCAACCCCTGGGCAGGGAACCGTGAAATGGCTTTTGTCTTGGAGCTGGCGTCTTTGTTATCAAGGTGAAGGAGAACAATGGCTTCCCACACTTGCTTTTCCTCCCCATAATCAGAATTGTTTGCTCATGGTGCAATGCCCCGCGCCGGCAACTGATAGGGTGAATTGCACCCATATTTGTTCAATAGAAAGCCCCAAAACCCTACTCGGCGAGGGTAGGGAGAGGATTCCGGGCACCGGCAGCGCTGTTAATTACGGCTCTGATTGCTAATAGCACGGCTGAGTAGGAATGAAGGAAGGGATGGCACAGGAAGGTGAAAGGTGTGGAGGGCCTCCGGATGGGCGCAGCAGCGACGGGCTGGAGAAGAATAGGCTGATTATTGAGGGTTTACTGGGATACAACGGGCAAGGACGGGGAGAGAGGTGAGAATCGTGGGGAGCTGGGGGGCTGCCAGGGCTGTGAGCGGGACAGGGCAGTGCCACAAGCCTGCGGCTCTGCAGGGGTAGGCACCTGCACATTTCCTTCTTAAAATGGCTAAAATCCACAGAAATCTGTAGCAGCCTTTGAGGGACTGAGGATCGGGCACTCTCTTAACAGCTGCCCCTGCATCTCCCCTGGCAGGAGTCGGGATGTGCTCTCAGGGTGTTTCCCACACCGAGCCACGTGCTGGCCACGCACAAAGCGCTGCCCGGACAGTGGCACCTTCCCCTGGGACTCCTGGGCGGCCATCAGGGCGTCGGGACTCCGCCAGGTGCTCGCTTCTCCTCTGTCTGCAGCCCGGGGAAGCCGCCGGGGTGGGCTCCTGCCCGGCTCGCGTTCCAGGGGGACGCAGAGACAATGAAGCCATGGTTTGTCCGAGCGGCAGCGCTGCCAAGGGCTGACTCACAGCTGCTGACACTTGTCACGCTGAAAGCATTTTGATATTTATGGAAGGCTGTTCACACCCGCGGTGTGGGGTATGACACGGCCGAGTGCTCGGCGTGCTTTTCTCCACGCCTTGGTCCTGGCCCGATGCTGCTGAGGGGCCCGTGGGGCCATGGGGCTCTGGGACTGGAAAGGACCTGCCCTGCTCTGCCCGTGGGCCCCCCCCAGGCTCCAGGTTGGGTCATTTCTCAGAGAAAGAGCCATCTCTCTGTCCTGGCCAAAGCCCTCCCTATGAGTCCCATCCGTTCCTGTCCCACACGGTCCTGCAATACTTTCTTTCAGGCTCTGCCCTTGGCTCGGGGATGCAAAAGACTCTCTGACTGATGGCCAGACCGTGGTGGTACCAGCCAATGGCACAGACACCTCACAGCAAAGCACCAGCCCCCCCCGAGACCCCCCCTACAGGGCAAGTAAATGCCCACCAGACACCACTTTATTAAAAAGCTCTAGGTTTTGGTGTGGGGAAACCCATGGCTCCTTCTCTTTCTTGCCTCTGCTATTGTCCCATCCTGCAGGAAAAGGAAACGGGGGCCCCGATGGTCCCTTCCTGCCCAGGACAGGTTTGGGGGGGGCTCTGAGAGCCCCTGGTTCCTCTCTCCCTCCAGAGCTGCCACCGCAACACCCTCCAGCGGGGCTGAACTCACTTCAAGGCTAAAGGAGAGGAAGCTGCTAATGGACTCTAATGGAGCCGAGGTGATTCTCCTGGGAGGCAGAGGAGCTGTCCTGAGGAGAGAGAAAGCGGCGAGCGGATCACTAGCACTTCCACAGTCATTCTGGCTGTCGCTCTTGGCCATCCCCTGGGGGTCACAGCTCCAGCAGGGTGTAAGGGAGGAAAATCTGCAGCTCCCGGCGTGGCCACTGAGGCCAGCCGGATGGGAAACCAGTGCCACCACTCTGGGGGACTGGGGGTACCTCACGTTCTGCCTCACCAGCACCCTGATTCTGCCAGATAACACCAGCATCTTCCTCTGCCCAGGAGCTCCTTAGTGAGATTCCCTGTGGGAGATGAATCCCTGCATCAGGCACGACATTAGTTCCTGGCCTCTTTAATTTTTATTTCGCCATGAGGAATTTTCAGCGCTTTTCTCATGACACCGACAAAAATGTGTCATGGGAAAAGAGAACTAACCAAAAAGAGATGCTCGGCATTTACAAGAACAAGATGGTTTGCCTCTGGTTTTGTTTGTCTCCCTATTTGTTTGTGAATTAGCACCCCCTCGCCCGTGTTCTCCCCCCACTCCTGCCCCTCGCTGGGGGTAACCCCGGGCGTCACGGCTCCCCGGCCACCGCACGAGGGAGGGACCCGCTCCCAGGGCCTCAGCCAAGAAACCAACGGCTCCAAACTACAGTGCCCTCCTAGCGCACTGCAGGCAGGTCACGGTCTATTTATTGATTCATTTTAATACCAGAAGTGCTGCATTACTATTTCCTCCCCTGTTAATTCAAGTGCCGCAATTCCGTGCCAGCAAAACAGGCATGAGAATGAGCTCACGGCACTGGAAATACATGCCCAGCATCCAGGCTCAGCTCACGCTTCCAAACATCACCTTGGGCTTATTTCCCTCCTGCTGTAACACAATTTGAGCTGGGCATTCATCTCCAAGGGGCCTTGAGATCCTCAAAAGTTATCAGAGCAACCTAAAGTGTGGCTTTCTCACCTTCTTTCCCAGCTGGGCTCTCCCACCACACTGGCCATGGTGTGCAGAAATGGAACTGCTGCCCCCAGAGAGGACACGGGGAGCCAGAATTTATATGGCGCAAGTCTGTTTAGAAGAGAAGGCACCGACTGCTGCCAAGAATGTGTTGTTTCTGCATTTCTCGGGTATTATCTGACTCCCCGCAGCAGCGGCAGCGAGAGGGGAGGTTGTAACAGCATCTGCTCCGGAGGCAGAAGGACATTCAAACATCAAATTGAGCTTTTAGACCCTTTAAAAAAATAATGAAGGGCACCACGCCGTTCCACTTAAACCAGAATAACACGACACGGAGAAAGATTTAGAAACTTTTTTGGGGAAGAAAACACGTAAAAGGCACACCACAGCTCCCCAGCAGTGCGGGTCTGCGCCAGGGACCGATTTCATCTGCCCTTTGTGCCGTCCCGGGGCCGGGACCGGGAGATGCCGCGGTCTCCTGTTGCCCTCCAGTGGCAGCGGCTCACGGAACCCGCTCCTCACCTGCTGCTCCATACGCGGCTAATGAACATGCGGCTAATGAGCCTGTCTGTGGCTAACCCGCCCCAAGGGAGCGGAGATGCTGGCGCTTTCTCACGCTGCCCGGCCCCCCCGGTATTTCCCAGCGGGGAAGGCTGGAGCTGTGCGGGAACAACCTGCTCCATCACTCCTCCTCCTCCTCCTCCCTCCTGCAGGACCTTCCCGCAGCACCGCACAAATCGCCGTGGAACTAACTGCCCCCCCCCCCCAGTTCCAGCTGTGCAACGGGAACGGCCTGATTTTTCACAGAACGGTTTGGGTGGGAAGGGACCTTAAAGCCCCCCCAGTACCCCCCCCCGCCCTGGGCAGGGACACCTCCCACCAGCCCAGGTTGCCCCAACCCGGCCCTGAACCCCTCCAGGGATGGGGCAGCCACAGCTTCTCTGGGCAACCTGGGCCAGGCTCTCACCCCCCTCACACCAAAGTTCTTCCCAGTATCGCATCGCAGTCTCCCCTCTGTCAGTGCCAAACCCTGACCCTATCGGTCCATCCCCCGTGTGGGCCCAGCCCAGGGCCCCGCACCCTCAGCAGGGAAGGGGGTCCCCACAGGCACAGACGGGCCAGCAGCAACCACCGACAACCCCGACGAGCGGCTACGTGACCCCTAAAGGCCCCGCTGGCTGCCCGCGCAGCCCCCGCGCTGCACCCCAGCTCCCTGAGAAGCCAAGGCGGCCATGGCGGAGCCTCCAGACCCATCCCTCCGTTCCCCTCACCCAGCCTGGGCCCGTCTGCTAAAGCCCCCGGGCCGTGCCAAGCCGCGGGCGTGGCGGGGGTGGCGCTGCTCTTCGCCCCGCTCCGACGGCGGTCGGATGCCGCCGCACTTCCCCCCGCCCACCCCCGCCAGCGGGTGGGGGAGTGGTCGCGCCTGATCACGTGGTCCGGCGGGCGCCGCGTCCCTCCGGGGGCCGCCAGGAGGCGCCGCGCGGCGACGGCAGGTACGGGGCGGGGCGGGGCGGGGCGGGCAGGTGGTTGCGCGTGGTGGGGTGAGCAGAGCGCATGCGTGGTGAACGTCGGGAAGGGGGCACGTGACTGCAGGTGTGGGCACGTGACTGCAGGTGTGGGCACGTGACTGCAGGTGTGGGCACGTGACGCCGGCCCAGGTTGCCTGGAGACGCTGTGGAGGCCCCAGCCCTGGAGGGGTTCAGGGCCAGGTTGGACCAACTTGGTGTGGTGGGAGGTGTCCCTGCCTAGGGCAGGGGGTGGCACTGGGGGGGGCTTTAAGGTCTCTTCCCATCCAATCTGTGCTGTGGTTTTAGGACAAGCGCGTGCCTTCTGTCCAGCCGGGTTGTTCAATGGTTACGTGGCCTCTTCGATGGCCAGAATCTTGGTGCTGTGGGGGACTGAGGGGACGAGGCTGGTGGGGTGTTCCTGGGGCCCTGTCCCACCCGGTGGAGTTTGCCGTGGTGGCCCCGGCTGTGCCTTTGCCAGCCCTTCCTGGGGAAGCAATGAGAAACCTTGCGCCACGGAGCTCAGCAGCCTCCAAACTGCCTGGAGGGTGTTTATTTTTGTCAGTAAAAGGCCAGCATGTGTTTCTCTTCCATCCCGCTACTTCTACAACTGCCTGCTGGGGATTTTAAATTATTTTTATTATTTTATATTTCATTTATGTCTGGAGGTTCTTTCCCGCTAGAGTCTGTACAAACACATAGTCTTTCCTACTGAGTTTACAATCTCGGCAGACAATGGATGAGAGAAATTAAATGCTAATGGCCCCTTTTTATAGCTTGGGAATTGAGCCCTGCTGTTCCTCAGTGTTTGGTCCGGGATCATGCAGGGAATGTGTAGGCAAGCTGGGAAGGGAACCAGATCCCGAGCTTCTCTTCATGCTGAGGCATTGAGGCTGCTGTTCCTTCAGAGCCTGTGGGGAAGAAGTGATCAGGACTCCTTGGGACGGGGAGGAATTGGTTCACAAAGCCAGGCCAGGCCAGGCACTCCACTCAGGAAGGTGAACCCCAAGGCTGGAGGCAGAGCCTGGGGTGGGAAAGCTTAGGAAAGCCCCAAAGTGCCTGGAGAGCTGGTGCCAGGTCAGGGCTGATTGAGAAAAGCCCTGGTCTAGCTTGGCTTTGCTGTCCTGAGCCTGTCAAACCTGGAACCAATGCTTTCAAATGTTTATTTTGCAGGGAAAGCTGGTGGATGCCCATTGTCCAGAAGCACCACAGCAGTGGAGAGCACTCACCAGAGAGAGGAGACTCCAGCAAATGGGAGCGTGGCAGGTAAGAGGTGGGATGTCCTTCAGCTCAAGTCCTTCAGCATCACAAACCACATAAGGATTACCTTTACAGAAATGAGAGGGGTCTTTTAGCGCATTTTTTAGAAAATAGCAAGAATTCCTTGCCTCTTCCATGTATCCTAGTTTTTAATGGTCTTTGGAAAATGTCTAGCAAAAGATGGTTAAGGCCCAAAAGGGATGTCTGATCCCTTATCTGTTGCACACATTCTGGTTTGCGGGGGAGAAGCGAGTTGGCAGCATCTCAGAGAACAAAATATTGAAGTGTTTTTGTAAGGGGGTGTGGGGAAACGTTCCTTGATAACAGATTTTATGTCACTCTATGTTTATTTCTTTAAGGTTCGGGTGGGTGGAGTGTGGGCTGTGAGCTGTATCCCTTTCAGGTAAAAACCATCTGCATAGGTGGAGCGATCTTTGTTGTTTTTGTTCATTTAACTTCTGCAGAAAGCCACAAAGAAAGGACTTCTTTTCTATGCAAACAGGGGAAAAAGGCATTACCGGCGCCAACCCACATGGAGCCAGGCGGGTTTCAGTTTGCAGTGAGCCTGTGTGAAGGTGAAATGAAGGCACCGACTTCTGCTACCAGTTGCATTTCAGAGCCCGGCGATGTGCCCTCCAGGGTTTTTGGCCCCTGCAGAGATGAGGAGAGTGTCCTCGTCTGGGTGTGAGCACTGGGAAGGTGCAGGGGAGTTTTGAAGGATGCATTGGGAGCAGACCTGCCCCAGCGTTAGCCTCTGTTAAAAAAAATCAGCATACAAAGTTAAATTACACCTCACGCATCTTGGAGGAGCCCAGGAGTGTGAGCTTCATGGGAAGTTTTCATGTGCATTTTTTCTGACAAATATAGGAGCTGCTCCACAATACAAGGCCAGCAGTTTGTGTGGTGGGGCGTTAGGGAAACAGAAACTCTCTGGCAGTTTGCACAGGTACTGTCTGCTCTGGAAGTTTCTGTTCTAACATCTACCAGCTGCAGCATTTACACCTCTGCTCGGTTTGTTCTCACCTGCGTTAACAGTGACTATGTTTTGAGTCATCAAGCGAGGCCCTGACTGAAGTGTCAGGGTTCTCTCTGGGTTCATCTCCAAGCGCTTGGAGGCAAAGGCTGTCCCCTGTTTTTGTGGTGATCGGGGAGAGCAGTGTGGGGCTTGAGGGATGCGGCTCCTTGTAAGTTTTGTAGAAGCTGTGGTTTTGCTCAAGCAGCCGATTTTCACAGGGCTGCTGCCCCCGGGCAGGTTCCGGAGCTGTACGTGAGAGCAGAAATGGAGCTCTCCACAGGTTAGATCGGAGAGTGATTAAAAATCACAATGAGGGCCCTGTGGAGAAAAGCGCGCGTTTGTAAAGTTCACTGTAAAAAAATGAACAAATCACAGCTCCGGCGCCGGGGAAGGGGCTGCGGGTGCAGCTGAGCTCTGCCACCCTTCCCCACAGGGTCAGTAGTGGAAAGAGGGGACTGGAAGAGGCCATTTATGTTTTTCAAAGTTGTGGAGGAAGTTAGGGTATGAAGGTGGTACATGGAAGATGTCACTTTTATGGAAATACGTGAGAAACAGGATGAAATTTAGCATTTAAAGTGGAATATGGAAATCACATGGGCAAGGCATGGCCAGTCAGACTGAGAGGTAAAAAGAAAGCCAATCAAAGCCATTTTAAAATCCCTTCCAGGACACTTAAATAACGCTTTAGCCCGATGGCCCACAGAGAACTCTAATGGGATTCAACTAATGCTGTTTGAACCCATGCCTTGGGTTCAGGAGTGAGTTTCCCTGAGTTTTTCCCGAGTCCCTGCTCGGTGGGCGCATGTGGAGTGGCTGTGCTGGAACGTTTCTCAGCCTTTCCCACATGGTGTCAGCATCTCTCAACGAGAGGGCTGCGGTGGGTCCTCTTCGCCTGCGGATTCACCCCAGCAGTGACCAGAGATCAGAGGTTTGGCTGGGAGCCTTCGCCCAAGAGGAGCATCTTTTTTCATCTCCAGGGTGGCCAAAGGCAAGAAGAGAGGAGCTCAGAGGAAAAGGCAGGGAGTAAATTGTGTCCCTGCTCTCCTATGACATCACACCTTTCTGCCTCCACTCGGTGCTGGGTGGTGACCGCAGCCAAAAGGGGACATTGGCCATGGATGGTCTGGATGCACTGTGGGTCACTCGGAGCCTGTTGGACTGTCATGTCTTTGCAGAGGTTGTCACCTCGGGCGTGGGGAGGCTGCCAGTGCGTTGTGAGAGTGCCCTCTGTTACCTGCCTTTGCATACAATCTGTATTTTGTGTCTTCAGACAGTTTCCCCTTGCAGGAAGGAGGAGGAGGTGTTTTTACCTTGGTTACTGGTCACTGAAGCTTCATTTCATAGTGTGTTTTGGGCCACGTGCCATGACCAACAAACTTCATGCATGTCTGCAGGAGGAAACGCCTTGTGAGGAAAGACTCATTGTGTATTGCTGATTATAAAAATTTCCAAGCTAAAGATCACTGTTGCTGCTTGGAAAGGGGATACCTCCCTCCTTCCCGGAGTGCCGTAAGGAATCTGTAACCCATGGCCAGTTGCTGGGACCAGGAGGTGTCTTGGGCACATCATGGCTCCCCTCTGCCCCTCTCCCACCACGCAGGGTTTGAGTCTCTGGAGGGAAGGTGTGATGTTCCTCATCTGCAATGCATCTGAGACCCATCTGGGTTTTGACTGCTCCTGAGGGGCTGGCGGGACCGTGATCCCTGGGGAGAAAGACTGAACCTCCCCTGGGGATGCTGCCAGCACGGTGTGGGTCAGTACAGAGCTGGTACAGAGCAGGATGGGCTGCCCTGAGTGCTCCCTGCAGGAGTGCCAGGTCCCTGGGGTGGGCATGGTCCTCTCTGGGGAGCCCAGAGTCCCCAGAGAGCAGCAGCTCTTCTGCAGAACTGGTGTCTCACTGGTGCACTGTCTGCATGCCCTCTCAGGCAGGAGCAGTGGGAGTGGAAGCACGTCTGAGGGCTGCAGCTCTCCTGATGCCCCAGACAGGGTGCCCAGCTGAGCAGGCCGGCTCTGAGCAGCGTTTCAGGTCTTGCTCGTGATGGCGTGGAGCCCTTTTCTGTTGTTTGTTGTCTGCAGGGCGCTTCAGAACGGTCTCCGTGTCTCCGGCTGTGCGCCTCTTGGCTGTTTTTGAGGTTGAGCAGGCGGCGCTGGCACGTGAGGGTTGCTCATTTGGAGACGGGTGTGGAGGCCCGCCAGAAGCTGCTGGCAATAAGAGACATTTTCCTGAGCCTTGTCAGGATCTGGTTACCCGCCAGCTCTGCTGCAATCCCACCCCAAACCTGGGGGAAGCCACGGCTGTTGGGGTGCAGCTCTGGGGCATTCGGTGCCTCTCGCCCTCTGCGTGCGGTTTGGGTCGCAGAGCTGGAGCAGGAGCCTTGTCGCTACCTGTGACCCTCTGGCACAGCAGAGAACAACCGACTGCAAAGTTGTTAACCTCTTCAAAGGCATCTTGTGCAACTCCCCGCGAAGGAGCAGGGCCGAGCTGCAGAGTGGCAATCGCTGCTGGCTGCGTTAGTCATCCAGAGAGAGACTTGTTTTTCCTTCTCCCCCTCCCTGCCCTGGCACGGGGGCAGAGATTCTTTCTCATTGCTTGGTGTGGGCAAAAGTTAGACGGAGAAACACGTTATCTCCAAGGGAATCAGTCAACTCTCCCCTGAAAACATGAGTTGCTGTTTTTGCAGCTCCAGTGGTGAGGTTTTGCTCGGGTGAGATTGAATTTTCCTGCGATAGCCCCCGGAGCCTGAAACCAGTTCTGCTGGGAGACGTATGCAAACACCAGCAGAAGTGTATGTTCACACCTCCTTCCACATCAACGTTTGCGTGCGGATGGGTGATTCCCTGGTAATAAGATGCAAAGCGGTGGGGATACTATAGAAACCTGCAAGGTTGAGCACCAATAAACCAGCGAGAGAGGAGGCTGTGGCACCCACCAGCCACCATCTGCGGTGGGGCAGGGCATTCCTGCTGCGGAGGGCAACATTTGCTTAACTTTTCTCCTAATTAAAGTTGGTAAACCAGAATGCCTAAATTTCTAGACCACAAGAAGGCCCGCGGGATGTGGATCTGAGGAAGTCACTAGGGATATCTTGGTCAGACAAAGGTTTTTTGGGTGACCGACTCGGCACCTTCATTTTCAGAGGGCTGGGTGGGAAGTAGGGTGCCTTTGTTGGGTGTGTGAGATGTGAAAGCTTCAGTGTCTCCTGGAGATGAGGCCTTGGGGGAGTCTTTGGAAAAGGAACATCGAGTCACTTCTGCTTGTGAAAATTTCATGTTTTACTACCTGGTTGGCTCAAAGCATTTTCAGAGCACTGTCTTCCTCCTCAGCAGTGTTCAGGCACTTGCGGTTCGGTCATTAGACGAGTATAAACCAGGACACGGTCCCAGGGGAGCACAGCGTTTGAGTTTTACGCTGCTGCGGAGCCTTGAGGACAGGTGGGGACTGAAAAGAAGCCGCCTTTGTCACCATCCTGTCACTTCAGGGGGCTTCGGTGGTTCTGGGATTCCTCAGCCCTCAACAGACACGTGAAATCCATCTGCTCCTGTTGCAAAGCCAGGAGAGCTCTCAGCACCCCGGGGAGCACACACTAAGTGGTTTCCCTTCCCTTCCCTTCCCTTCCCTTCCCTTCCCTTCCCTTCCCTTCCCTTCCCTTCCCTTCCCTTCCCTTCCCTTCCCTGTGTTTTCCAGACGTACAGGTTTCTTGCTGTTGGGATGGACTGGCGCGTGTGTCTCCTCTCCATGGGCCGTAGCACCAGCAATTCGTACCGACTCCCAAGGTAATGCTGAGGCTTCCCATGAAAGCTCCTGCTGCTTTCTGTGGATCTTAGACCATGCTCCTAACTAAAGAAGAAAGAACTGGCATCGATGGGAGATGCTGATTTTGGGGCAGTGGGATGCACAGACTCGGAGTCCTGGAAGGCCTTTTGGACTGTTTATTGCACTGGAGATTATTTGGCCTTTTTCTCTCCTGCAGGATGGTTCTGGATGTTAGACTGACCTGTGACCTTCAGTCACAGAAATTTCCCAAGAAAGCACATAATCACTCAAGAATTAGGGCTTGTACAACAGTACTCACCAGCAAAGAAAGGAAAGTAAAATATCTGCTTGCTATCTTATTTTAGACAATTGAATTAAAAAAAACCAAAGCAGCAGGAAGGGAAGTTAGAGTTTCGGTTCCTGCAAGCTGAGGATTTGCATGGGTTCAGCAATGACAGATACATGAGATCACGCTCAGATCGGCCCCACGTCTGCCATGTGTGGGGAAGGTGAACGGAAAGCTCTGTACTTGTTAAGACCTGAATAAGATTTTTTGTCACGAGCTGTGGCAGTGACAGGTGTTTGCTGAGTATCAAGAAGATTTGATTCCCCACTTGGGTAATGCTCTGAGCTCTGCGAAGAGCTGGGCTCTTACTGAGGAGTAAAATACCGTTCGGAGCAGCTTGGGGGTAGGTCAGGCTGCGGGCTGTGCCCAAGCTCCAAAACAGGCAATTTCTGCAAAAACTGAACAAGTGAAGTTGTCTTTTTTTGTTTCGGTGTGAGGGCAGGAAGGCTCTGTACGAGGGACTGGAGCAGAGCGAGGGCTCCTGTCGCTGCTTTTGCCAAGTGATGTTTTCTCTCTGTTTTAGTGCTGGGGGAAGCAGCGCAGGACTGACTGGGGGCACTGAGGGGCAGAGCCAGGGGTATGATCCGTGTTTTCTAAGTCTTGTCCTAAGTTTTAACCATTGGATCAGTCTGAGCTTCCATTCCCCTACTGTGCCGCTGCTGGAATGTGCACACACTGAAGCCTTGGCCATGTGTCCAGAGGTTTTTGCCAGCACAAAGGGGCATTGGGGCAGGAAAAGGCTGCAGAGAGTGAATATAGCTAGGTAATCTTTTTTTCTCTAGCCAGTCATCTTCTTGTTTCTCATCTTCTTCCATCTTTCTCCTTCTCACCCTGTTGTATTGTGTGTTGAGCTATTAGTACAGACCCCCACGAGGAATAAACTGCCTCTTTCGGGAAGTTAAGTCTAAGAAGAACTCAGCAAAACCCTGTTAAGATCCTGTCCCTTTGTCTATCTTCTGTTTTTATGGTCAGCCACATCCAAAGCTCAGAGGGTCATTCATTATCTTGTGTGTTCATTCTCTTCTCTTTTCCCACCCCGCACAGCACGTTCCCCCCACGCTGGGGGCTGTAAGGAGAGTCCAGCAGTGGGTTCTGCTGCTCTCACTAAATGCAACATAGCGCTGTGTTTATTGAGTTATTTTTCCTCATGTTCCACCTGCGTGTTCTTGTCCCATCCTTTGTGCCAACAGGACACTCTGGGCTGATCCTGCCACCTTCTAATCCATTGAAAGTCTCTGCTTTTCAGTCTGATCTACTCTCTTTGAGGTCACGGAGCTGCTTGTGATGGTACAAACAAGGGACAACTGGGCTCTCAGCTGAGTTAGGTTTCCCCAGATCCATCTCACAGGTAGGAGGGGAGAAATCACCCGGTGAGGAGCAGGAACCCACAACTGGTGCCTCTGGGCAAAGTGGCCCCCGGGCAAGGCAGTCTGCTGGCAAGCTGGGGAGGAAGATTTTTGGCCCCAGCAAGAAGTTCTCCCCTGAGATCTGACACCTCCACCCCCAGAACAGGAGTTTGGGTTATTTTTCCACGTAAAAGATGATGTGGGGAGAGGAAGCCATCGCCCGCTCTCAGCTATTCTGATGGCTGCAGCATGCCACCACCCTTCCTTATCACCCACGTGCATTATTTTTAGGGTTTGTTTGCCTCACTCAACGCCAGCTCATTCTTTCTTAGGGTGACAAGGACTTCCCTCTCGCAGCTGCCCAGGTGGCCCTTCAGTAACCACAGCCCTGCCTGGAGCAGCTTCCCCTTCACCGTCGCGTTAATCAGTTCATTCACTGGCAAGTGATGGGAAGCAGTGCCTGGGACAGCAGGAGAAGGGAGGGGACACACCAGTGCCTGCTCTGGGATGGATGGGAGCAACTGCATTTAGCGAGGCCCCATAATCCCAGTTTACCTCCCACTAATCCCAGTTTACCTCCCACCCGGCCCAAATCCATTTGGCACCAAGGGCTGTTAAACCGTAGCTTAAAAATACACGCTAGCACTCGTGTGTGAAGAGCAGGCGGGGAAGGAGGACAATGAGCAGAAATACTTTATTTGGGGCAACGAGGAGTCTGGGGCTTCTGAGCCACAGAGAGGTTTCCCACGGGGACTTGGAGAAGGGGCTGGAGGGGCCACCTGGAGCCCACACGACTGTGACCAGGTGGTGGGTGTCCCCCTGCTTTTGATGGAGCTTATTGCAGATCCTTTCTGTAACGAGAGTCAGGTTTTTTTAATTGACTTTCTAAAGAATATTTAAAACTGGTCTTACTCCCAGCCTCTCGGTGAACAGGAAACTTCTTTTCCTGCATTGTTGGTGAAAGGTCCCATCCCTCTGGCTGAGGCTCCTGCACAGCCGAGCTCCCTGGACTCGGGGCGGCCGAGACTTCTGACCTAGTTGTGAGACATGATGTTTATTTCAGGATCTTTGGGTTTAGACGGCTGTTTATCTAGAGTTGTACTGTGGTGCCGTGGTCTCAAGATGCTCCTTATTGCTGCTTGAACCTCTGGGCCGGATGCTGAAACTAGTCTAGTACTTTCTCTCTAGGGAGAAACCATGACAGACACACGTTATTTAGCAAAAGCAGAAACGGTCCTTTGTTTTGGTGCTCAAATGTGAAGCTTTGCCGCTTCTGGTTTTCTTTGAGGCACCTTCCTTTTTGGTTCTATGGTTGCAATTACAGGATGCTTCTTCTAAAGGATATTGAAAGTCCTCATGTGTCTTGAGGCACAACCTGACTGGGGAGGTCGGGAAGAACTGTCCTGTGGACGTTAATCGTGCCACATTGGCCAGTTGGAGCTGCGGGGCTGGACTAGGTGACTCGTCCCAGCTAAGGATGGCTCGTCCCAACCACCATGGCTGGGCCTGCTCTTACCTTCTCCGGAGGAGTCTGAGTCCTGGCCACCAGAGCCTCTGCCTCTCCCTGCGAGCAATTGTACACCAATACAGGATTGCATTAATGACTTGTGTTAATTTAAAAGCAAACAATAAAATGTTACTGTATAAAGGTTTTCACATAAACACATGTATCCAGCAGTGAGGGCAGTTGGGTTAATAGTTGATGAAGTAAACCAACTTTTTTCTAAATAGCTTATTTCTGGCTTTTGTTCCTGCAGGGCAGTACTGACGTGAAACCAGGCTGATGACAAACAGCTGTTGATGGGAAGGGTACGATACAAACTGTCATGATACACCCTGTGGAGGAAAGACAATGGAAAAGCAAAGGTATTTTTTAAGATTGTTATAATTTATTTTCCACAAATAGCAAAATACAGTCAGTTTTCAGCCTTCCGTGGGGAATCTCAAGTTAGGATCTTAGCCAATGTTGACATGATTCGTCTGAATAAGTGGCAAACTTGTTCTGCCCATTAAATTAAAAAAAAAATAAAGAAGCTGTGCACTCTGAAGTCACCGCTGTCTCGTTGAGGAGGTACCAGATGCAGCTGTCCCAGGTGATGCTTTTAGTATCTCATTTGTGTAGAAGCAGCTGCACGTTTTCCTATTTACAAAACCTCTAGTCAATAGAGACCCGAGGGCTTCTCAGCTTCTAGAAGCGGCATGGCTTTTGTCACCCAGGAGACAAGGACAACTGCCTGTGTCGGTGAAGCAGTTCTGCTGGAATAAGTTAGGTGAATGTATTTTGCATAAAGAGATTTAGTTAAAGCAGTGTATTTTCAGGGTACATTCATGTATGTATTTAACTCTTTTCTGTGTAAAGCAGCTTTACATATATGAACAGACATTAAGAATATATTGTTACTGTTGAAGGAAACCAGAAGGCCCCTGTTGTGTGGGCTCCTTGCTGTGGCAGAGTCCCCGTTAGCTGGGGGTCTTGCCTGAGGAAGGGCTACAGGGACAAACCGAGAATGAGCGACTGTTCGGTGTCAGTTGTAACCCTCCGTTTCCAGTGACAGAGAAGCAGCACTTCTGTACACATTACCCAGGCATTCTGAAAGAAAATGTGTGAAACAGCTGGGTGGGATTGTCCTTCGGCACAGAGGGGTCACGCGGAGCAGAATGAGCTTTCTTCCTGAATCCCAGCTCTTGGCAAAATCCCATAGCCTGGAGCCAAATGCCTTATGAAGAAGAATGTGTTTTACTGTGATGGCAGGCAGCTATATCGCTGGGAACAGGGTCTCAAAACCAGCTCATTGAATTCTTCCCTCGGAAGGTTGATTTCTAATTCTCATGTCTCTAAAGCAATGTATTTCGAACTATGATCCGGAGAGTTCCCTGTATCACTCCTAATGGATCCATGTGTGGGACTGGGAAAAAGGTATAAATGTCTTTTTAGGAAGCGTGTTTTGCTCTGTGTGCTCCTGGGAACGTGCCTGACAGTCTCCACCGAGGTGCTCTCTGGAGGGTGAGGTGCCGTGTCCCCGCTGAGTTATCCTGCTCCTGTCCAGCACCCAGAGCGGTTCCTGGCCAAGACCTTTCCCTGCTGGCACGGGGATCTGCACTTTGGGGGTGAGAGCAGAGAGCACCCCGGTCAATAACAGATGCACAAACAGTCGCAGCAGCTCCTCCCCAGCTGACACTCGGATGTCCCCTGACAGCAGTTCCCAGGGGATTCATCTGTCGGTAGGAATCTTTGCTCTTCTGGTAGATGCACCAACTGGCATTACAGTCTGGGCTGCTTTTCAAGGTCTTATTTTACGTGACAATAATCTGTGTTCGGCTGCCACGTTCCTTTCAAGTACGTGACCCTGGCAGTAATCTTCAGCACGTGACTGTCCTGTGCATTTACATCAAACCACAGTGAGCGGCATCTCTATTAGCACTGACAGATGAACGCAAACCACATTTTCAATAGCTTATAAGTGAAATACGTATCTGACTTGAAAGCCAGCTGCTGAAGGCTTTCTAGAAAGACACGCTGGTTGGGAAGGGAGAGGAAAACCCACATGGGTGTTTATCTCTTGAGGTCGGCAAGCAGTAGCGCAGAGGGCCCCCACACGTGTGTGAAAGTCAGCAGCCTGTGTCCGCAGCAGCCGAAAAAGCCAGGAACAAGGAAGCTCCAGATGCTGGCAGTGGTTGGACCATGGGCACGGCTCTATCCTGAATTGCAGTGTCTTGTCTTAAGATATGGATTTGCCCTGGGCTTGAATCTTTAAAATTCTGAGGATTCCAGCGCCAGTCCACTAAAACTCGTGCTTTATATCAAGTGATATAGAGTCCCTTTGCACGTGGGAGAAGGGGTGACGTTGGGACAGACTGGGTGGTAGAAATGTATTTTAAGCACCTGGATTGGTGCAGGAGTGCCCGTTTCTTAGTCCAGGTTTGCAGGCTGGGTGATTGGAAAGACATTGAGGTTTTGTAACTCATTTGTCTTTGTGCAAGAAGTTTGACTCTAAACTGTGGGAGCCACCCCTGCGTCAGCCCCCTGCAGGCAGGTGCCCTCTCAGAAGCTGAAGGAGACTTTCTTTCTGGAGCGCAGCAGCATTTCTAAAGAATTCAAGGCAATGTTGGGATGGAACAACCTGTGCTCCTTAGGATGCAGGTGAAACACCAGATACAGGCACAAATGGGGTGGAATACGTACTTTTCCTGACAAACGTATGAGTTGCCACCGTAATATACAAAGTTATATTAATTGAAATTATTTATATCATAGGTATAGAGTTAGTATTAGTTATGGAAACTCCTCACTTTGTAGGGGAAGGCAGAGCAGAGAGTTGTGTGCCAGGATACTTCGCAGCTTATGTTGTGTTTTGGATGAAGCTTGAGGCTGCTGGGGCTGTTCTGTCCTGAGGACTGAACCGGTGCAAGGGGCGTTGTTACTGCAGGTGTGGAAGAGCAATAGGTCGTCTGGTTAAAAGCAACATTCAAAGCAAGGACGATGCTCTTGGAAGTTCAGTATTTGTTCCTTTTAGGGAAAATGTTCTATTTTGAGCATTTCTCGTTTTGACTAGGAAAGACTAAAATAAAGGTGAAACGATCATGATAAATTCTAGATACATCAGTCTCCCTCTCCCTTGCTTTGCTTTAGTCACAGCTTTATGGAAGTCTCTCCATCCATGGGAGAATTGGTTAACAGTGCTCCTTGCCTGCAATATGGGGAGGCTCCTATTTTTTCCTCTTACAGCTCCTTCCCTACAGTGGTGGCAGGTCTCATTCTGCCAGTAATTCAGAAGAGAGAAAGTGTACAAAACCACTCCAGCTTGGTCGAAGCCTGCCTGGAGCTGGGCTCATGGGGAGAAGGTGGTGGTGGTCTCAGTCTCCATGGCAAAGGAGAACCTCTTGCTCTCGCGGCAGGTGGACAACTGCCAGAGACGCTCCTGGCTCAGGCAGCCCAGCTCCTTCAGGAGCTTGAAGAGGTCGTTGCGGAATTTGACGCCAATGAAGGCGTAGAGGAAAGGGTTGAGGCAGCATCGGAAGCAGGCCAGAGTGTAGGTCACGTCATCTGCCATGTCAAGCTTCTTGCTCTCCTCGCAAGAGCTGGTGTGGTTGAAGGCTGAGATGGTCTTGGCCAGCATGACGCTGTTGTAGGGCAGCTGAAAGACAATGAAGACAATTACCACAGCGATGATGACCTTGATGGCTTTATTCTTCTCAAAGTTGCGGGCCTGGAGTAATGTTTTGATGATGATGAGGTAGCAGACCGACATGACCAGTAGAGGAAATAAGAAGCCAAAAACCATTTGGGACACTTTGATGCCGGTGTTGAAGGCCTGCAAGTCATTAGCGATGATTGAACAACGGGGGTGTTCCCCTGAGTTATTGACACCACTGTGAACCAGCTCAGGGATGGAGAGGATGAAGGCCAGGACCCAAATGAGGACGCATGTGACCTTGCTAATGAATATCATCCGGGGACGGAAGCGGTGGGCTGAGGCAGCCTGAACGATGGCAAAGTACCTGTCGATGCTGATGGACAGGAGGAGCAGCATCCCGCTGAAGAAGCTCATTTTGCAGATGCAGTAGACGGCTTTGCAGGCAGACTCCCCAAAAAGCCAGTGCACGGCTGCGCTTGTGGCCCAGAAGGGGAGGGTCAGCAGGAAGAGGATGTCTGCCAGAGCCAGGTTCAGCAAGTAGATGTCTGTCATGGTTTTCAGCCTCTTGAAGTAGATGTAGGTGAGCATCACCAGCCCGTTCCCCAGCAGCCCCGTGAAGCAGATGAGGGAGTACATGGCAGGGAGGAAGGCAGCACGGAAGTTACGGACTTCCTCCTTCTCGCACAGCGTCTCGAACAGGTTGTAGTCGATGGTGCTGTTGGAGTCATAGTAATCGGTGACGTTGTTCCCAGTGCAGAACTAGAACAGGGAAGAAGAGAGGAGTGTTTTGGGAGAGGTTCTGTGCCTCTCTGCAGCCGTGTCGGGAAGGAGTCCCCAGCCACAGAGAAGTCCCAGGGAGTTCCCAAGCCTCGGCTCACACAAACATCACAGAGCTGGTGAGGTCTCGTGGCTGAAAATGTTTCCCATAAGTACGTGGGGTTTGGGAATTTTTGGGGGCTCATAGTGGAAATTCCACAAGAAATGTTTTGTGCTCAGGCAAAGTAACACCTGCGAGCTCTCGAGCACGTGGCTGCTTTCCAGGAGGTTTCAGGCCCCACGTACAGCTGCATGTACACCCTCAGCTGTCGGGGAAAATGTGAAAAACAGTACATCCTTCAGCCTTCTCCCTCTCGCGGCAGGGACAGCACTTCTTGACTGACTCGGCTCATTAGGCTTTTTCTCCCCTCGGTATTCCCTCCCTTCTCCCATCCGAGATACTCCTGTTGCTCGCGTCCCCTTCCCACGTGTGGCAGCGCTGAAGGGGGTGCAGTGGTCGTGTCGGGCAGCAGCCCAGCACGGCGAGCACTAGGGTCCCCTGGACTCCCTGCCCCTGCTGCCACCCCGGCCAGGGCAAGGGGAGACAGAGCTGGAGCCCCCTGGGCTGTTTCTCTGTGGGTTAATCGAGGTGTCAATGGGACCGGGAGGAAACGCAGCCCGTGAAGCAGGAAACTGTTACCGTGCTGGCGCGGACACGCTGCCGGCATCTCATTCAGGCCCCTGCCCCTGATTTAAGTTCTGATTATTCTCTTTTCATCTTCCTACACTGCCATAACCTTCAGGGCAGAGTGAGCTTGTGGTATCTGTGCCCTGCTTTTCTGCGCCTCATTAGTCTCCAGCACCTTCTCTCCGTTGCTCAGAGATGAAAGGTTTCCCCTGAATACCTGAGCCCGTTATCAGTGAGTATCTTTGTGTGCTCTCCATCTCGGGCAGGCTGGGCTTTCACCACATCCTGCCTGCTCTCCGGAGACACGCTGCCAGACGTGAAAGGGAAAAGAAGCGGGCTGCAAACCTCTCCCCATGCGGCCGAGCCTTTTGGAGAGCCGGGGCTGGGGCCACCGTGCGGCGGAGGCTGCGGGAGCGCGGGCAGGTCATGGCACAGCTCGGTGCTCTGGGGTCTCCTTCCCACGTCACACTCGCTCTGAGCAGGAACAGGCAGAGGGAGATGCTGAGCTCTTCCCCCTTGGGCCTGTCAGCTCTCCCACACCGACCCCACTGAAAGCCCAGCGCTTTGACCAGGCTCTTTCTGAAAAGCAAGGAGCTGGCTCTTCATGAGCACTCGGCGTAGGGTGCTCTCATCTTTCCTGAAAATGCTCATTTTGGTGCTGGAGTGGGACTTGGCTCTAACGGCCCAGGGAATCTTACAAGCTCAGTGTATCTATTGTTTCTCTTCTCTCTCTGTGTTCGTTCCTGTTGTTTGTTTTTCCCCTGGCCCCCAGCCCTGCTCTGCCTCACGCCCACCCTGCCCGTGTCCCCCCACTTCTCTGCAGGCCGTGGGCGGCTGCTTTCTGCCTCTCAGGGTTCTCGAGGTCTCTCTTTACCCATAACACAAATGCAGCTGGATTTCAGCAGGGTTGTTTTTAACATCTTACCTGAAAAATTAGAGGGAGGCTGAAAACAAGGGTGACCTGTAACCGCTTGCCTGTGGAGGAAGGAGACAGTGTTAGTGCTGGCGGTTGGGCAGGGGTTTCCACACGATGCTCACTGTGAGAACGCGGCGGTAGCATGGTTTGTCCATGGCATTAGAATCAGAGATTCTCGCCCCGGAGCTTCCTGCAGTTGCGTGAAGATGATGATGCGTGAAGTTGCCTGATGAAGATGCTAATAAAATGTTACTGTCGGAGCACGGAATAAGTCTCAGGAGTGTGCTCCCCCCAAGTTTCATCTGCAGAGGCTGATGGCTAAGCACAGTTAACTCATGCACAGTGTAACCATTTGTATTATATACATTATTTTTTTTTCCTACAGGCAGTCAGCATCCCATCTCCTGTGCTGGCTCTGAGCCGGGAGGGTGTAGTGTACACAGCCCGTGTAAAACCCTGCAGCTGTGAGTGCAATAAATTCAGCCCAGCTGTTCCCCAACAGCGCGGTGCTGGGGCTGCAGGACAGGAAAGCTCTGCTCCCTGCAGGATATATGTGACTGATGCTGCCTGAAATTTATTGCTTGTCTTCTAAATGTCAGGGTTGGCTTCTGCTGCCTTTGGATGGGGAGATACAGGAGGCTGACAGCTGGGAGGAAAAATGAAATTCAGAGCCAGATGCGATAATGGTGAGACCGATCTCAGATGAACAACTCTTCCTGCTGTGGTTAGCAGAGGCACAGAGGTCAGTGAAAGCTTTCTCCGTGCTCTATTTAAAGCACACGCTGGCATCTACCTCAGGCAGCTGCAGAGAGAGTTGCCCCAGCCAGAGAAGGTGATCTGGCAAGGGTGAGAGAGCCCTGGCCTCTGCTGCGAGCAGGAGATTTGTCCCTCCCTGAGGGAGAGTCAGCATTGGCTGTTCGAGCATCACGCTGCTCATCCCGGGATGTCACCCCGGGCACTGGCTCATTCCCCACACTGTCCCTCCCTTCCCTGCCCATTGTCTGCTCCAGGATCCCCGAGCAAGGCTGGGGCAGAGGTGGGAGATGTTTCTTCCAGGGAGCGCGGCTTTCTCCTCCTGCCCTGTTTGGCCATAAACTTGGCTGATTCCTTTGCCCACCCTGTGCTTCGCAGTCTGTTCTACCCTGCTCTGTTCCCTTCCTTTGAGAGCCCCTTTGTGCCCTCCCCTGCTCGGGTGTTGCTGTGGGCTGGGATGATGAATTGTACTGCTTCAGGTGGCAGCAGCCCTTGTGCCAGTCTGTCCAGTTTGTCACTTGCAGTAGCATCACTGATAACGGATATAGCGACTTTGGTCTCTGTGATTGGAGGTGCTTGTCTGTACGCGAGCAGCGACGTGTGGGTGAGAGATCCTCAGCCACGTGTGAAAAAACTCGTACTTCTCAGCCTCAGAGCCTGTGTTTGAGCTTCCCACTGTGTTTTGTGGAAGTTTCTGCCTCACCTTCTGCCCCCTATTTTCATCTTCAGTACTCCTGCAGCTGATGCCGGGTTATGTCCATACCCCCCTCTCCGAGTCCTCCCGGGGGAATCGGGAAAGTGTGATAGTGCATCGTTAGGGCTGGGAACACTCAGGCACGGAGCGTGCCGAGGTTGGGCTTGGGGGGCACGGGGGGAGGCTGGGCTAAATGCATCTGTCCCTACTTTCAGTGCCCAGTGGCTTTCACCCTGACCGGTCCCAGGCTGCAGGAAGAGGTTTGAGTGTAGCCATCTCTCCTGTCGAGCTGCTGATATAACTTTTGCATGTTACACACAGGAAACTCACCGGGTTTATGTGGCTTTCAGTGTATTTAAGCAAGTCTAGGCTGTAATTACCTCCCATCCCCCTCTCCCCCCCCTGGCTTGGACACAGGCACAAAGTCCCTGAGCCACTGGAGTCTTTAGTCTTCTGTTCTACCTTCTCCCTAGCCTGCTTCCCAGGGGATGCCTGGAGCTGGTGCTTACAGCTGCCTGTGCCTGTTGGTGGACAATAGTTTCCTCTGCTGGTCTATCTTGGCCGCTGGGGCAGGGGAGAGGAGCCCCTCAGCCCGCAGAGGGGAGGGAACCCCCCGAAGGCTCCATCGGAGCCGTGCTCTCGGCGCTGCCTGGTTGGCAGTTTCTCTTGCCAAGGACACGGTGCCGCCTAGTGCCAGGCTGCAGCACTGGGTGCTGGTCCCCAGGCTCGGGGACATCTTCCCCTGCTCTTTCTGCATCTCCCCTTCAAGCCCCAGGACCAGCCCAGCCCCTCTTTAATCTGAAGTGTCATGAGAGCACAGCCCTGGTGAGTTGCTGTTCTTATTTTTTTCCTTTTCTTAACGCTGGGTGAAGCGCCCAGTGAAGCGGGGCTGGCGAGTGACTCAACCCCGGATCCTGCAGCAGTTCAGCAAAGAATCATTCCTTTGAAGATTTCACACTTTTTCCCCCCCCCTCTCAGTTGCTGTTTCACGTGTCTTAAATGTCAAATGATTTTCGATATAAAAAAAGGCTTGCACTGTTTGTTTCTCCCCTATTTTTGTCCCCCTCCCCAGCCCTCAGCTTACGCATTTGCTGTGGCAGGACCAGTGCAGCACTGCAGCCTCGTGGTCTTCCCACACCAGTTTGGGGAGCCAGTCCCTGCGTCACCAGTTTCAGGCAGACTGGACGAAACTCACTTCTCTCGCTCAGGGCTCGGGGGGGTGTCCGGGTCAGTGGGGGGGGGGGGGAAAGAGAGCAGAAGCAAAGGAGTTGCAGAGAGGAAATGAGACATGCCCTGGAGTTTAATGGTTTGAAGTACCTCACTTTACTTTTTCTTTGTCTTTTTTTTTTTTTTTTGTTTTCCCCTCCTCTCGCAGTTCTCTGCTGTGGGTATTTTCCTAAAGTTTTCTTCCTCAAAATATTAAGAAAAAACTCCCCTCTCAAAAGTCCCCACAAGCAGTTGAACTAGAAACCTCATTTATAAAAAGACAACAGAAACCCATTACAGATGAGTCAGGACACGTTATAAAGCCCCCTGTCATCTTGTGTCACCCTGTACCGCGAGGCTGGTGGCACAGACTTTGCTGCAGCTCCCAAAAGTGCCCTCCTGTCCTGCAGGACCTGGGGAAAGGAGGAAAGGAGAATCGCTCCATGTGAATGGAAAAGGGAAGGGGTCTCTGCTGCCGAGGGCATGGGGAGAGGGGGCAGCAGCAGCAGCCCACTGGTTTTGAAGCTCTGTGGAGTAAGCACGAAGGTGAGATTCACCCCACTGAGCTCCAGCTCAGGTGCTGAGGGATGCACCCCATGAAAAGTGAGAGTGGGGAGTATTGGCAAGCGGAGCCACTCTGGCTAAAACCTCAGGAGAAGATGTTCTGGTGGCCAGAGCTGCAGAGCAGAACCTTCGGTCTCCAGCACTGTGGCACATGGAGGCAGTGAGTAACGTACTCTCTCTGCCTTTAAATTGGTTTCTGGTGCCTCTTCAACATCAGTATAGTAGGCTTTTGGGGAAAGAACTGTTTAATTCTGAGAAAAATTAATCATACTTAAATGATATAGTGACTGTTGGCAGTTAAGAGCTCGGTGCCTGTTCTCCCCCCCTTCCCCTCTGCTTCTCTCAACTGGCAGACGAAAGAGACCATCATTTCAGGAGTGAGCAAATCCAGTGAAACTAAGTCATACTGGTATTTCGTGTGCTTATAGATCTGGTACAGAAGAAAGTTAATTATTATCTGCCTCCACTACTTTTAGGAAATTGTGAATCAAATGATGAGATAAGCAAGTTAAAAAAAAAAAATCATTCTTAAGCAACCCAATCAGGTTTCCTGTATCACTGCTTTAAAAAGTGATAATGCTGTGCTGCTTTCAGTGCTGTGAAAGAGTGCCTTTGGAATATTCCTCTGAAATACAACAGTAGGACAAAAAACCCAAAGCAGGAGAACGGTCATACTCTTCTTGGCAGGTTCTCGCTAATTCTGTCTTTTTCCCATCACAATTAATCTTTACCAGTTTGCCAGAGCCAGAGTAACACCTGTGCCCCCCGATGCTGAACCCCTTCAAGCAAGAAGCTGTGAAGCGCCCGCTTGGTGCCGCGGAGGCCGGGAGTTTGACTGCGGGGAGTGATGGTGAGCGGGTCCCGCGGGGTTGCGGTGCCTTGGGTGCAGGGATTCCAAAACACAGGGTTTCCTAAGACACTGAGTGCCAGGAGCTGCCGGGAACAGCCCTGGGCTGAATCCCCAAATCACTGCTGGCCCTGCAAGAGGGGAAGTCCCTGCCTGGGAAATGAGGACTGCTCCGGGGGCAAAAATGGGGATGAGTTTCAGGGCTGGAGGAGTAGATGAAGATACAAAAAGAAGCAGTTATTTTCCCAGCTGTACCGGACAGCCTCTCTGGGGGATTTTGAGTGGGTCGCTTTAAGTTTTTGCATCTTAATTTCTTCAAATTAGAGAGGGCAGGACTCTCTGTTCTTGTGCTCCAGTGTAAGGCACCGGGAGGGAATGATTCTGGGATCTCCGTGTGTTCCCAGAGCGTGTCCCGCTGTCTGCAGCACCTCACACTGGTGTCCACCCCTCCCAGCCCGGAGGGGCCTCACATCCCAGGTAATTTAAAGCTCTGGTTTGAGAATGTCCCAGAGATGAGGTAGTGACACCTCCTGTGTCATTCTGCTACAAGATTTAATTAATTTCACCTGGAATGGGGCTCTACTGGGATGAACTCTGTGGCAGCTGCCCCATCCCTCTCACCATCCTTAGTGCAGCGCTGACCGTCCTCTGCCTCAGAGGGACTGGGAAACCCAGTCTGGGTAACCTGGTTATAAACTAACTTACCCACCCGAGCTATTGCATCTCTCCCTCAGCCACCCTGGGATCAGTTTGCAAATATTGGAGCAATAAAAAAAGGGGTAAATCATACAACCTTAGAGGAAAGAAGAAGCTGCATCTTCTCTGCCACATCTCCCACCCACGGAGCCCTTCCCACCTCCTCCCGCTCCTGGACGCTGGTGCCTGCAGAGCACTGACAGAGCAGTAACACATGGAGAACGACAGTCTGGAACTCTCAGCAAGAAGCAGAAACAGAGTGTCCTGAGCCTCCTGGGCTGCCGCGTGCCAGAGAAGAGGCTTCGTGATGGGATGGTCCATGGGGACACGGACAAGGGCACTCGGTCAGGGCTGTTCCAGCTCTGAGCAAACACAAACCTATGACTTTTGCAGCAGTTTTGTTGCTGCAGGGAAGAGGCTCGTTAATAGAAACAATTTGCATAAGACTGGACAGACTTAGCCAACAATAACCTCTGATGTTTACTCCTAATTCTTAGATTTATTCACTGAATTAAAATATTGCCAAAGAGATAGCACGGTCTTGCTCTATTTTTGTTTTTTTAAGAACATGGAAGAAAAGGTATGGATTATCTGAGAAGAATTCATTCACTCTGGCACAGAGTAGCCCCTTGAAGTCCCCTCCAAGCCTATTTTTGTGTGTTTCTGCAGCAATTGATTTGAAGTTTTTAAACATTGCTTTCTTTTTTTTAAAACGGTAATTATGAGGAATATGAAAACCTTTTATATTGTTGAAAGAGTGCTTCATCCCCATGTCATGGGGTGTGAATTCGGGCATTATTGGTAAAGCTGAAGGCACAGCCGAGGCTGCGGAGCAGGTACTCACCACCATCCATGGTCTCCTTTCAAGCAGGGATGAAGTCACAGGGTTGCCCAGAGCATCCTCCGTTCCAGCGCAGCCCCAACGCGCCGCAGCTCCCTCCAGAGACCCTCTTTGGGAAACGCGCTCTTTTATACTTCCTACCCCTCGGCGAGAAGCTCATGACGTGCCTGGTGTCACTGACATTCAGTAGACCCTCCTCCTCCTCCTCCTCCTCCTCCTGGTGCCTGCAGCAGCCCAGGAGAGCGGTGCCTTGGGGCTCCCTGGTGCCTCCTGAGGGCTGCGCACACACACGTTGTGTGGAGACGCGGTAAAACCGAGCGGGTTCTGCTTTTGCACCGACACACGAGAAACGGTCTGTGGTGAAGGCACAAGGGGAGCGAGTCCCCTTCCTCGTTTCCTCTCCGCTCCCCAGCAGATCCTGCTTCATCTGCTGGAGCATCCACCAGAACCCAGTGCTGTAGGGAACCGGGAAGATACCCAGCTTCTCTGCTGGACCCTTTCTGGGGAAGGGGTTCAACTACCCATGAACGGTCTCAGGGGGCAGGGCTGCCGGGGGCTGTGTGTCCTCCTCCTCCTGCTCCCCCACGCTCGCAGCATCCTCTACGTTATCAGCAGCTCAGGCAAGCGAGTGGACTTCCCCCCCACCACCACCTTTTTCTGCTTTTGGGGGTTTTTGTGTTACTGTCTGCTGTGTATCAGTGTGCACCATCTTCCTCAAAAGATTTTGTGCCGTTGTGGTCCCACGCCTACCCCACCAGCAGGTTACTGCACAAGCTTCGGCCCTCAGGATGTGGCCCCAGGGGGACCTGCAGGACCATCAGCTCTGGTCCCTGCCCTCACGCGGTATCCCTTCATCCCATCCCTTCATCCCATCCCATCCTCTCCCCCCACAGACCAGGCTCAACGCAAACCCGTAGCTTTTGTTCTGCGTCAGCCCAAGGTGGACCCTGCTCTTGGTGCAGACTCCTTTAACAGGTAGAGCCATCACCAGCTCCTTGTCAACTCACCTTCCTTCCAAGGTGACTCAACGTATTCGCTTTGGCACCTTGTCCTCTGCATCTTCTTACGGTATGTCACTGCAGCCGGGATGGATGGAGGAGTGAAGCCCCACGGGATGGATCCCAGAGAGCGATTGCAACCCCCAACGAGTTCAACTCGGGCTGATCCTGGGTTGTGCTGCAGGTTCCCTGCTTGGGGCTGGAGAAGGCAAAAGGGTTCAGGGTGGACCCAAAGGAGCCAGTTCACCAACAAACCCAACATTACAGTGAGGGTGCTTTTATTTAGGCTATTTTAAAATAATGTAATGGCCAACCACAGCCAAACCAGGACTTCAGTAGAATTTAAGTACGTGTAAGAGTCTGATCCTACTGCTGGTCACTTGCTGCCCTGCCTTTAACACCAACTGCTTCAACACGAAGCCAAATGTTTCTCTCCTTGCCCTTCTCCAGCCCAGAATAAATACACCTGAAGCCAAGGACCCCGTGGATGGTCTCAGAGCCTGCATGAGCACCCACCCAGTCCCAGACCCTCCTTAGACCTTGTGCCAGCCCAACTGTCACTAAAAAACCTTCTCCACATCTCCCCCTCGGTGGGGCAGCGCCCTGATCCCGTTTGGGGTGGTTAACGTGCCGGATGCTGGATCCCCACACCCTCACCCCAAGTCTTGAAGACTCTCGGGGCTTTCATCTCCCTTCCCAGGAGTCTCCCCGCGCTTCCCTCGGCTCTGAGCGCCCGGCGCTGGCTTTGCAGCACGGCTGGTGCCTTATCTCATCGGCCGGCGCAGCTCCCATCTCCGCAGCTCCATTTATTGCTCCGTTTTCCCTTTGTTCCTCGATTATCCCACCTGGTGCCGCCGCCTTTGAGAGCTTTATCTTTTAACCACTTCCGCCAAGAAGGGCTAGAGATGAAAGACCTCCCTCGGGCGGGGGCAGAATACCTGGAACTGGGGGGTGTAAAGCCCCTGGGCGCCGTGGCGGTGCCGTCGGTGGGTACACGGCCATGGGGACACTCGCCTGGCTCCGCTCTGTGCTCGCCCCCGGAGAGGGGCAGGGGCTGTCGGGCAGCGTCGCAGCCAGTCCCCCCCCGAGCCAGCGAGAGAGGCAGCAGGCAGAGGGGCTGCAGTTTGTTTTCTGCACACACTCCGTTAACTTCAAAGTTTTGGTGCTTCGGTGCCACGTCCTGCGTTGTCAGAGCCAGCTCAAGTAAATTGTTTTCCTTAAAAAAGGATGGGATTATTTAAAAATAAACAATTTACTAGGTCTTTATGACACTGAACCTTCTTGTACAGTCATGTTCTGTGCTTAGGGAGTTCTCAAAACATTTATTAAAGCTTTGCTTAATTTGATTGTGTGCATTTGCAGCCCATTTCATGCCTTAGTGATTCTGTCTCTCTGACATACGCCCTTTAACGCGTGCGCCCCGTGAGCTGTCTTTCACCCAAATGTGATCCTGCAGGAGCAAACACCGCCCTCCTCAACGCGCCAGGCCTGAGCTCTGCCCCGTGCAGCCACACGGTGCTCTTTGCTCACCAGAACACGTTTCTAATCCTAAAGATAAATTCATTATAAAAAAAAAATATAATCAAGTTACCGGGTATTTTCAGTCTCCGGTTCAAACCTGGGTTACTCTGCTCCCCCTTGCTGAAGAAGAGTGGAAATCGGTGACTGAGATTTGTTGCCCGGGCTGCAGGACCGGAGCTGGGTGGCAGTTGCTCATCAATATGACTTGTCAAAAGAAAAACACAGTTCCTAATAAATTCCGCAGGAAGTTGGCTCAGAAAGAAAGATTTCAGTTCAGATTGGGTTCCACTGCAACTGAAACACTGAATTTGCTGAAGTGAATTGAAACGTGTCATCTTGAAGGGGTCTGACACGAAACGGCCACTCTCTTGGCAGCGACCTACCTCGTGGGAATTCAGTTCCTGTGTTTCCCAGCTCCGTCCCTGGGTGAGGATGGATTTCTGGCAGCCTCTGCGTCCATTTCGGCACGCGGGGTCCCAGGACGGGGAGGATCCCGGTCCCTGCCCAGCACGGGCAGGTCGGGTGCTCTTAGAAAGCAGAACTGCTCAGGCTGCGCCGCGCGTTAGCGAAGGTGTCATTCATTCTGAGAAAAGCACAACACGAGGTGTTTTGACATCCCAAATTCAAAGCTGACCTGTATTTTCCACTGATTTGGCTTTGAGTGAATTGAGATGGAGACAGACTCTGAGCGGTCACCTTCTCGGGAGGTGGGGAGTCCCCGCAGCTTTGCCCGGGGCTGCCCGGGAGCCCCCGCAGCGTCTCGGGGTGGGCTCACACGGCGCTGAGCAAGTGGCACCAGCGGTTCCAGGTGGGCAAAGTGACAGCAAAGTGACACTGCTGCTGTCCAGCCACAGGCTGAGCACCGAGGGAGGGTCTGTCTGCAAATGAAAGCATCACAGTCCAAGCCCCGGGTACCGCGGGTCCCTTATGAAGCACTGACCCGTCCCTCTGTCCCTGCCCCAGGTCTGGACACCACGGAGCGCCGCAGGGAAGGACCTGAGCCACCGGGAAGGGTTTTGGCCTCGCTGGGGGAGCCAGAGTCGCCCAGACGGATGCTTCGGTGAGTTAAGAGTCAACCTGACTCAACTGCCCACTTCCCAGGAACGTCCCTTCGCTTACGTCGAGGAGGGACCCTGACGTCCCCTCTGCTCTTTCGCTCTTTCCCACCTCCCGGGATCCAGCACCCGGGATCTCCCACCTCCCGGTTTGCCTCCTGCCCAGATGCCCCTCGAGCTCGGCTTGGGGAGACGGGCGGCCGACTCGCGGGGCTTTGACACAGTCATTCCTCCAGCAAACACCAAAAAAAACCACCCAAAAAAAAAAAAAAAGCAGAAGTGAAATTGTGAGTAAATTCCTGACATTAAGAGCGGTGCCCAGCTGGGATTCCTCGCCCAGAGGAGTTCTTAGAGCGGTGGTAGGGGATGCCCTGAAAAAAAGTCTCATGATTGTGATCTCACCGTGAGGTTATTAAAAGATCCTTATCCTCCAGCAGAGGAAGCAATCTGAGCAGCAGGCAGGCTCTGTCGCGGATGGCGGTTGCCCGTGCTGCCTGGTGGCCGGCCGCAGGAGGGAAGGACACACGCCTGCTGTCACCGGGAATTCACCTGCTTCACGCCTGCGTCACGCCAGGGGTGATGGCCTTTCTCTGCAGTTCGTTTCTGGAGAAAAAAAACCAAACCAAACCAAAACAAAACCCCACATTTTTACCAGATTGACATCTGCTCTGCCCTAAAGCAGGTTCCTCAACCTGCAGTCCAGGAATCGGGGTGGGAGGAGGGACATGGCCCCAGGGATGCGGGGGGGGGACGGTCAGGGTCCCGCTGAGGTGTGAAGGAGGGGGGTGATGGGGTGGTGAGGGGTGTCCTGCTGGCTCCTCTGTCCCCTCGCTCCCCGGCCAGATCCCATCCCTGTCGCTCGCTCGTCCCACCAGCTCCCTGAGAACGGAGGGGCCCGGGAAGAACCAGCAGGTCCCTTCTGGCCTGAACTGACGTGAGGGAGGCAGCGGTCACCCCAGAATGGCAAGCGAGGAAGGGCAAGGAGATAAAAAAATAAGAAGAAAAACTCCTGGGAGGTTATGGGAGCCATGCTGGGGAAGGGACGTCAGCACTGGTTGTGTCTGGGGAGGGTTTTGATGCCTTCCCTGCACCTCGGTCCCATGCAGGTGGGCAAAGCCCCAGGCAGCTCCCCCAGGATATGGAACAGCAGGGAGCAGGCGTATTCCATATTCCAGGGCAGGGGATAACGAGACAGCAACCTGTCCTCTAAGAGAAGAGAGGGTTAAAGTGTCTCCTGCCCCTGCATCGCCCTCCCTGCCGTACCCTATTGACACGGGGCAGGGTTTAACACCAGCCCCCTGCGGTCCCTGGACCAAGGCTGGGTGTAGAACCAGGGAACAGACCCCTCAGCGGTTTCTCCAAGGGCTCCTCCAGTCCCCTCTGTCTCAGGTCTGGCTTCCTTCATCCCCGGGCTTAAAAAAAAATAACAATACTAATAAGAAATAATATAATGTTGAGATTTTCCACTCGGTTTCTGTTGTTACTGTCACACTGATTTGGCTTCCCATGCCCCACCCCAGAATTGGTGCCAGGATTAAAATGGCTTTTTCTTGCCCGTTTAACAGAATTGAGTGGAAAAAAAAAAAAAAGGGCAAATTGAAACTAGCTGTTTTGAAACTGTTTACAGAAATTACAGACTTCTGTAAGTCCCAAGTGAAGCTGTACATGATAATTTACAACAAAATAAGGCACCAGCCTGATAACTGCAAAAACCACTTCAAAAAAACCCCTTGAAAACCGTGAAAAAAAAGCATCAAAGCGAAAGAAGGGAACTGAGAACACAAACAGAGGCATCAGCCGGAGCAGCATCCCTGCCTCCCGCCCGGCAATGGGGGAGCTGCTCTCCAACTGGTCACCAGTACAAAACCCCCCCGGGGGAGACCAGGGGAACCCCCGTGGGTGATGCTCCGGGTCCTCGGGGGAGACCTGGAATCTGGGGTGGGGGGCTCTTGGCAGAGGATGCGGTGCCGGGAGCTGCCGGCCCCACCGAGGCAGAGGCGGTTGCGGCTCCAGCGGGTCCGGGAGAGCCCAGGAGAGGAGCTGCCGTTACAGCCCCTCTGTTTGACGTGATCAAACCCCACGTTCTGCCCTGCATCCCTTGCAGTTCGTCTCTGAGGGGCCCAGAGAACTAATCCCCAGGCTCTGCTGGAGCTGCACCAGCAGCTCTTACACCCCCCACGTTTCTCTCTCTGTCTGGGGGGGGCAGCGGGAGTCGCTGGGAAGAGGCAGCAAAGCCAAGGCCCAAGTCCAGGACCCCCTGTTCTCCACCTCTAACCGTGGAGAACCCTCCTGGAGGGCTGTGCTGGGAGCCTGAGCCTTCCCCTTGGCAAACACCACCCGAAGCTTCACCTGCCCCCCAGCAGAGCTCTTCTCCCCGCTCCACAAACAGCCTTTCTCCGTGGCCCTGCCCATGGCATCCTCCCAAGGCATCCCTTTGTCACCCTGCAGCTCTTTCTCCTTAGAAAGCTGGAAAAACAGAAGTAAGGAGAGAGATTCCAGGTTCTTTTTAACGGCTTTAATTTCTATTTGCCATAAATCCACACGAAGCCAGAAGCCCAGAGCCCCCGCTCCCGGCTGTGATGGGGGTGGGGGGAAGCCGGGCAGTGCCCGGTGCCGTGGATAACGACGGGGTCTGGAGCCCTGCTCAGGGTCCAAACAAACGCTGTCACTGCTGCCTGGGACCCTCCCAGGTCTGGGTAAAGAACAGCACGATCTGTGGAGGTCTGGAGCCGCGGGAAGGGCTGGGTGTCCTGCCGTGGCCGGGCAGAGGACGCGGTGCCTGGTGGCCACACGGGTCCCAGCCCGGGCACCTCTGCCAGCACCACACGGGCACCAGTCGCACCAGTGCTCGCCCCAGTGGGGAATGGGGAGCATTTTTCTGACTATTCCAGCCGTCAGGACGGGGAACGCTCGGCCGGTGAAAGGCTGGAAGGAGAAGCGAGCGAAGGAGCGGAGCAAAGAGCGGGGCTTTGCTGGCCCTGTCTCGGATGGATGGCCACGCTGAAGGCGTTTTCTTTCAGGGAAAACTCAAATTATTATTATCTTTTTTTAAATAAAAAGCAAAGCCTGCCTGGCTGGGGGTTTAGGACAAAACCTGGGAGGAAGAAAAGGCAAAAGGCCCCACCTGTGACTGCCTGCACCACGGCTCTTCCCATGGCAGCTCCTGCTTCCTGCCCTACAGAGCTGCCCTGGCCTCCGCCTGGGCCAGGCTTTGGTCTTACTTTGACATTTTATCTCCCTAAAGCTCTATTAATCTGTTTCATTTCATTCTGTCGCAGGGATAATCCTTTATGTAAGCACGGCCTCTCCGCTGACGCCCTCATGGTGCCGGGAGCAGCGCGGCTTCGTGGGACCATCCCGGGTGATGCACAGCTGAGATTATTTTTTTTTTTTTCTTTTTAAACCCTTGTTTATTTTCTTCAGCAGCTTTTATTTTTCCTCCTGAAGTTTAGCTGCTGCACAAACATGAGACTTTTATCTTTCCCAGGAAGGTAACGGCAGTCACGTGCTTTGGAAGGGCACTGAGACTCATAAAGCTCTTCCAAAGCCAAGTCCTCTGGAGAGGAGCCCTTCGCCTGGTGAATTGCTTTGGAACAGTCTCACGAAGTGCCTTGTTCGCCTTTTAACATCTAAATACCTTTCAATATTTACCCTTTGGAGCCCCCTGCACGTACCCGTTTCTGTATTTCAGTTTTGTAGGTCAGAAAGTTGGGGGGGATGATAAAATCTGATAATTACATTAATGCAAAAAAAACTCCAAAAAACTTTAAGAGCAGTTTTTTTAACCCAGGCATCTTAATAACTTCTAAGTGTATTTTTGTGGTGAGATAAAAGCATATTTTGGAGAACTACCCAATGCAGAAAAGAACCTTTTGCCTGCAGAAGATCCCAAAGAGCCATGGGGACGTCAGGGCTCACAAAGCACGAACCAGATTCTCCAAAAAACCACAACCCCCCTGTTTTTTCTCTTGAGGAGAAAAACAAACCAAAAGAAAACAACTCCCTCACCACGACTCCACGTTTCAGATTTGCCTCTTCGTTTCCTTGCCAGCCCCTGTGGGTGTGAAGGGCTCAGCAGCTCTTGGGCACCCGTGGGAGATGGTAAGACCCCCCCCGAGGGCACCCACCCTGTTCCCAGCAGCACCAGTACCCCTCCTATTCCCCCCCCCTCCCCGAGAACACCAACCACAGCTGGGGGAGGAAGGAGCCCCAGGAGCTTTCACGCACCCACTCACCAAACAAAGCACAGAAGAGCCAGAAAAAAACAAACCACTCACCCCAGTGAGCCCAGAAGCAGAGGCACAACAAGCTGGTGGGCTCTATCTGCCCCATCCTCCTGGTGGGAGGGTTTCGGTCCCGCTGAGGACCCGCAGGTGGGTGGGGGCTCATCAGGAGCTCAATCAGCTGCTCTCTATTCCCGCTGGTGGAGGGTCTGCAGGTGTTAAGGAGGCACTGGGCTCCCGGGAGCTGGTTCCAGTGGTGGCTGTGGATGGGCTGAGGCAGGAGCTCAGGGAAGGAGCTGGGTTTCTCACGAGGGTCCCTCTTTTGCACCGGGTCCCTGACACTCGTGTCCATCGTGGGCACCTCTGCCAGGGGCTCGGGGTTGGTCGGGGTCCACACGCTGCCCACTGGGAGCTGCTCAGGAGGCTTCCATGTGCCTGGAGAAGTTATTTTGCCCTTGAAGATGACACCTACTCACTGGGGTACACACCTGTAGCTGCAACACACCCCGTCTTTGCCATTAATGACTGTTATTTACATAAACCTGGAGAATCTGAAGCAGATGAAAAGCATAAACGGCCTCCAAAGCCGGGGCCATTCTCAGGAGCGTTTGCAGCAGCCGCGGTGCGAGGGCTCCTCCCAAATCACAGCTTCACGTCGGCAGCAGCAATCGGGCAAGGAAATTGTATTTTTGAAGAGGAAAATGCAGTAAACAAATCTTGAGGTGTGTAGTGTAAGATGTGGTCTCTGTGTAACCAAAGTGCTCCGCTCCAGGGGGCTCAGCCGAGGGCGGCAGCGTCCCCGTCGGTGTCACCATCTCCAGAACAGGTCCCAGCCTGGGATTAAGGGAATAAACCAAACAGGAGGGAGCGATCCCATTCGTTCCTTTAAACCTGAGTTACCTTTCTGGGACCTCCCCCTTTAAACATAAGGGCAAACACGATGCAAAGAGACTCCACGTGGACCCTGGGGAGAGGTTTGGGGCTGAGCGCTGACCCCCACCTTTCTGGGGGACGGGCCCCACCGTCCTTCCTAAACTTTGCCTTCGGATTTGAAGATCCAGGAGTGTTCAGTTATCGGCAAGAACCACCTTGAAACAAGTTAATTCGGTGTGACCCAAAGCGAGAGAATCTCCAGCTGCAGGTAGAGCTTTAGCTGAATTCTCACACCTCGTATTTCAGCCAACCCCTGGTTATTTTTGGTGACGTGTTTCCTCAGATCAGTGACTTAATGGAACAAATAACCCTCCTCTCTAAATTAGTGGCTTTTTGGCACGGTTAATTATAAGTGAGAACCCAAAGTGGGTCACCAGGTAACTCCCCCCTTCTCCTAAGGGCCTCCAGATGTGTTTTTCTAAAAGCACTCCTTTTAATTGCTGGGAATAGAAACTCCTAAAATGCAATTTAACTGGTGTAACCGTGAGTGTGAGGGATAACAGCAGGAACCACGCGCCTGCTCTTCCCAGAAACTGAAATTCAGAATTTAAATTGAACATTTAAGCAGGTTTCGCTGCTTCAGCCTTTTAAAACCCAAATTCAGCAGCAGTCACAGAGTTTCCTCATAAGGGGGTTCTTTTTGTGCCCACCTTTGTCAAAAAGCACACTGGTAGCAGAACTCCTGCTGTTCCTTAGAAGGGGAGGAAAATCCAAGCTTTTTCCCCACAGGCAGCTCCTTGTGGACCGTGCTCACTGGAGGAAAACTTCCCACAGTGATTTATTTCTCTCTTCCCCATTTCCACTGGGTTTGCAATAACCTTTCCCGCAGCCGCCACCGGTCCCAGCGAGGGGCGTTTGTGGCTTTGGGTGAGCTCCAGCCCCGTCTGCAGGAACAGATTCATCCTTCGCGTCTGCCTTCTCCCTCACCTTCCAGTACGTCCCGTATTTCTGGAATGAATTCCCTGGTTTATTCTCCTCTGGGCTTAGGATGGAGAAAGGGCTGCTGAAAGCACCGAATCAAACACAGGCATCACCTCCAAAAGACAAGAACCAGACCACTGTGAGCTTAAAAAAACCAAACGTGTTGGATTTATTTGACTATTTAAAAAAAAAAAAAAAAGACCAAAAGGATTTAAAAAACATTTCCGTCTGATATAATCACTATTCCATAAACCCACACTAGTTCATCAAAGCGTACGCATCATGTGTTCTCTTCAGTTGTAAAGTCACCAAATGGCTTGTATCTGTGGTCACAACTAAATGTATTTTTCCGTCGGGGGGGCTTCTCCTTATACCAGGGCAAAAAAGGGCATTTTCAGTAGATTTCTAGAGTTCCCAGAGGTTTCCAAAGCTCCCAACAAGCAAAACTACTATTTTTTTACCATTTGTGCCATATCAATGAGTGCCTGCTCTGAGGACATGTTTTTAAGAGCTCTCCTGCTCTGTGCTTTGCAGACTCTTGGGCTGAGGCCACACCAGGGCATCTCAGCAGCACGTGAAGGAGTTACTCGGTAAAGAAAAGCAAATAATATTGTTGAAAATAATCCTGCATCCCAGAAAAAAACCCCAAGATACGTCACCTACTTCAAGACTATAATCAGTCCCTTGGAAACAGAGCTCCTGAAGTGTTGTATGAAGAGGAGCACGTTCCCGTCCCTGCAGAACAGCTACTCTAGAAAAGACAAAGATTACACTAAACCCCCAGGAGCGAGTCTCCCAGCCCGACGAGGGGCAGCACCGAGTACCCAGAGTCTTCAGAGCAGAGACCTGGGCAGGGCTGGGACACGCTGGGCTGCTGTGAGCTTTTTTGGTTTTGATGAGGGCAATGCCCCAGGTCATACCCAGTACATCATGTCTCTGCCCAGCACCGACCTCAGCTTTGGGGTGCCCCCAGTGACACTTGCACCCCACCTAAGCAGTGCCCTGTCCCCAAGGTGCCCCTGGGGCTGGGGGCTGCAGTGGGGACGATGCACGTCCCACCCCAGCGCAGACCAACAAGGGCCCTGGAGAAAGGCTTATTTCCTCTGGGCTGACGTGACTGGGAGAAAGGGAGAAGGCTGATTTCTGACCTAAACCCCAAACCCAATGCTGTCTTTCTAGGGCAGAAATCCCCAGCAGAAGGGGGACGCTCAGACACGGGGTTTGCTTTTCTGTCCCTTCTAAAGTATCCTTTGCCCCTGCAGCCCCCCTTAAGTCACTGTGCTGATCATCTGACACGTTACTGAAACCCAGTGTCCTGTGGGGACAAGGGATACAGCCAAGGACGATACGAAAGCCGTGTAGCACATTTTGAAATCAAAGCAGTACTTCATTAAAAAGAGACACATGAAATAAGTCAATATTTATTCTTTCTTCTCACTATCCTCAGTGCTGGGGTCTGCGGGGGGCTCTTCCACTGTGGCGCTATTGCTCTCTGAGCCCGTGTTGCTGTCGCTGGTCCCCTCCTCCGCAGTGCTATCCACCCCCTCCTGCCCGCTCTCCTTGTCCTCCGGGGTGGATGTTCCCTCCTCACCGTTCTGCTGGGTTTCTGTGCTCTCTTCTGGGTGAGGCTCTTCTGTAAGAAGACATTTCTCAGTGTCATTTACACGCCAATACATTTATTGAGGTTGTGCAATTGGAATTTATAGGAAGAAGAAGAATCTGTAATAAATATGAATATTCCACAGCAGTTCCTTCTGTCACAGAGTGTGCGGTACCAGGCTCTGAGAGAGCTCTCAGTGCTCAGCAGTGCTGCCACATGGTGTCCCCAGAGTCACCTGCAGCTGCCTGAGACCTCAGAAACCTCGTCACATGTGCCCTGTTAAACCAACCAGAAGCCCCGGAACTCAAAACTCTTTGGCCCCCTTTCCCTTACGCTTGTGCTGTTACAACATGGACTCCGAGACATCGGCTGCTGATACTCTTCAACACAACACTATTTTCTAATTCCACTGGAGAGAACACAGAGACACCTGCAATCAGCTCTAAGAGCAGCACGGAACGGAGCACAGTCCTGTCATCCTGGCTGGGTGCTGGCTCTGGGACAAGGAAACCCTCTCGGCTGCTCCTCACTAACCCATGTCTAGAAGATGAGTTAGGTTTAGAAAGCAATTTTCTTTGCCCTTGGTGCCTCACACAAAGCATTACACAGGCCTCTGTGGTGTCCCTTCCCCTTTTAAAAAGGAGCAATTTAATGAGACAAAGCGAACACCTGTGTTCACTTAACTGTTCTGAATGTTGTTCTTCTGAAGCCTCTCCCTGCTCACAGCAAAAGCACCAGCTGCTCCTGGCTACGCTGAGCCCCCCCAGACCCCTCACTGCTCGTCCTTCCACGTCTCCAACCGCAGTTACCTGTCTCCATCGGAGCACTCTCCTCTTCCTTCTTCTCCTCTGCCTTGGCAGCTGCCTGCTCCTCCTCAGCTGCTGGGTTATTCTGACTGCGTTCTGCTTGCTCTGCTGCTTCCTTTTCCCTTTCCTCCTGCCTCTTGCGAGCCTGTTCCTCAGCCTGAGCAATTTCAGCTGCAATTTTTTCCATGTCCACTTCCACCTTCAGACTGCATAACTAGCAATTCAAAAAAGAGAAAGCTCTGTTACCACCTTGGTTACACCGAAAACCATCAGTAAAACCTATTCATGAGTTCAGTATTTCTACAAGCAGCATAATTATTTTCATTCCTTTATATTAAAAGCTTCACTAACCGGGGAGGGAGACACAAGCAAATTAACACAAAAAAGGGGATAAAGAATCCACCTAAATCTTGTTGTCTGACGGCAGCCAGGGAGGGAGCAGCGTGTTCTGCATGAGCTGCTCTGGTGAACTCCTCCAGTCGAGCCCAAAGGCACTTCTGAACTGCGCTGGCCGAATGTCACCACTAAGGGTCACCGAAGGAGCATGAAATAATACAAGTGCTGGGGGTTTTCTAACCCCCCCCCCTCTGCCCCGGACACTGCCCTCAGTCATGTAATTACTCCTAATTGAATCAGAGCTAAACAGGAGCAGGCAGAGCACTTGTACAAATGGGTATCAAGCAGATTGCTCAGAGTTAGTGGAGAAAAGTGGGAGTTGTACCCTTTTAAGCTCGTTGTTAAAGGATTCTGTGCTTTCCAAAAACTTCCTCTTCTTTTCCTGGTGGCGCTCTTCAATTTGCAGAAGTTCAGCTTCCAGTTTGCGCTGGAAATGAAATAAACAGTGAGAACCTTACTGTGCAGTCACCTGAGGAACTGCACAAAGCTCACAGCTACATACAAAAGTATTTTGACCAGTATTTTAAAATACACCCACATAGTACAGAAACCTCCTTATGCCTTCCTTTATCTAATACCCAAGAGCTAAGGAGTTTGTATTAGAAAGTATGAATAATAACTGGGTCTGTGCAGTCACTCAGGGCGATTGGAAATGGAAAAGACGGTGTGCTTGAGGTGAATCCTCCAGCATAAAATCCATGCATTTTATACTGCACAGGTATATATACATATATATAAATACACACACACCACATCAGTTACATTCTCTAATGGAGAAACACCACAATTCAGGGGAAAGGAGAGCTAGCACACACACACACACATCCTTTTTAAATTTTGTTCATTAAAAAAAAGCAACAAATCTCACATACACAGACAGTTCTCAGAGTTCTTTTGTTAACGGGAATGTTTGGAAAACACCGGCTTATGCCCAAGGCTCAGTGAAACAAACATGTGTGACCTCACTCCATTTCCTTGTATGCATTTAACTTTCAATGAAAAAATACTACAATAGAGCTGATTTACTGTAATAAAGAACCGTTACAAATAAGCTTATGTGTCATAAGCCACCTGAAAGTCACAGCTCTACCAAGTCCCTGTTAAACAGAAGACTGACACTACAAACAGAAGAGTTGTGTATGATAATGAAGAGCTATGGAATTAATACTTCAGGTATCCTCAAGAACAAAATGCAGTCTAACACGATTCTCAGTAACAAAAGAGCACAGAAGGTGAAGTCTCACATCTCACACCTCCCAAGGGAACCAGAGATGAGCTACTGGAGTGCACAGAACGTTGACACCCAACAAGAATAGTCATGTAGATGATCAAATGATCCGAGACTTGGAGTACAGCCCAAGCCCTTATGTTTTAGCTGCCTTAGTATCATTTATCTTTACCTGATGAACCATTAAAGACTGAACCTGGCGTTTAAGAACTTGCATTCTGGCCGTAGTGACGACAGAGCGGACGTCGGGCACCACACTCTCACTCAGGATCTCACTGATGAGACGGTGGTTCCTCTGGAAGCGAGCCGTGGCCGTGTGCTTCATAGAAAACCCATCATCATAATCTGGAACAAGAGTTACAAGTGTAACTGCTTTAATACCACAAAATGAGTACCGAGTCTAATGAGACTGCACCCCCCTCCCACTAATTACAAACAAAATAAAAACCTTAATGTTTTTAACGTTCATACAAATGAAATGGACCCTCAGGTAAGGAGAGAAAAAGCTGGTATGAGGCTGGAACACCATCTACCCCACACAGCTGTAACAGCACTCGTTTTACACACATTTCCCTTGTCTGAAGTTTGGATTGACCTCTTTATTCACTGCATTGCTTTCCACATCTCCAGAGTAAGAGGAACAATTAATACACCAAATAAAAGCCCACTCCTGATTAATCCTGTTACCAGAACAATATCCAGTGCAAAATACCAACAGGAGAGTGACTCCTCTATAAATAAACTTTGCTCACAGATCAAAAGGGCTTATTTTTTTTGAAATCCTGAGGAATGGGAGGATGAAGCAGTGATATTCATAGTAATGTAACAAGAGAATCCAATGATCGATGAAAAGAAATTAAAGGAAGCCCAACAGAAACTAAGCTGCCTCGTGGGACCCGCACCTAGAGGATTAACTACAAAGACTGAAGAATATTTCAAGTCAAGGATTTTTTTTTTTCTCTCTGATCAGAGCCCCCAATTTATGGCAAGATACTGAACTTTGTCAGAATTTAACATGAAGTACAGCATTATGGATTGTTCTAGGGACTCATTTTGGAAGTAAAATTCAGTTTGATCCTACAAAGCAGAACAAAATGACATGTTTTCCTATACCCAGCAGCACTCAGAATCTTCCAGCCCATGGAAGACAGAAGTCTTCCTGTTTTGTATTTATTTCTTGAAGGAAAGCAGGCAAAGCCTTTCATCATAAAAAGCAAAACACAGTCTGCAGTTTTGGTGTCAAGAACCAAGTCTACAAAATAGACGTGAAAAAATCCAAGTCAAACTATGAGAATGTAAAGCGCAGTTATTAAATAGCATTAAGTACTGGTGAGGAAATGACCTTGGAAGAAACCTCTGTGAGTATAATTCACATTTAGTTGAGTATTAAAATCAGTTATGTATGAATTATCTTCCAGAACGATGGCATGGAGAAAGGTCCAGAAGCTGAATTTATCTTAGGTCAAGTTCTAATGGAATCACTCTCCCACTGGGCACCCAAATATTAAGCAAATTGGTCCCCTTAAAGTTGTGCCTTTGTCCTCTTAATAAGGTTCCTTTTACACCAAAAGTTCTTGATGCCAGGGACACACAGGATGGGACAGAAACAAGGCTCCTGTCAGAGGAAACCACCCGCTGTTCTGTCCCAGCTCAGGGCAGCTGGTTGTGGCCGAGCTCAGCGGGCGCAGGCACCAAAGACCAGGCTCTGAGGTCCCAAAATGCCGACTACTGGGACACAGTTATGAATTCTGCAGGTACCTCACGCCGGAGAAAGCGCTGTTTGCATGAGCTTTATCTCAAGGGTATGCTCTTACATGGGGGAGAGAGAAAAAGGGTGTATCTGACCGAGAACATTTTTCACCCTCAGGTTTCAACAAGTATTAGGTGATGGATTTAGGCACAGACGTTGGGTGCAGGAGTGAGCTTTCCCCTGGGTGGGGTGTGTTTCCTTGCAGTCAAATAAACCTTCAGAATTTTCTCACCAGCTTGTCAAGGGCAAGGGTAACATTTTCTAAACAATCTCAAATGACAGTTGTTGAACACAATCAAAGTTCAGGTGCTCTTAACGACACCAGAGCTCTGCCTGTCAGAACCATGTACTTCTGGTAACAAAGCACAAAATTCCATTCAAGCTGGATTAAATCAGGCATCTAAGCCTTTTACAAAGCATGTGTTAAAGCCATTACAGAGCTTTAAGCAGACTTGGTTTGAACTCTTAAGCATTACTTCACACATAATTAAGGGCTGCGATAACTCACGCCATTGGCTTTGCCTCCTTGGCTTTTGGAAATAAGACAGTCAGCTGTCAGCTGGATGAAGTAAAGTGTGATAATGAAAACCAGTATTAAAGGTACCAAACCAGAAAGGAAGCCAGCTAAGCGCTGTGAAAGTCACACACCGGCAGTTTTCCGTATGTGGCATCCATTCCCACCGCCAGTCCTGTACCGAGACTGTCCCACGGACGCGCACAGACTCCTCCCCGCTTACCATCGGGATCCTCGGCGGGCTGGATGCTCATGTAGGGCTCTCCCTTCTCCATGCGCGACTGCCGCTGCCGGCTCTCTTCTTCCAGCGCCGCCTCCGCGCGGCTCTTGGCGTTGATGTAGGCGAGGTAGGCCGGGGAGTTATGGTAGGCCTTCATGGACTCATTGTACTCTATCTGAAAGGTGACCGATACGGTTTGATTGCACCAGGGGAGCATTTCAGAGGTGCCGTAACTGCATCTGTGCAACTCACACTGTGGTCACACAGACAAAGCTGGTTTCAATCATCTGGCTGAGACACTAACGACCAGATTCTCTCAGTCTTTCTTTCTACAAATTAGAACTTCTTCCATAGTCATTCACGTTTTAAAAACACTACCTGAGCGCTTTTAGGTACGTTTCGGTTTTAACACCTAAGAAGTCTCACAATAGTTTTGCTTTTTAAGATTTAAAAATCAAACACCTCAGAACAAGGTATTTATGATCAGACAAACTCTGGTAAGATTAAAAAGATGAGTTAGAACAGTCTCAGTTAATTCTCTGCAGTTCTAACTAGATCTTTGATTCCCATTTCTTCTCTTCCCTTATTCCAGTATAACATGGAACAGTTTTCAAAATAACTTACGATTTTTCTGCTCTTTGATCCATCCCTGCACTGGGATGACACAGAATGTGCAGCCAGGCTACCGTTTCCTCCTGGCAGCAGGACTGCGTCACTATTTCCACCATCATTGAAGGATTTTCCCCTTTGAATTGCTTTCTTTAACCTCATTATTAAAATTTGCCAAGAGATATTTCCAATGAAAAATGAAATATAATCTACAGTAATGTTAGAAGTACCTAAATGTCTTGTTTTCTCTATGATTAGGACTGGGACGCTTCTAATCTTGGCACTGTAAAAATATAAAGAAGATGGCCCCTGCCCCAAGGAGCTTACAATCTAAACACCATTGCCAAGTTAAAAAATAGAATTCCTTGACTTTTTTTTTTTTCAACTAAGAGCATCCAGCTTTGAAGTACTTCCCTATTGACTTGGAATAAAACCAGCTTAGATTAGAGCAGGTCACACGCAGCCTCGGACGCCTGCCAGGTTTTAGCACAACTCGGCAGCAGGACCATTCTCCCTTTGTCCCTCAGGACCACAAAACCAGGCTTGTAACGCCTCAGCACTTACCAGCCTGGACACGAGGTGGCTGTCACCTTCTGGCATTAAGATCAATAAAACCAGACCACAAGAAAACCCTAAAAGCTGTAGAATTTCTCTGTTAAGAAACAAACACTATGCCATAGCGTGGAGTTACACCAGTTACACCAGGAAACCCAAACCCTACGTGACTGGAAGTCTTTTTACGAACCCGTTCATGACAACAGCGGTAGTTGCAGAGCACCAGTTTTGAAAGAGGATTTTGGTGTTGAGACAATCTTTTCAATACTGATGTTGTACAATCAAATCCATTCATTAAACAGTTAAAATCGACACTCAATTTTAAATACTTCATTTTGAATTAGGTCTAAAAACTGACCAGTCACAGTTGATGTACAGTTATTTAAAAAAAAAAATCTAAAAGACGTGTCAGGACATACTTCCATTTACGTTACATACAGGGCTCTCGTGAATGCCTCATACACCACTGCATGGGAAAGATGAATTGTTCTTCTCAGACCAGTTCCTAGAAGAATCAGCTGTAATAAACATCCCAGATTTCTTCCATTTACCTTTTCAGCTTCATATTCATTCAAATACTCTTGCTTCTCTTCATCAGTGAGATCTCGCCACATTCCTCCAATAATCTTGCCAATTTCCCATAACTTCAAATCAGGATTGGACGCCTTCACTTGGTCCCAGACCTTAACAGAAACAGCTGGAGCTTTACTAATGATATCTAAATACTTCCAAATTAAACATTTTATATTGTCATCTCAGTGTTCTTTCTGGAATCAGCACGAAAAACAGGATTAAGTTAGGAATGAGTCTGGCTAAACTATCTCGGTTATTTTCTGGGGCAGGAAGTCAGTAGGAAGCCATCTACTGAAACAGGCAATTGCTGAAATGGCTTTGGTTTCATGAGAATATTGCCTTTAACCCTCTTAATGCTCTTCTTAAATGCACATCGCTGCATCTCTGGGAAAAAAAACGCTACTGAGTAAACACATCCAGCAGTAGATTACGATAAAGAGCACTGAGCTTTTTCAGATCAGAATGTAACATTTCAAAATATTTTTCAGTTCTTGCTGATCAATTTGAGTTCCAACAAGTTCTGACTCCACCAAAAAAGTTTCTAACTTTATAGGGAAAAAAAAAAAAAAAAAGAGAGAGGAGAGCTGCCAGTGTTATTTCTTGCTGCGCCACTTGACTTTTTTTTTTTTTGTGTGTGTTGAAGGTTTTTTGCCTAAGACAGACAGTGCTGGTAAAGATACTTTACCAGAAGTGGAAGAAACTCCTTCTGGCTCCCCTGCTTCAGCCAGGCTGCCATGCCCTCCCCATGCCCCATCAGATGTCAGACTCCACAAGAGTCTCCTCTCCTACTTTCTGTCAAACAGTTCACAGAATAGCGAAGCGACCGTTGCCACAGGCTAAGGTGGTGAAGAACATGCAAAGTCCACTCATCGCTACTCTTCCGTCCAGCTACAGCACTGTACCAAGCCCAGTTTACCGCAAGGAATACTTCCTTTATATAAAAAAAGTTCTGTCAGTAAGTCACGGGAACTTCTGATTGTGGCAGGGTGGATCCTTGTCAGCAGAGACAGTGGTAGGAATTATCATTTTAGAGAAAACTTTTCCCCCCAGAAACTGGCAACTGTGTGAACAGACTACTGCTGCCTTTGTTCTGAAGGGCAAGGCATCTGTACTTTACAATTCCCTAAAAAGAATGTGCAGGCTGTTAGAAGTAAAAGTTTAGAAGCTGAAACTAAGATAACAGCAATTAATTGTTAGCACATACCAACACTAACGTTTATTATGACTCGTTTGACACTGTATACCCACCTTCCGGCTGTACCTCATGTAGGGCATCAGGGGCTTGTCTGGGGGTTTGGGGGGCTTTGGAATGGTAATACCAGAGGAAGCCTATAAAAGAACCGAATAAATCCATTCGTTAACGTGATCACCAGACAGTTTCTATACACACTACTTTTGGAAAACACTCATTCTTGTGCAGTTAACACAAACAAACCACACGCACCCATCAAGCAACAGCACCAAAACTACCCAAACCGGGAACAGGTACTGGCTAGAGCTGGTCTCAGTCAGATTTCTGCAATTTAAGTTTGTCTTTTATCTGTAAGTCTGCAGAGCAATAACTACATAAATTTTCAAAGGGCTCCATATTTCTAAATCTGAAATACACCGCTTAGAAACATCTATGGAAACACCAATCCCAGCTGGTTGTTTTCCTCGCTTCTGATGAGCAATTTATTGTACCTGTTCTGACAAATTTACTGTGGATACTGTATGGGTGAAAAGAGTTTAAGATCAAGAAGTTATCATGACATATTTTCATTTTCAGATGATTTTAGCAATGTATTTGCCTGCAATATATGTCAGTGCTAATTTGCAGCCAATTAAACTACTCATTGTAAAAGGAAAACAACCCTCTGGAACTGATCTGTCCACGTGCCCATTACCTGTACCCGAGCTGTACTGAGCTGTCCAAATTAGCCTGTAATAGCCTTTGTGCTCTGCTCTTCCTTGCTTTGTCCGCTGGCAAGCACACTGTTAATGCTAAACAAAAGGGTGCTGAGCACTAAGTGTGGCTGCACCCCCTTGTCCCCTCATCCCACAGAGAACCCACAGGCTCTTCTCCTAAACCAGCGGTGACCAGGCTCCGGGAACCTCCGCTCTTCGAGCATTTAGACACCCGAGGAGTTCTCTTACGTTAAGTGGGAGCACTTTCATGAGAATAGAAAGCAGTTTCAAGATTTTTCAGGACTAGGGCCATAGATGAACAAATACTTGTATTCAGCCTTCAAATTTGTCCTCCTGCTATTTTTTGTTTTGCTGAATTTATGGAGCTCTATGAGACAATGCATACAGAGTTGTGTATAGATATAAATAATGTACATGAGGTATATGCATTACCAAAATGTACACATAGATACACATACAGATGGATTTGAAAAACATCAATGGAAATTGTTTAATGCTTTTAAATTAACAGGAATTTAAAGACACCATACATATACTGATATATGCATGGCAGAGAAGGCTGTATATGCTTATGACATACAGAAACAATGGAAGTTCTCAGACAAAACCTAACTTATTCTCCTATAAGGAGAAAAGTCTACATTCAGAGAGTGCGCTCGGTCAAGTTCCAGCTTGTTTGGGGAAGGTCTATTTTGTAAATGTTTTAACAAACCAGATCAACTTCATATATGAAGCCTGAAAGGTTTATATGAGAGAGGTGTAAGAAGAGTACACTTCATTAAAAGCACCATGTATTTGTTCTTTATATCATGTTCTAAACTAATCAGATGTTTTGAGGTAGAAAGTTTTACATGAACGACCTTAAAGTTATGAGAATTACAGGAACTTAAAAAAAAAATAAATCAGGGATTTACTCTATTTCTGTTGTGTTAGTTACGAAAATGCTACACTTCCAGAGTCTGTTTTTGTTTCCTAACAGCACCCAGTGCTCAGGGCTTTAGCTGTGTCTGAAAGGAGCTGTCACCTCTCTCCTCACTTGACTGTCTCACTTTGTTCACTCCATGAAAAATGAACATCCATTTTCCACACACTGACAGAGTATGAGATCTGAAAGGATTCTATTCTACTGCCACCACACTTTTGTTGAAAGAAAGTAATTTCTGAGCTTAGGACTTTGCAGTTATTACCAGACTGAGACTGGAAAGAAAAATAAAGCTTGTATCTCTTGTGTGCCTCAACGGTATGATGCAACCACTATCAACGATCTCCAGTTTGCAAAATGTTCTTCCTTATTTTTGCACTGATAAACCTCAATAAAGAGTAGTTCCCTCCCTCCAAGAGCCTGTACCCATGCTACAGAATTTCTCCTGAGCATGCAGTGGGCACTGAAGACCACAAAGTCTGCCTTTTTGGAATTCTGCATCATACATGATTACCACATTTTTCTCTGCTCAGTTGAAGTCCATTTTCCTGCAAAAGGTTTCAGAGCGAAAGGGAAGGGGGGTAGGGTTGGGGAATAAGAATCAGAAGTAATTCTTTGTTTTTATAAAGAAGCGGCAGCAGCCAAGACTCAGAAGAACCTAACTCTAAAGCCATTTCTGGTCAATTCCTGTTGTTTGCCGGAGGATGTAATAGTTGATTCTCCTACCGTGACCCGGCTGTTGGTGCCCGGGTTCCCTCCCAGCCTGTAGTTGTTGTAGGCCAGATGGCTGTATGGATTGTATCCCACAAACCCTGGTGTGCTGGGCATTTGCTGATGGAAACAAATGAGACAAAAACACGAATGAGAAATGAGCCCAAACGAGGAAAACACAGAAATGAAAATGAACTGCAATATGGCATGCAAAAGCAACCAGAATTTAAACAAGCAAATGAGGTGTAGCAGTTGGTATCTTCTCAACACACAAAACTTATTCCGGTATAAACCTATTAAGGAAACAGGATTTTTAAACAAATGTGTCACTACAAATTTCTGTCTGAAGCTGGTGATTTTATTTCTATTAAGTGTGTACCTCATTTGAACAAGTATTCTATAAATCCAGCTCATGGCTAATAACATTTTCCAACATAAGCCACCAAGTAATTCAAAAAGACTCATACACCCAAAGGGTTACGCTTCCAAGGCAACACAGCACCTGGGAACGGGGCAGAAATCCCCAGCAGCAACACTTACTACTGCAATGAAAATCCCTGCTTTTCTTCCCATCCTTCTGCCTTTCCAAGAAATACTACACTGTCAATGAACGGGGGGGGATGAAACCCCTCAAACACCATCTGTCCACCACTCCCAATATCTGAAGACTTTCCTGGCGGCTTGCAAAATGTAAGTATTTTGGGGAGCTGGGACTGGAAAGCTGGCAGAGAAAAGCATTTAGAGACCCCTTTCTGCTGAGGCAGCTGCAGATGGGCAGAGCTGAGGTGTCCCTGCAGGAACAGCCACAGGTCACAAACTACACACTCATCTTAACGGATCACTGAACCCAAGGCAATTTAAGAAGTTAAATCAATACATCTTCATCCATTCTTAAAAGTGGATGGAATCATTCTCACCCAAGCAACATAGAGAAGAATCATTTCTTTACAATCCCTTCTTACTTATCATCTACATGCAATCCAGGACCAGAAGGTTGACTGTATTCCCCTCCTCACATAAATCTCTCTCCTGCCTTTTTCCATTATCCCTCACTTCCCAAGCAAATTTTGTTTGGAAAAAAACAGATCAACTATTTAATAGTAATTGTGAGTGAGTCCTGCCTGTGGTGTTCCTGCCATTCCATTGGGATTCATCAGATCAGACATTTTAGTGTCATCCACAGTGTGTCCCACCCTTCAGTGGCACTTTGGCCCTAACAAGAATCACACATTGGTGTTTTAAGGTGATTTGCTGACTGGATCCGTTCTAGATTAGTTACAAAAATACTACAAATCAGTCCAGGACTCCAGGAACCAAGGCGTGACAAACACAAACACTGAACAAAAATAACCTATGAGCTAAACTACATTAACTTGTGAAGTTTGCAAGAATATGTGGACACACTGTAGATAGTTTATTTCTAAATGTACAGAGTAAAATTATCCTATTACATTCCGCCCTCAGACATGTATTTTATTGCCGAACTTTTTAAACTCAGTCCCAGCAGTTGACATTTACTCAATCTGTGTCTGTGATCATGACATAACACATTCACTGTATAATGAGACACCATTTTACTATAGTTTTCTGTATTACCATAACAACAGGTTTTGAATATGTTGAACTACACCTCTTCAATAAAATCAGATGGCAATTGTAACCTCCGTCTGCTTAATTCTTTATTTCTGCAAGACAGGATTTAAACGTTACAAGGGAACTACCTTGCATTACATGGAGAACTTTTACTTCAGCTATAACACTGTAGTTACGAGAACTACTGGAATTTTTGTTGACTGTAGTAACTGGAACTGGCTGTGGAAGAACAAGCAAGGTTATTTTTATGGCTTGCATTAACAGAGCACAGACTGTCATCTCAAGGACTGTATAAAATACAAACATCACAGGAGATGCTTGAAAGACAGGTAACACACACCACTAGTCGCAGTTTTGAAATTAGTTTTATGTACCCTTCTGAAGGCTCTCAGCTTGACTAAAAAATGTACCACATGGAGATACACCGTTAACAGCACCTGTACCCGCACCATGCCCCAGAGGAATCACACACACATGCAGCTCTCCGTGCCGGGAGCCAGCTGTAAGAGCAGATGCCATCAGGTCCCTCCTATCACTGGCACAGATCTACTAAGTTGTGTGCAAAATGAAAACTCTGAACAAACTATGCAAATAAAGTTTTATTTATGTAAATTTATATATTTATACAATAGATAATTGTCAAGCCTCTTTATGTGTAAATCATAAATAAATGTGCAGCACAATAAACCTGAAGGATCACATTTAATCTAGATCCCACCCTGCAGTTTCCATCCCAGATGCAGAAATCGGGGACACTCTATTGGGAAACAGCTTTCAAATTGTCTTTGGTAAAAAAATTTCATTACAGCAACTCCGCTCATTCATCTGTACAAAATATTTGTATTTGAGTATGTTACTCCTAAAACACAAGCTATTTAGAAATATGAAAGCTGCAGGAGAGGTGCATTTGCTTTCAAATGCTCTCCTGGCCACACACAGACTGGTATTTCTGTACCTTTTTATACAGGCATGAATGCAACTGGACATGATTCAAAGCTGCTGTTCATGTTTTCCCCGGTGCCATTCCATACCATTTTACCAGAAATTATTTCTTACGCCACAGAGTCCAAAACACCAGTGATTTCAAGAAATTTGAGTAAGAACTGGCATCCCGAGTGTTTCATTATTCTAAACCAAGGTAACAGAATTTGGCATGTTCCTGCAGCCAGGTATGACACAAACATGGGAAAGTGCACCATTTGCCCATGATTTAGGCAGGAGTTGAGTGGGAAGCTTTAGAATTAAATATATCAGTTTGTTCTTAAATATTCCAGTATGCTGCTGCAGCTCCCTGTGAGTAATTTTAGATCACCCAACTGCTTACAGAAAATTCAGTTTATCTGCTGGATCTAGCCTTAAAGGTGAAACAAGTTTATTCAGTTTCTCTTCCACAAACTGCTTATAAAAATAATGAGATTAATTTAAACAGTGCATATCATATTCATAATGAAATAAAACTAGTTTGTGTTTCCGATACAGGAAGGTGATGCTCTGGTAAGTCACTAAAGCTGTATTACCAGCTCTGTGTTAATGAGAAAAATCACTATACTTACGGTTGCAGGAGCTGGGGTAGGAGGTGGGGCATAAGATGGCCTTTCTGTTAAGATATAAATGTAAGCAATTTTTTTTTTCTTGAAAATTCGAATGAATTTTTTATCAGGCATGTGCTGAGGCAAGTGTTTTTAAGCGATTTACAAACACAAGTCAGAAATCCTACTCTCAAAGACTCTGCATTTTGCCACTGAAGAGAGTAAAGCAAAGAACATAAGAGAAAGAAAAGAATTAAGACCACACCACTGCTATAGTGCTAACCTTTTATTTAGGCATAAGACTGAGGAATATCAAATCCATTCATATGCACATCAATTAAAAAGAGGGCAAGCAAAAATGCAGTGAAACAGAACTGAGAAGAAGCTGTGATAATTGAATTTCATATGAAAATAACATGCCAGAAATCAGCCACAGCAAGATTTAAGGCCAAGAGTTTGGTCAGAAGTGACTACACTTCATATCTTTCCATTTAGTGCAAGGAGTAATAGGATTCTCTCACAAACAGGTTCTGCTAAAGCAGATCCTTAATTCATCAAGGGAAAGGAAGAAAAGTCTGAAAACTTACTTGACATTTTGATAGGCAAATTTTCAGCCACCTGACATTATATTTGTACTTCTGAAAGACAAAAGAATATAATGCTATTAAGTATTATGCCTTTGCTTCCCCAAATCTTTGACACTTCAATTATTATAGTTACCATTGATTACCAAAAGACTTGCCAATTTTGAGATAAAGACAAAAGTGTCTAAAAACTGAAGTGTTATCTCTTTGAAAAATGAATGTACTTTCCAAGGAATCTGGCCTTAAAGAGCTGTGAAATAACACTCAGGTTTATGTCATCTTCATATTAAAGGTTTTAAGTATTTTTTTTCCTTAAGAAATAAAAAGAATATATGCCATTATTTTACACTGATTGTTTCAGGAAACCAGTATGAATGTATAAGTGAGGAAATTAAATGGTATCTCCTTCACATGGTACCAAAAAAAAAAAAAAAAGCGATGACTGAACACAACAGCAGTATCCCAGGCCACGGGATACAAGCACATTTCATCTTTTAGCAAAAGGCCTTTCGGTACTTAAACGGGACTTGTAAGAAAGATGGGGACAAACTCTTCAGCAGGGCCTGCTCCGATGAGACAAGGGGTAATGGCCTTAAACCAAAACGGAGGAGATTCAGACTAGATCTGAGGAAGAAATGCTTTAGGTGGAGGGTGGTGAGACCCTGGCCCAGGCGTAGGAGATGTCCCATCCCTGGAGACACCCCAGGCCGGGCTGGATGGGGCTTTGGACAACCTGGTCTGGCTGGAGGTTGCCCAGAGCACTCCGTGGCCTTTAAAGGTCCCTTCCAGCCCAAACCATTGGCTGATTCTACAGACCCATCATTGTGTATAGAAAAAGCACTATAATAAAGCAATATTTTTTTCGGCCTTTCTTTTCAAATAACCCCACGAAGTTCTAACAGAAGTCGGGGCTTTTTATGCAGTTCCCCGTTAATTCCACACTTGCCTTCGGACTCACACCAATCCTTCAACCCGGGGCGACTGCTCGGGCCCGGGGCGGTACCGCGGCCCGACCCCCGCCCCGGGAACCCCTTCCCGCCATGGGGGTCCCCCAGCCCCAACGAGTCCCCCCGCTCGGCGGGGCCGGTCATCCCTCCGCCGCCTCCAGAAACACCCCCCCGCCCCCCGCGCGGCGGCCCCTCACCCCGCCACGCGGCTCCTCTCCGCGAACGGGCCGGGGGCCGAGCCCGGGGCCTGTCCCCTCGCTCCCCTCCACCTTAGGCCGCTCTCGAGGCCGCACCGTGCCCCGGGGCCTGCCCGCCCCGCCGCAGTAGGGCCAGGCCGCCCCGACTCACCCGCTCCGGCCGCGCTCCCTTTGTTCCCCTCCAGGCCGGGGCGGCGGCGAGGACGGCGCCTGCGCGCTCCGCTCCGCACTTTCGCCACGCCGTACCCACCCTCCTCCAGCTCTGCCGGTGGCGGGCTCGGTTTTCAGGGGGCAGGCGGTTAGCACGCCCCGGAGCCCCCGCCGAGCCGAGGCCCTCCCCGCATCCTCCAGGGGTGGCGGAGGCCGGTGAGGGGTTGTGGCGAATCTGCGAGACGCGGAGGGCCGAGGCGGTCCGGGCGCGGGGTGCGCCCCACGTTACCGGGAAAGAGACGTCGCCTCGCTGTGTGTGCGGGGGGTGTTACCGGCACTTCCAAGCACCTTGCGGGCTGGGCTGTTCATGCCGCAGACTCGCAGTCTCCGGTACCGGGTTCGTCCCCGTCGCCCCGCCACAGCACGGGGAAGCTGCGGGCGGTTTCCCGCCTTCACGTTCCTGTCAGCGTTTCCCGTAGGCAGGCTCACCGGCTTCCCGCTTGGCTGCCCCGGCCGGTGGTCGCATGCCCGCAGCGGCCGGGCCCGGGGAGCGGCAGCGCCGTCTCCCAGTGGCGAATCTGCGGCGCAGAACGGGCAGGCCGGCGGCGGCCATAGCGCCTCGCGCCCGCCGGCCTTTGGCGCCTTTTTTACCTCAGAGGAACTCTGAGGCGCTCGGGGGTCGCCGAGGAAAACAGCGCAGCACCCGGCCCCGAATAAATCCCTAAAAGGCAGGCGAGAACGGGAGGTGAACCGCCCTGGAAGCACAGGGGAGTCGTTTGGCTGTATAAACCATGGCTGGGGAATGGTGTCTCTTTGAAGAGAGGCTGAAGGGGATGTGGTGCTCCCTCAGCTCTGCGGCCCTTGCTGTATGTGAGGGCAGCAGGGACATGGCGGTGAGAAGGCCCGGGGACAGCAGCTCAGCCTGTGGTGTGGCGTGAGGGAAAGCCACTCGTGCGGCCCGCGGTGGAGGCCCAAAGTTATAGATCTGCGTAGACTGTCACAGCAGATTGTGAATTACAGACTCATGGAATTGAACAGAAATTTGCGAAGGTAACACACAGGGCAGTAAATGAGCTCACAAATAGTAAACGATACACCACACAGCCCTGGGTGTCTGAGGAAGATGAAGTAGTTCAGACCTCAGCATTCAGCGTAGGAGTCTTACACAGTCAAAACTGTTAAAGTGACTGAATTAAATATGACAAGGTCTGGCAGTGATGTCATACAGCTAATAAGATACATTTCTAGACATCCATAAAGGAGGTTTTGGTGGATCTGGTGAATGTGGCAGCTGAAGGAAGGCCAAATGGGTGATACCTTCTTAACCCAAATGGGTGATACCTTCTTAACCCACAAGGACAGTAGAAGGTGAAAAGAAAAACTAACAATATGATTCCAGGTTGCTGCAAATCAGGCTCATTTCTTCTTGATGCCTACAGTTTGTCTGGCCCAGCTTGCTTTTGTTCTTAAATAAGCATATTTTTTATGAAGAAGTCATGAGACAAGAGCTCTGCCCTCATATGCTCGCAGTCTGCTATCAGTGGCCACAATGGAAATTTATTGACATTCAGCAGAATAATCTGTGACTTCAATTTGATAAGTAAAAGAAAGTAAGAATTGAAATGATTCCTCAGTCAGCCAGCCAGATATGCCTCTCTTCAGTCGACCAGTTTCACCTGGGCGGAGCATTTATAATGAGAAGGTGAGAAAATCCTTGCTAAGAGGTGGAAAAAACCCTGTTTTGACCACTTCGTGCATTCATCTCTGCTTTATTAATAACATGGTTTTATTGGTAGTGTTAAAATGCATTTAATGTTGATAATGTTAAAATAAATTCTAAATTTGTACAGCTTGTTGAAATATTCATTATGATGTTCAAGTACATTTACTGATACTCACTTGGCATGCTACTAATTCTGAATCATTACATTGTTTTCAAAGCCAGCGATGTATTGCTTACTTTGTTTTATGGTTTGGTGGTTTTTTTTTTCACTGTGCTTTTTGCATGTTATTTATGCTGGTGGCTTAGCTATTAGATTGGGAACTGTGTATGCCAGATGTTGTCTGGTGTTCTTTTTTTGTGCACGACTCAGAACAAAAGATCTGATAACGGTTAATGGATTTACCAGAAAAAGAGTAATTTCTGTAGCAGGAGGACACTCACTTTATATGTTATGATAAAGATTCCTAGGGAATTTGTGTCTTTCTAATTGTAGAAGATAGCTTAGAAAACACTTGGTTGCAGCGCTACAGATTTTCTTATCTACAGCTTTTATTCTATATGTCTCTGTTACTTCTTTCCTTTTAAGGTGTACACATTAAAAGTCACAAAATACACAGGGGCAAACTCAATTTTAATACTTCTTTTATTATCGCACTATCATTTACTTTGGTAAATTTGTATCCCTGTTTAAAGTGCCTTAAAGCAATTAAAACTTAGTTTAAATTCAAGTATTGTAAAATGTACAGAGTATAAGCACAAAAAAGCTGCATAGTGAAAATGCTAGAGCAGGCTAATACATTCAGGATGCCAAATACTCAAGTATTACCACCACCAGATCAGTATTAAGGTTAATGATAATTACCCAGCCTCATACAGTAGATACAGAACTGTGGGCAATATAACTGCATTGTTCTTACCATTAACAAAAGATAGAAGCATAACTTAATACTGAAAGAATTGGTAGTATCAGTTTTTATAACATGCCATAAGTAGTAAGGCAAATACTGACAGTCTTTTACATGCTGCTGGGAATCCAGCAAATACTGTACGTGTTTTCTCTAGGTTCTGAGCCCCTGCAATCCTGACGATTTTGCTGAGAATTTGTGACATCCATGCCTCTTAAAATCCTCATAAACAATCATTCTTATCTTAATAGAGTTTTGCTTGAATTTTTGTTTGAAATTTGTCCTATACTGTTGTGAACAAGTATGTCCGACTTTGTATTTCTGTTTTTTTTCTGCGTACAGGTGCAAGATCTTCTGTATCAGGGGATGCGTAATGGGGATGGTAGAATTTTACTTTGAATATTTAGCCCTTAATGTCCATTTAATTTGAAGCTATAATAGTTGTACCCTGGCGTAATAGTGGCTTGTTATGTGTACTAGATCAAGAGCATGACTTAACCTATAGAATTTGTCAGAAGAGGGATTTATTGAAGAAATTTTAATTCACGTTGTTATAATACAGCATTAAAATGATTGGTTGATTCCTTACATTTGAGCAATTAAAGGGTATAATTTTACTTGATGGCTAAGAAAGTTGTAGTACAGGTATGTGTGGACAAGTAACAGAATGTTTGATTTTCAGTGGAAATTCCTGCTTCAAAGTCAGTGGAACAATATGGCTAAAATATTATTCATTTGTAACAGCACTTTTAAAAAATGTGTGTATAATTATGTAAAGACATTTTTGCTCAGTTGTTGCCTAAAAAAAAAATTTAAAAATACCAGCTGCTTTAAAAAGAAAATTCTTTGTTGATAGTTTATGTATTTTAAAAGCATCTTTGTATGTAATCTTTTTTGTTAGAAAGTATTACTTTAAAGTACATTTCAAGAATGACAGTTGTGATATAAATTATTACAAGGATTCATCAGTCATTATGTGTATGCAATATTGAATAATTAAGAGAATGAAATATGCAGTTCTCATTTCCAGAAAGAGAAAACAAGTTCCCTTTTTTCAAAGGCAGACTATGTCAAAGTATAAAGTTATAGTTTAATTTTTTAAATATTCGGCGAAATTCTACAAAACAACAATAATGAGAAAATTAAAGGGCTGCACCCAGAGTATAAAACTAGTAGAAGTTGGGTTTCTCGGAATTTTAACTCCCTTGCTCTTCTCCCTTTCTTCTAAAAGACTTGTGTGTTTTTATTGTATTAATCAAAGTTACTCAGTAAGATTTCGTAGTTGTAGCAAGATAGCAGGCCATGTGGGTCCATCTGCAGTTTATTTCCAGAGCCCGTTGGAGATGAATTTTGGGTTAATTTGCTGAAGGTTAAGGTTTGATAGAAGGAATACTGCAAGATCTCCTCATTACCAGCCTGACTTCAATGTCAGGAAGAGTTTTCTTTTTTGTGTGTAAACACCCTTCGTCCGTTGCTGCCAGGTGGAGATCGAAGCGCAAGGAAACGGATTTTTTCCTTAAGCGAGGGTTATCCTTAAAGAAAGAACCTTCCCATTCTTTAATGACCTCATCCACTTTTTCTGTCCTGAAACAATAAAGCAAATCTATTTATGATGCTTCAGGCCATATGAAATACCTATCTTCAAGACTGCTTTTCAAATATAGAGAGAAATTGCATAGTAATAGTAAAGTGTCAAGTTATTTTAGGTGGGTACTGAGATACTAGAATTTTCTTTTTTTTCACAGGTTCTTTCTTCAGAAAAGCTAAATAAAGAGTGAGGGTTCATTGTATTCTTGGTTTTGGACTTTTAAGTAGGCATGGATACAAAACCACTGCTCCAAACACAGCAGGTGGTTTGTTTCCAAGGAGAAAGTTTGGAATTCAAGCTCAAAGAGTCTGCAAGAAAGCTCCGTACTAGTGGACAGGACAGAATTCCTGCACCTGAAAACCTTCAAAATGGGGCGAAGAAAAATCAAGTTCAGATCCAAACCTCAGAATGTAGAGCTACAGTAAATAAAAAAAAAAAGGGCAGAAGTAAAATACGGAGCATTGAAAACCCAGCTGACTCAGTAGTATTTAGGCACCCAAATCTTACTGATTTAATCCTATGAGTATGTGTCAAGATCCAGATCTGAAAAGCCCAACTAAGAGGGCGTTGCTCAGGTAGGGGTAGCTTTACACAGCCCCATGCGGGTTTGCCAGAGTGTGTAAGATGAACAAAGCTCCTCTCTGAAAATCAGCTTCACGTATGGAATGTGTATGGCAGACCACATGATGCCATAATGATGGCATTAATTTTTAATCCATATTTCGACGTTTTCAACAGCTGGTGACAGTTAGGTGTTAGTGACATGGCATACTATGGTTTGTTTTCAATGCAATGTTAAATGCCAGTTTACAAAAGAGCTTGAACAGCAGCAGAAAAACAAGAATGAGGCAATCCAATACTATGAAAGTAATTTAAGGTGAATAATACACACTGACAGACTTTCCCATGCCCACTTAGAAGCCAAGCTCTCCATTCCCTGTGTAGTAATTGGTGAAAGGTAGGAGTTTCCAAGCACAAGTTGGAGCAGCCAAGCCTGAATTTATGTGCATAAATAATGCCCCAGAAGGACTTCGCAAACACAGTATAGGCTCTTTTGCTTTCAGCCTTAACTGAATGAATTATTCATAGTTTCATTCTTGACAAAAATAGAAATTACAAATCAGAAGCATCATCATGATACTGATAACTTATGAAGTAAATGCTAATAAAAAGAACTTTAAAATTTAATTTGTTGTTAAAACACGCCATTCAATATAACTTGAAGAACTATCATTGTTACTCTGAAGCTTCTTGGCTCTATGGCAAGGATATAGCAGACACTAAATAAAGGAAAACTCAGAGCTACTGAAACATAATGCCCACCATTTACTTTCAACTGTTATTTTGTTAAATTCTTGTTTATCTTACTGTACAGTGCCATGGGCTTCAGCGCTTTCCTTCATGATATTTCCATCTAGGATAGCTTGTTTTGTCATCAGTTCCACCTTCTCAGTTTCTTGCTTCTTTACACCCTCTGTTAAAGAAAATACAGATATCTGAGGTTTGCAGAAGGGTAAGGTCAGGACACAGGACCTAGAGGTACTTTTCCTCCTCCTGTATTGGAAGATCCTTCCATAATACCCAGTAATGTGTTAGTAATTAGGAACCTCCTTCAAGGCCATAATCCCCTCATGGGAAAGTGTCTCAGAACTCACCTGAGGGCAGTGTAAAGGCTATCTTGCTCGTGGTAGGCTTTTTGTCATCCTTCTGGGCAGCTACAGTGCAACGGAACCTGAAAAAAAAACATTATTATGGTCATCTAATGCTATTGACTTACTTTAATCCAAACCTTATAAGTAGCTATGAATAATTTAAAAAGATGAGAATCATGTGAGGTTCTGTTTGATTGTAGTAACTATTTGTTAGGATTTCTCATTCTGAGTATAAAATTGAAGAAAGTTGTGCAATTTTGGATAGTTTTTAGTCAGTTTGTTGTGCACCAGGAAGAGTTATTTAATTTTATTAATACTGAATTGTGTGTGTTTTCACAGATTTAGAAGCATTAAATCTGAAACTGACTCCCTTGTCTGGAATCTTTTTACATAAACATGTGAGGTTCCTAGACTGAAATCCTCCACTTTCTGTAGGAAGGACAGCAGGAGACAACATTCCCTCTCTGAAATCGCTGAAAGATTCTAGAAGTGGGAGCCTGCTTTTGTTCAGATACCCGTGCTGAGAACAAGACGTGATATTTTGCCGTTCCTTTCTTGTCTTTCCTTGTTGCTTACACGTGTGTAGCTGCCCCTCTCGTGTCTGCATTTCAAAATACTGGTGTTTGTGTGCCAGGGAAAGGGCAGACACGAAGAGTTACAGCCAAGGCAAAGTGTTCCTGGAAGACATACTCTGAAACAGCATCCTAATGCGTAGACTCTGCAGCTGTGTGCCTTAACACACCTGGAATGACAACGAGTAGCACGAGCTGCACGTGACAAAGGCCATCTGCCCTCTTCTCCCCAAACCTCTGCACTTGCTTCAGCAGTGCCCTGAGACGGATGGAGCCCACGGCAGGCATCAACGGAGTGTGGTGAGCGTGCAGTGAGCGTGCAGTGTATCCTGGAGATGCTCCGAGCTCCAGGCAGCGTGGAATTGGGGAAGTTAAGTTAGAATGAAACCATTTCCAAGGATTTTATACTGTAATTTTTGAATGATTGGTTCCTGTATTCACAATCCTGATGATTATTTCAATGAGAAGTTCTGCAATGGAAGATAAATTTGAGTACTTTCCTCTAAACAAGTACCTGTTCTCTTCTTGCTCAAGCAGACTGCGGTATGTTGCTATCTCCTCCTCCAGCTTCATCCTTGTGTTCAGGAGAATTTCGTGCTCTTGCAGCTGTTTCTCGATACCTCTTCTCACATCCAGGAGCTCTTTCTCTAAGCATTCGATCTCAGATTCGAGATTCTGTAGTTGCGTGTGGTACTGCTGCTCAGTGGCACGCAAGGAACGTTCTAAACCCTTCTCCTGTGAAATTTAACTCGTATTTTAAGGGTTGGAGAGTATATTTGTAAAGATGTTATATGTACTGTTTACTAACAATCTCTATATTTTTACATCAGTTCTTTTAAGAGTATTCTTTAGGAGCAGGAGTAAAGCTTCCAAGATAATACTTTTGCTGAGAAATTTTCCATTAAAATCTGTAATAATTTAAGATAGGATTAAAAAAATTGCCTTCTGTTGTACCAGTAATCCACTGCCATCGAGTTTATGGATCTCTGATTTTCCATGCACGGTTAAACCAATACCCAGCTCAGTACTGTATGGGAACTGCAGTCTGGGTGCTCTTGTAGTTTATCGATATCACTGAATTCCATAAATCACTGACAGATTTTATCACAAATGAATTGATAAACTTTGTCCACACATTCAAAAGAAGTTATAAACACGATGTGAATTGGTCAGGCAGAATAGCCAGGATGAAGGAGTATCATGCACACGTATGTTTGGCAGGCGTGAGAATACGAAAACATACGTATCTTGAGTGGCAGAATTGAAACATACGATACTCATAAATGTGAGCAAACAACTGGGTTAGTGCTCGGTTAGTGCCTGGTTAGTGCTGGGTGACGAGCTGGAAACCCGCCACGGAGCTGTGCACTTCTGTATGTGGTATACTCCCGCTGTACAGGGGATGTGATTGTTACACAAACTGAATTGTGGAATAGTTTACATCAAGAAAGAGATTTATTCTTTCCAGGAGACTTCAAGTCTCATTTTCTGGTGCTTACCACTGCGTGGAGGGATTCAATTTCCATCTGCATATGGTGCCACTGCCGTCTCGCTTCAGAGAGTTCCGCTCTGGCTGCCTTTAATGCTTCTGCATCTTTGTCCATTCTTTTAATCGTAGCTTCTTCTAGCTACAGGGGTTATAAAAACAATAACAATATTTAAAATAGTCAAAAAATGAAAATAAAATAGATACATAAAAATCCCTAGTTGGAATTTTCTTAGAGTCATCTGAGTCTGTTGAAGCTAAGGGTGATGAGTTAGTATTTCACATACCGTGTAGAGGGAAGCCCTTGCCCTGCTGGGCCGGATGGGAAGTGGTTCACTGCATCTTTAGCCCTTTGTTGTAGAGGAATTCCTGTACAAATGAGCCAGTTGTGTTTAGACCTTACTCACCTCTAGATAAATGTGCTTAACTTCACCTCATTTAGAGGAATTGCAGTCAATTCAAGATTCCAGGTTTGAACAAGTTTCTTTGGTTTTCATGTATTTTTGATTTCTGAGAACAGTTTTATAGAGAGTGGGCGCTTTTGGGAGGCTGTATGAATGTATCACAGTTGAGAACTGCTGTAATTATGGTTTTGCCTGATCTAGTCGCTGACTAGATTTCACACTGCGAATGGCATCTTTATTCAAATCTACAACTTCTCCTTGTCCTCTACGGACAGGTTATTTAAGATGTCCCTGCCACAGAAGAGAGAGCTAAGCCCCGTTCAGTGTGACAGTTCCGAAGTGAAGTCCCTATTCATTCTAAGCTGATTGTTTTGCTTTTGAAAGTTATTTTTCTTGTTAGATTCTGAGTTTACTGCAAGCGGTGGAGATGCCCCAAGCACTGGAAACAATACATGCTCTTTTGCATATTTTACTGCTTTACATAGCTTCTTATGATGACATCAACTCAAAGGAAGTAAACTCTTTTAATTCAGGTCTTATGAAGCAAGTAAAATAAGTTCCTTCCCCCCCTGTAACATACTGCCCTACTGTAATTTTACTGTGCCATCGTTCTGGTGAAAAAATCTAGATTTGGCTCACCCACAAGTGAAGACTCAGTATTCTTTGCTTATCTTTTTTTTTTTTTTTTTTTTTCCCCTGGACACTGCAGGATTTATGAGACAAGGTTATACCCGCACACATTGCCTGCTTTGTGCCAAACTCCCTGGTTCCCAGCCGCGGCGTGGCACCGGGCACCGGCTCAGCCGGGTTGCAGCAGCCTGGCCTGTGGGGAGAGAAACCCTCCAGAATTCCTGCAATACCCGAGAAGTACAAGGTGATATAATGAGGCAATACCTCATTTTCACCCTGAATTTCTTGACATTTGATGGCTGAAAATTGTTGTGTCATTTTATTTCAAACTCCAGTTGGGTTTTAGAGACATTTTGTATAAATCTGTAATAGCAGCACTGTGTGTTGGTGTTGTTGTTCTGTCTGTATGACAGAACAAATTACATTTGATGAAGAGTCTGACATAGTTTTACTGTGAACAATATAAAACAGGCCTGAAAAGCTACAGTTTTCTTTCAAATAGGTGCTAAAAATGGGAAAGCTTTCTGTATATAAATGGGTTCTTTACATCACCTTTGATTTTCAAGCTTCTCTTTCCCCCGGGGTAACTGACTGGTGCTAGAGGTTACCCTGTTACAGCATATGTCATCATTTTTTAAAGCACAACAATATATCACTGTCGCCGGTACAGAAAAGCATCCGGATGAATTACACGGCATTCCTTCAGTGTGGATTTCACACCCTAACCGAAATCTATTTCCGTATCTTCTCGTTCGCATCCTACTGCAGTAAAACCAGCCTCCCTTCCCCAGGAATATGCTGCATTGAAAAGGAAATACCCTACCTCGGAGAGGCTGAGGGAGGGATTGTACGGACAGGGCTCGTCTCCTGCCTCTGGAAGGAGCGTGTCTGTATGAAGGCATTACCTGGGTCCTCGCAGAGGTGGCGGTCGCTATCTGATTTCTGGTGCCGAGGGGCTCCCCCCGCGCCCCGCTCCCATTGAGGAGCCGGGGCCGCTCCATCCTCCCCCCGCGCCCCCGGCCCGGCCGGGCCCAGCCGATAGGACGGGCTGGGGCGGTGCGAGCGGCGCCTTAAAGCTGCAGAGCCCCGATTGCCACAGCCGGCGCCGGAAGGTCGGGGCTCCCGGTCCTTCCTAACCGCTGGCTTGGTGCAGCAAAGGGCCGGCGCTTTTGCAGGGGTTAAAGTAATGATACCTAAATTCTGTGCTGAAATGAATGTATACAATGCCTTTATGTTTCTGGTACACTGTGACCGTGGGTTTTTATAACCTCAAACCCCTGAGGTTAATTGATACCAAGGACGAAATCACAGGTGCACTCATGAGAGTGCAATCCCAGAGGGGAAGGGAACAGCTTCCCAGCACTACACCTGTACTGGTGGCAGAGCTGCGGGACTGCACCTTCACCGGGCACTGGGCAGCCCCGGAGCAGGTTAGTCGAGGGTCCTACAGAATTGCCATCCTTAAAGGTTTTTAAGAGTCAGCGAGGCAAAGTCTCGGGTGTCTGAGCTGATGTAGTGTTGAGGACTGTCCCGTTTTGAAAAGGAACTGGGCTCCTGGACACTCACCAACATTTGGGTGTCTCTATGGACAGGAGCACAAAAAGCAGGAGAGGAGCCAGTGCTGCTGGGGGTAAGACATTGGGCACCATGTGGGGAGGGGATCGGCTCCCCGTCTGCAGAATGCAAAGTTCTGGTGAATTAATACTTCAAACACAGCAAATTGCTGTCAGAAAAAGTGTCGGGTTTGGCTCTGAAGGTGTTCACGGTACCTCTGGCGTGTGTCAGTGTGTGCCCTTCACACAGTATCACATATGTGAGAGTCTTACACCTTTCCTGACAGCTGCCAGGGAGGTAGAAAGTGTATGCTCTCTACTGTGCTGCGCTTTCTGCAAATATTTTTTCATTCCCTGGCTCACTGTAGCTACTGTATGGTCCCAGTGATCTCATCCTCTAAGAACAGCTCTCACCTGCTTTTCAAAGTTTTTACAGTAATGGACAACACCAGATATTTAGTGAAAAAAAGTTACATTTCAATAAAAAATAAAAATTCCCTAAGCAGAATGCATTTTTAGGCTCCAAATAAGAATATACATCAGTAAAACAAGAAAAAAAGGCAGTAAACTTTTCCAAGATGCTCATCTTTTTAGAAGTCAAAGTATTATACCACTTAAAAGACTCCTTGTGTGCATAAGGCTTCCTTGTTCTCAGCTCTGTCCCCTGGCACATGTCAAAGGATCCTGTGTTCTGAGTTTCTTTTTCTTTGCTGTCTGTTTTTCAGATGACCTGGACTGAGATGAGAATGTTTTTCTGTCCGCTATCTTTTCTACAAGTGTCTTAATTATTCTCGTTCTATGTAATTCTGAAACCACACTGTTGACTGTGTTTTTTCGTTGATGGTATGAGAGCAGTCACGCAGTAGGAACATTGGGAATCCATCCAACAAGCATTAGACGATACACCTTAGGACAGTATAAGTGTCAATAGGAAGAGCCTGTATATTTAAGCAAATAAGAACTTGAAATGTAATTTAAAATCTTCCTTTTTATTCACATTGCCATACTGATTGTTTACAGTCTGCTTTCAGTGCCCTGGGACTCCAAATGTTTTCTGTTTACATCAGGCAAAGTCAAGGCTGTCTAGTGCCCAGAATGAATCCAGAGATGTGAAAGTCTGAAATACAATATAGAGGTCTGCAGGGAGATTGGATTTGGTCCCACAAGCCAAACTTCATGCATCAACGAGCATCTATAGATAAATCTTTGTATTACCAGGAGCTGAACATTTGCCAGTTGATAACAATTTTTAAAAGCTTTTAAATAGGAATTAGAACTAATGCTTTTTCCCACCTTTTTCAGGTGTAAAGGGAACACCTGGCGGTGAGATCTCTGAAGGCTGTAGTCAGGTAGGTGTAAACAATTATGTCTTTACTAGGATTTCTGTGTTTTTGAATTCTAGCTGCTCTCAATGTTCATATTTTAATACAGAAGTTAGATTTTAGTTAACTTCAGAGCTCAGATATGTGCGTCAGTTACCTGGGATCTGCGATCCCACCAGTGCTGTAGTGGTTGCAAACTGCCGTGGTTTCCCGTTGTTGCTTGCAAGATGGATTTCTCGATTGTGCATACATCAAAACTGCACCCCAGACAACTCTCAGTCGTCTTTTAGATCATAAGGTTAAAATCAGGATTAATGTGTATGTAGGTAAACTATGTGATTATTCAGTAGAAATTACATTGAATGAGGCTTTTAAAGGGGGACAAAAGAGAGGTGTGCTTGTGTTCCGTGCTTTTAGAAAAGAAATGACTTCCTTAAACTGTTGAAGATGGTGCATTTACTCAAGAGTTTTTCAAGTTTTTCCCTCTTTGTACTGGCATACATAGAAGGTTCTTCTGTTTCATTTCTTTGGGTTATTCATCACAGTACTTTTTCTTTACCTGACTGGAGTTTAGATGTTGCGATTCTACTCTGCAGATTTAGTTCTTTGATTATTGTTTTATTTACCCTGTTTTTTATTGGTTCCAAGCAGAAAGCAGAAAAAAATAATAGTAGCGGCTGGTACAAAATGCACAATGAAAGGACAGTGTGAATTCTGTGCTCCCATTAAAATTTGAGTTTGGGTCAGGTGACATGATGTGCAGAACATTTGTGTTCTAGAGACACAGGAATATCCACGTAGGAGGTCACAGTGAGTTCCTTGTCCTGAGAATCACACAAAAATCATCAACATCTTGGCTCAAGAATACAGACTGAGGTGTGAACTGTAAAGGGATTGTATTTTGGTTCACAATTTTGTTCTGGATGAATGAATAGTTCGTTTGAGTTGGTGACCAGGAAGCCAAATTCTGGACTTGCAAGCCCATGGTGTGCTCCCAGCAGGTGGCACCTGGGCCATGGGACACCGCTGCTGTGGGGACAGCCTGTCCCTCCTCTGCCACCGCTCTCACAGCATCTACAGTGTTGTTCTGTTTGCAAAAGCTCTCCCTTAAATTGATCCTGCATTTAAACAGTTTTTTTACCACGTACGTGTTCTGGCATCAGATTCTTTTCTTTAAATGAGCGGGGAATCCGATACCACACACACGGTATATGGGAAAGCAAAATACCCCACAAAATGGCAAATGTGGATTAGGAACAGCAGTCTGAAATGAAGAATAAATGGAGGCTAATATCTTAAAGCTTGCTGAGTCCTTTTTATTAATCAAGAAAACAGGAAAATGAGATTGAAATGGCAAAATTATTTTTCCTATTAATTACTGAAAATTCTGAAAAAGCTTCTCTAATTAAATGTCCATTGTCAGCACTGTGCTTCTAGCTACTGAACAAAGAATTAATGATATAGTTAAAGAACACCATGAAAATAATACATGTAATAGCAGTAGACTGAAGCAGAAAATATATTGCATGATGGGTAAGAATAGAAATGCAAGGTTTGATTAATGTAAAAGAATCTTAGTAAGAAGCCAATCTATTTTTATGACTTCATACAAAAGAGCAAAATTATTTATCCCTTTTGGCTTTGAATGAAACGTGGAGTGAATGGATCCTTTGCAGTACTGGATTCTGCCTTATATCTTCTCTTCAACTTCCTTAACGTGGGATGCAACAACTTTTCCATCTACCACTTCTTCAACAATTGTCTTGATCTTTCTGGTTTTGGTAGGATCTAGACATCATACACAAATAAAAAAAATATTTATCAAAGTGTTAAAAATTATAAACCAAGGCAGCACGTGTACATGAACAGTTACATCTTTCTTTTCAAATTGGCAGCTTCTTGTGATGAGCTCAATGATGTAGTTAAACAGAAGAGCATGTATTATTTTATTTATAAGAATAACTTTACCAATAAAATTTTATTCAGCCAAGTTCTACTTACCCTGAGAAGAATCCAGTGATTGTGTTTGTGATTTGGACCCTGTCAAGGATGAGCTTTCAAATGTAACTCCCTGTCCTGCACTCCTAAAAGGGAATCAGAGACACACAGTGATGCAGCGGGCTTGTCAGGATCAGGAGAAATTGTATTATTTAAAATAGTGAGCAGAATGGTTCATTCTCACACAGAGTCTGGCTGTATTATTCCAGAACCATGATATGAGCCTTATGTTCTCCTGGTGAAGGTTTTACCTCTTTTTTCATAGAGAGGATATTGCTACAGAAAATAAAACAAAGGAGGTATTCCGTGTGAATCAGTGACTTACACAAACTCTCCATCCAGCAGGCGACGGTAGGTTTCAATCTCCATTTCCAGACGAGTCTTGATGTCCAGAAGCTGTTGATACTCCGCGTTCTGGCGCTCCATGTCAGCCCTGACCTGGAACAGCTGAGACTCCAGGTTCCCAATCTGAAGCTGCATTTGTGAAAGCTGAGCACAGTAACCTCCTTCCGTTTCTGCTAAAGTGTCCTCAAGGGATTTTTTCTGTGTAAGAAGGATATTAAATAATCTCTGATTAAGGAAAAAAAAAAGTTCCTTACAAAGACAAACCCAACTGAAGTAGTTTAATGGGAGTAAGTATTGCCTCATTACTTAGAGATTCCTATTTTTTTCCTTGAAATACCAGTTTGAGAACTGGCCTTCACTGCTTCACTGCATATGAATGTAAGTCCATCTGCTTTATAGCATCCTACTCACAATCCAATTATATATATTACTGCTATTTAGGTACTAAAGAGTGCAAGATTTAATAGGAAATAAATGCACCTAACAACATTTTTGAAGTTGGCAAATGTCCCCTGAGCAGGTAGCAGCTTCCCTGGAGCCTACCATGGCAAGCTGAGATTGTAGCTCAATTTCCAGGCTCTGGAGAGTCCGTTTCAAGTCTGTGATCTCACTCTTTCCTGACTGAAGCTGCTCAGTATTGGTGGAAATTTCCCTCTTCAGCTCCCCGCTCTGGAATGACAAGGAAGAATTGAGTGTAATTTTACCATTACAAATATTTAAATCATTTTTTATATCCATTTTTCTGTATTTGCTCTCTCTGGTTGTTACCTTTTCATTGAACCATGCTTCAGCCTCTTTACGGTTCTGCTCAGCAATGACTTCATACTGTCCCCTCATGTCATTCAAGAGCTTGGTCAGGTCAGTTCCAGGGGCAGCATCCATTTCAACACTGACTTGGCCAAGGGTGCTGCTTTGGATACCCTGGAGCTCCTGGAGACATGTAAAATAAGGAAAAGTTTCTGTTAATAAAAAGCAAAATACTTCTACAAAAAACATACTTGAAGAAATATATGTGATATAAATTCTGTTCCAACAAGTCTCCATAGCTTCCTTGCATATTTCTTTCACTCTTCCACTTAGTAAACTCAAAAAAGAACAAAGAAAACAAATAATGAAACCAAGGAACTCCCACAGGCATAAGTAAAGGGATAATGTGGTATTTCACATCTCCATCTGCCTTGCTATGAATTCACAAAGGAAAAAAAGTACCTCTTCGTGATTCTTTTTGAGATAGGCCAGTTCTTCATTCAGGCTTTCGATCTGCATCTCCAGATCGGCTCTTGTCAAGGTCAGCTCATCGAGAACCCTGCGCAGACCATTGATGTCGGCTTCCACGCTCTGGCGAAGAGCCACCTCGTTCTCATATCTGTAAAGAAAGTCATTAAACAGGGGTTTTTATGTGGTTAATGAGGTCAAATGCAACCTATTACTATGCGCTTACATAGCTTTTACTATGAAATCTCAATGCACATAAATGTTATAATATTGTCTAATAATTATGATAAATGAAAGAGATTATTAAATGCAATTTTTTTTCCCTTAAAGTATTAGTAAGAGGCTTTCTAACATTAAGGTATCTTACTTCAGTCTGAAATCATCAGCAGCCAGTTTGGCATTGTCAATCTGCAAAATGATTCTTGCATTGTCGATAGTTGCATTAATGATCTGAAATGCAAACAACATTCAGAGAATGATTTTATGGCCACGTGGCTTTGCAGCTCAATATAGCTTTTGATTTCTGAAAGGAATTTGTTACTTCTATCCAAAATATCATTAACTGAATTACAAATATAAACATACATTAAGTACATTTCTTTGCTACCTTGTTTCGAAGATCTTCGATTATAGGATAATATTTACTATAGTCATTGCCAGTTCCAGGGACACCAGCTCCGGGGCCATTTTTCTCATACCACTCGCGGATTTTGCTCTCCAGCTCAGTATTGGCATCCTCCAGAGATCGTACTTTGTCCAGATAAGCAGCCAGTCGGTCATTGAGGTTCTGCATAGTTTCTTTTTTTGAGCCAGAAAGAAGGCTACCATCCCCAGCACCACCAGTGCCAAAACCACCTCCGAAACCAGATCCTGAGCCGCTTCCAAAGCCACCTCCAAAGCCAGTGCCTGAGCTGCTGCCAAAACCACTTCCAAAACCTCCACCAAACCCACCGCCTAAGCCACTTCCATAGCTACCACCTAAACCACCACCAAAGCCTCCGCCAAAGCCACTGCTTAAGCTGCCCCCCCCACTGAAGCCAGAGCCTGAACCAAGCATAGAAGCAGCACCAAACCCTCCGCCAGATCCACCACCAAACCCAAGGCCACTGCCCCCAAAGCCTCCTCCTGCACTAGAACCAGACATTCTCAGAGATCCCCCGCCGAGTCCGCTGCGAGACGAGAGCTGTCGGGATCCAGCACTTGTGCGCACAGACAGGGCCATGGTGGTGCTGCTGCCACGTCTGTTTGCCAAGCAGGGGGCACAGAGCAGGGCAGCACGGAGAGAAGGACAGCCCTTATATAGGGAAGGCTGTGGGGTGTTTCGGTCGGAGTCCCACCTCCTAGGAAGATCTTTAATTCTTTCTCTCTCTGCCTCGTTTGCAGGGCAGTCAGTTTAGTGTGCCCTGACCCGACGCAGTGATATGTGCCCACCGGAATTGCCAAGGGGAGTGGAAATCTGGTGCCCTCCAGGTGTTTGCTGCGTGAGGGGAAATGGGTGGAGTAGAGCTAAGACACCGTGATAATGTTTCACCATGTGCAGTGGGGCACAAAAAAGTCTTTTCGCATTTAAGTCCTTACTAAATAATCTTTTTGTCATTACGTATTAATTTCTTTCTTGCTTTGGGGCAATTATTATAAAAGTATGCTTAAGTCGGTGTAATGATCCCTTTCATACATGCTTCCCAGTGCGCACGTCAAAAATGTGCTCTTTTCATAATACTTATCTGGCGTGAACCTCTGCCAGGTTAGTGCTCTCTGCGTGTGTAATAAGAAGTAAGAAAAGTGATCAACAAAAGTGCATGAAGAGGCACATGGACATTCAGTGATCTGCAGGTTAATCATTAATTTAAAAACATAAATATACTTGATTATACTGAATATGATTTGTAATTGTGTTTTCTGCCCTAAGCCTTTCACCATTGAAATACCTCTGTGTGGTATGTATAGCCTATACCAATTGTTCATACTTTTGAGCTGAAAACTAACCATTTTTTCTTCTATACAGTTTGCTACTATCTCAAAATAAGGAAAATTATTTCTGTATTTTTTGCTTTTCATAATATAAATCTAAAGATCAAATATAGCTCTTCTAGGTGACAGGTTTAGGCATTGAAACCCTTCAAAACCAATACTCTTTTTCTTTTGAAGATATTTTGGTAAACAGAAAATCGTGTTTTCTTTGTCCCAGCTTAATTATATCATTGGATTTGTCAACTGAAATGTATTAATTTTTGATTTATCTACATCCAGGAGCAGGAGTGCTTTTTTGGGCAGAAATGTATTATGAGCAGTAGATCAAAGGTTTCAGTAAACCATTTATGTAGAAATGAATGGATAGCCTGGTGTCAGTGACTCATGGTGGTGAAAGCAAAGGATTACTTTCTTTGGCAGCTGTTTATGTACAGTAAATAACCCATTGGACAGGGCAGATTTCAAAAGGAAGAGATTTTTGTGTTTATGTTGTCAAGAGAAACATGTAGAGGCCTTGGACGGGGGCTGAGGGTGCGGCCGAGGAGCCGCTGTGTGGGAAAGGCTCCGGGTGGGTATCAGTACAGGGGGGCTGAAGAGAAACGGGGGGCTCTGTTTCTGAACTGAAAGGCAAAATGGAGTCTTATTGATAAAGTATCTTTGCTTGCTGTAGTCCCTGGTGATATAAGCATTCACAGAATGAAAAAAAAATAACAGGCTTCCTCGATTTTGCATTTAAATTTATTATTAAATGAAAATTGACACTTCTTACTTATTTGAAAATAATATCTTACTGAAGTAAAGCTGCATTATATTTGAATGGTAGTTCAAGTTCAGAAAGGGTGCACTGAGACAACAGTTTAATGTGTTTTTAGGAACAAACCTACTCTAAACGTGCCAGTATGTAAGAGAAAAAATAGATTGCTGAACTTTGAATCGCAATTACATTAACATATCTGATAGAGGGTGTATCAGCTGTAGATGGTAAATTCTTTCTTGTAAGGTTTTGATAAGATGTCCATCAGGGTTTCAGAAATAGCAACTTTCTTCTAAAAACTTCTCTTTTTATTAATATGTTGAAAGTGTGAGAAAACTTAAGGCACCATATGTTGTCATGAACTGTCTAAAGAAATGCAATAAAAATTCTCATGCTTTCAGAAGAGCCCAGTGCCATCAAGAGCTTGTCAAGCGCGTGAGCGAGTTGTGTCCTGTGTCTTTCACCAGTTTAGTACTTGGAAAAAGTACTAAATTTAATTTAAATTATTTTAAAAGCTATAGTAAATTCATGCTATCAGTCATTTGACTTTCCAATTAGACTGATGTAAGTAAAAGCTAAAACTTCCATTTTTATCTGTCCTGGAAACAATGATACATTTATTTCAGGCTGCTTTGTTTTTTTTTTTTCACCAAGGTATTTAGTCACTATTTAAGTAAACCCAAAATCTTGTACTTTGTAACATAGTGACTTTTTTTAATTACCACCAGGGAAAAAAGAAAAGAAAGATTGTTTGCGAATTGATAGTTTGGCGGTTTTCAGCCCTTGTGGGCTTTAGGGAGAAGACTGGATTCTTTACAGAGTTTCATCTTTGTTTCTGGCCTGAGGTGCAGGAAGCTCAGAGCCACCTTCTCTCTGCTCCGGCCATTTACAGCTTCTCTTCAATCTCTCTCACCGCGGAGGAGACAACCTTGCCGTCAATCACCTCTTCAACAATTGTCTTGATCTTCTTAATTTTACTTGATTCTGGTACTGAAATTGAGCAGTAAATTAATGAAATGCAATGTATATTGACAGAATAACCTGACTGTAGTGCTAGCAGCAGCTCCACAGATGAGAAAGCAGCTAAAGGCGTTTTTACAATGCGCAGTTACTGGCTGTACAGGATGTGGGTTCCCTTCCTTTGAACATCCTGTGAGTTACCCATAATACTATTGTGGACGTTATGTTGAATACCTCTTTATCCCTCCTCATATTTTCCTTTACAAACATGTAGACCTAAAACCTAGGAATAGTCTTACAGCAAACTGGATATTTTTGCAGTTAAAGTAGCTAGTTTATTTAGCAGCCTGGTCTCCCTGCGGGGTCAGCAGGGAGAAGCAGCTGTTCCTCACGTCCTCCAGAGGGTAATTCAATAATTCTCTATCATGCTCTTGGCTCTTTGAGGAATCTGTGGTTTTACTTTGGGTACCTGAATTATACACATATACAAGTTAGCGTGCATACCTTTTTCAAGCTCTGCTGCAGATGCCTCCAACTGGAAATGTCTGTTCAAATAATAAATTAAAAAAATATAAATATATGGCACCTGACATTGAAGAAAAATCCTTCCACACCAGCCTCTGAGCCCAGCAGGAACTGCAGCCTGCTCTGGGTCTACTGTTGAGAACTGGGCAACAGACTCCCCCCAACCAGTTTTAAACTGGCAGAGTTTACACGTTCACCTTCCATGAATACAGACAATTTGCAATGCTGTTTGCTGTCACACCAAACTGAACCAACAACCAAAGTGTGAGCGTTTCCTCACCCGCTGTCCTCTCCCTCCAGCAACCGCCGGTACGTGGCGATCTCCATTTCCAAGCGAGTCTTGATGTCGAGCAACAGACTGTACTCATGGTTCTGACGCTCCATTTCAGCCCGGAGTTGCCTCAGTTGAGCCTCTAAATTGGCAACTCTTTCCTGGATTTGGGCTAGCTGATAACTGTAACGTGCTTCAGTTTCATTCAGACTGTCTTCTAAAGACTTTTTCTGTAGCCGATGAAAAGAACAGAGATGTATTATTCAAGAGGATTAATTTCTGTGTTAAAATAACATTTTGACTGATAAGCCGCCTCTTTTCTTTCTTTATCCATGTAACTGTCTCCTAAGCACAATTCTTACTTCAAGTACTTTGTTATTTACCATGTTAAGGTGGGACTGTAATTCCAGCTCCAGGCCCTGGAAGACCTGTCTGCGGTCGGTGATCTCCTTCCTCTGGGCCTGCAGCTGCTCAACGTTGATGGCGACTTCCTGGTTCAGTTCTGCTGTCTGAAACGCACAAACGGAGGGGCTGTCAACTGCAGCGAGACACAACTGAGGCTCTTCCTGGTGTTGAAGTAATTGACCTTACCTGGTTTTCAAATTGTTCTTTGGCTTCTTGACGGTTCTTTTCTGCCATCTCTTCATATTGCTTCCTCATGTTTTCCATGACAGTCCCAAGATCAATACTGGGGGCAGCATCCACTTCTACATTAACTGAGCCGCTCACCTGCGTGCGCAGTTGGTACACCTCCTACGGCGATAAGGGTTGTATTAGTGTCACAGAATGGGCTGCGTTGGAAGGGATCTTGAAGATCATCCAGTCCACCCCACTGCTCTGGGCATGGACACCTCCCACCAGACCAGGTTGCTCAGAGCCCCATCCAACCTGGCCTTGAATCTGGAGCTGAATCCCACTCAAGTGTAATATTCTTTCAGGTTCACCATGAAGCTTTCATTGTTCCTAGTGAGGCTGAGTTTGTGTGTGCTACGTAAATCCCTCCCTGACAGTGTTTTGCTGCTCTCACCTCCTCATGGTTCTTCTTCAGGAAAGCCAGTTCTTCATTCATACTTTCAATCTGTGATTCCAAATCAGATTTTGTCAAAGTCAAGTCATCATGAACTCGGAGCAGTCCGTTAGTGTCACTCTCCACAGTTTGCCTGAGCAGGTATTCGTTCTCAAACCTGTAGAATAAAGGCTTGTTTTATCATCATGAAAGCGCAACTGTTTGATGTAAATGTTAAATTGGTAACTACTACAGCCTTAGTTGTAAAAGTTTTCTTTTCATTAAACTTTACGTTAGAAAATGTTTACTTAGCCTCAATACTAATAACTAGAAGCTTTTCTGAATAAGAGGAGCATGGAAGAGAATTTCTGAAACCATTCTGGAACTTACTTCAGTTTAAAATCATCCACAGCCAGTTTGGCATTGTCAATCTGTAGGACAAGCCTTGCGTTTTCCAGCTGTGCAGCAGCAACCTAAACAGGAATAATTGAAAAGTGATGAATCTTTGCACAGAAATGCACACTTGTTCTAGATATTAATACTGTGTGTGGGCTTCACCTTCCTTAACTTTAGCTATTTGGCATCTAGGGTTAAGTTCCCTTTCAAGCGCAGAGAAAGACTTAGGGTTTTCCAAAAGGCAAATTAATCTGTCATAAAGCAGGTATCTAACTGCTCTCTGGGAGAGATCTGCTGGGCTGGGAAATAGAACTGGTGAAAAGTCAGAGGGGAAAGGTTCGCAGGAGTCCACTGGAAACATCATTTGACAAATCTGTCAGCTCATTGCTGCAGGAATATTCTGTTGTTTACAGTGGTGATTTACTATTTCAAGAAATGATCTATTATTTTTTCTGAGCATTTGGCAGTCTTTTCTAAAAAAAACACTTTGAAATGCACAGATGCTGAGCTATATTTAAATATGTAAGTTAGCATCAGTATTTTCACTAATTACCTAAGGCAAGTAGAATAGAATTAATTAATTTTGATTCAAGAGATTTCTCATGTATGAGATTACACACATCTGCAGACATATATCTACTATTACAAATTACATAAAATCTGTCACTAATTTGTATCTGATCAAAAGAAAACATTTTTTTTTCTTAGCTAAGACAATTGCAATTTGGAAAAGTACCTTTTCTACAGTAGATTGTTATCTCTCTCCCTGATAATTGCAATTCGTGTGTTTATAGATGGCTGTGTGATATCTTACCTTACTTCGGAGATCTTCAATTGTTTCGAAGTAGGAGCTGTAGTCTTGCCGTATGTCCATGGTGTTGCTCTCGTACCACTCCTTGATCTGCTTTTCAAGCAGGGAGTTTGCCTTTTCCAGAGATCGCACCTTCTCCAGGTACGAGGCCAAACGGTCATTCAGATTTTGCATAGTTGATTTTTCAGTGCCGGCGAGCAGCACGTCGTTACCGGTGATGTTAAGCTGGAAGTTGCCCCTGATGCCTTGCCCGTAGCCGGAGCTGGTGGATATGCAGGTGCCGTAGCCCCCAGCACCCCCGTAGACGCTGGGGGCCTGGATCTTTTGGATGGCCATTTTCCTGGAGCTCAAACCGCTGATGCTGGGTGCGGTAGGATGGATGCGGGAGCTTGTACCCCACTGAACACTGCGGGTGGAGAATGCCATTTCTGTTCCTCTTCTGGAATGGAGCAGCTAAATCTGTGCAGAGTGGCTGAGGTGAGGAGCAGCCTGTGGTGCTCTGTACACCTTTATATGTGGTGCAAAGAGGAAGCTCAGTAGTTACAAACCCCACCTCCGTTGACACGCAGTGTGACTGGTGTCAGCACAAACAGCACAGCACATATTGCCCCCCCGCTCCGTGCAGTCTACAGGGATTTACATCTGTTTGTCTGTGTTTGAGAAAAAAAACCCAGGTAGTTTGGCTCGCTTTGTTACTATTTTGAATAGAAGATAAAACACAAATAAACTATTGAATCATTTATCACAGTGTATCTGCAGCCATAATCTCTATAGTCCTTTTGAAAGAACAAGTAGATTCTTACTCCTATGTGCAGTGTGTGAAATGAAATTGAGAGTTGACAATATGTGACAAGAGACTTAAAATATTTATATTTTTAATCATATGTATTTCTGTTGAGTAAGCAATGCTCTGGGCCTCGGGACAGTCTACATCAGGGTATAAATTATTAGAAAGGAGGCATCACACCTGGGCACTATGTTCATTAACAAGAAATCAGCTGCCTTTTTTCAACACATGAAGAAGCCCAACAATCCTACTTCTAATCCTCCTGAGGTTCCTAAACGGACTGTGGTGTGTAGATTTGATAGAAAAAATGCAGAGATAAAGTGGAAAGTGAGGACAGAAACTGGTTGCTGGGGGGTTAGTGTGGCAGGAAAGTGTGTGGCAGGTGGGCACTGGGACAGTAGGAAGGTGTGTTCCTTGGGCATTGTACTGACAGCACTTTAATGTATTATTCATGTACAGCTTGTGGGGTAGAACAATTAACAGATATTGCTTGTGTTAGCAAAAGCAGCTGGTGTATGTACTGATCTTCAACCTCAGGGCAAGGAGGTTGGTGAGACACTACGCTCTGGAGGCAGCAACTGTATATTGGAAGAATCTTCAGGTTTCTGAGAACAGTTAACCTGGGATCTTAGGGAGTCAGTACTCTAAGTTTTTAAAGTTAATGTGCTCCAGATTGGATCAAGGCAGAGTCATAATTAGCTATTGTGAAAATATGCATCTTTCAAACCAAAGTCATCAGTGTTCAGGGCAGGACTTTTTTGTAGGAGGATGTTGTGAGTTGTCTTTGGACCTTGAACTTCTTTGGGTGTAACCGATAATGAAAAATATTTATGAGAGTTGAAACCAAAGTACACTAGTAATCAAGGTGGTTCATCTTTTGTTCATTAAAAAAATTCAGACTGAGTAGGAATTGATCATGGTGGTAGGGTAGAGCCTGCACCTTTAAAGCTGTAAGAGGAATACAGCAAGAGATCCTGCTGCAGTTACATCTCTGGCTTTACATTTAACCACCTAGATCTCTGAGGGTGTCTTGTGATAGTCTATTTAAGAGTAAGCATTCTGCTTTCTCTTCTTAGTATTATTAAAATTATTTTCCATGATACCTTGATGATATTTTTTCTAAATATCACTCAAAGATTCCACTTTTCCTTTTATTGAGCAAATGACAAAGGTTATTTGTTACATTTCATGTTTGCCTATAAATGCAACACAATGTCATCAAAGGTCTAGATTGGCTTTTGTGGGTCAAATTCCTAATCTTTGCATCCCCAACTATCCGCCCTCCCTACGGAGCAGCAGCTCCATAGTTTAAATATCAAAAGCTAACTGTGCATGTTGTTAAACTAATGTCAGGTGTTTGAAGCTGGATACTATTTAAAAATGTAAGAATAATATAAAAATACACTTCAGATTGATAGAGAAATAAAATTCACCGATGCACAAGCATTTCTAAACTTTTCTCTAACTTCTCTGTATACAGTGATCTGAATTAATGTGGAAATCAGGAGCAGGTCAGGCGTTTGCCTTGTGCACAGGTTCTGCTCCTTTAGGTCAAGCTGAACCTTCAATAATTATTTTTCTTCCAGAATCCTCTTGACTGTTAAGCAAAGGTGTTCAGGGCTGTGCAATGGGAAGTTATCTAAATAAATGTTCTATCTAAATAGCTGTTGAACAACCTGAAAATGTATTGTTTGCTATCTGTGGTTTTGTTCAGAGTTAAAGACGTGCTGTTAAGGCTTTGCTGACGTTTCAGTTGAGCCGTGCCGTTTCCAGCTCAGGGCCCCGCTGGGAGCCCTCTCTTGAGGACAGTCTGGGGATTCATGCGTAACACTTCCCTTCTGTGACGAGCTCAGTGGGATGGGCTGTGTGTAATCATAATAAAACAATCATTGCAACACTAATAATTTTTTTTTTATTTTATGAAGAAATCCCACCTATGTGACAGAAGTTTAATGTGTTATAGAGCAATTAAGATAAGCTGGGCAGGGGGATGATAACGTGTGCCTGCCATTTAGTGTTACTCACCTTTACTAACCAGTCTCCAGAGTTCAAGGTAAAGAGACACACCCAGCTCTGATTCTGCATTTAGATGGAACATACGCTTTTCTTTTGGCTGACCTGAAGGTTTAAATAAAACGTCTTCTAGTTCAGTCTTTAGTGATGATCCATTCTAGGAGAGAAATCCAATGCCTGTTTATTAGTCGTGGTAACCATGTTGTGATCTCCATTTGGATTCTGTGTCATAAGAACTTGAATCTGAAAGATCTCTTACAATAAAGTCCTGAAAGGACTTCCACTGTCCAAAGTGCATTCAGGGGAGTGGAATTCTTTGTTCAATGTTCCAGCCATATTCCAGTAGTCAGTATTTCTGCGTCCGAGAAATTCCTCTCCTCCTCTTCTTAAGCTACTTGTGAGAAGAATTTAATTCCAGATTTATGTTGTACAACTGCTTTACAACCAAGGGAGCAATTGAGATGAGCTTCCAGGGGAAAATCAGCATGAGTTTTAATGTAGATGTGACCTAATAGCAGATTCTAAATTAAGATTTTTCTGAATGAGTGAAAAAAAGTACTTAGGACAATTCTCCACCCAGAAAACGATCTTTGCACCATTTGTTAATGCAAATTCTGCGCCCTTGGAGACTGCTCTCTCCAAAGAGTGAAGAAAGATGTTTTGGGTTTTGCTGAATGTGATTAGACAAGAGAAAAGTCCAAATAATGTCACTGATTCAACTGGATTCCCCTGAGCGCTAACCATTTGCAGCACAAGATCTTACACTATCTTCCTCACATGCATATTTTTTCCTCATTTCCTTCTCCTTTTTATCTTTTGTCCAAGGAACATATCTTAATCATCAAATCACTTCACCTTGTTTCTTTCTGCTTTGAGCTTTTGCTAGAGAGGTAAATTTAAAACGTGACTTTAAACAGTGTGATACTTGAAGCGCTGTTCCAGATCTGGGGGTAAGACAATGTGGTGGTTCCGTCCTTCCCCAACCCCAGGCTGAAAATGAAAGTCAGGAGCTGCCTTTCCCGTCTCAGCTGCTCTGGGAGAGAGTCTCTCCTCAGTGCCAACAACAACAGCTCCAGGCCATACAGATGAACCTGCTCTTTTTTCTTCCCTAAAAGAGCCCTTGATATCAGCTCTAATATGATCTAAATGACAACCAGGGAGATCCTTTTCCCTTGTAAAAATTATGTGCAACTGAGGTGTCAGTGAATAAGAAAACCAGTAAACTGGAGAGTAGTTCAGCTCACTGGCTTTCTCAGTTCCATAATGCTGGAATCGTTCAGTATCCATGAGAAAATATTGCATATGATTTAGTAAGCAAATACAATTTGCTTGGCCCTGTGCAAATATATGCCCAGACTGATAATACGCCATGAAAGATACACACAAGCACACTGCATTGCAGGTATTCACATCTCTCTAGATTTTTTTTTGCTTAAAAATCCTTTTTGTTTGAGGTACCTGACCTGTGTTGCCCTTGGAACCCCAAACCAAGAGAAAAACATGATTTTTTGTCAAGGGTGTAATTGCACTTGGCTGTCAGGAGGGTCTGGGCAGTTGTCACCTCAGCTGTGTGGTTGGGGACACTCCGGTCAATCGTCCTGCCAGTGCATTCGAGTGCCCACATGGCTCCCCTGCTCCCAGAGCCTCTGTTACCAGAAGCAAACTATGGGGTGCTGGCTTTGTAAAGAGGAGGAACCTGAAATACTCTCCCTGCTTCAGGGTCTGTGTCAGGCAACCAGGGATCACCAAAAAAAAAGACAGTAAGAAAAAAGAAAAGAATGAAGTCAGGCCAAAAATACAGCTGAGTGCTCCCCGTGGAAAAGCTCCAAGGAATGGCCATTACAGAAATTCTTGGACAGAAATTTCCAGTTGAGGTTGCTCCCCAGCCTTGGGTGTCGGGGCAGGCCCAGGTCCCAGGCGGAGCAGTTCCCGGGCAGCGCTGGCTCACGGAACCCCATCTGCCTGCCATTTGGAACGGAAGCACGATGTCTATTTTCCTGTTTGTCACTAGAGGCCACCACATGCCTTCTTAAAGAGTCACATCTACAAATCTACATCTTCTTTGCTGCAACGGGAGAATCCATGCCAGAGCCTAAATGTGGTTAAAGAAATTCACATATTACAAAACAAAATGTAAGGTATTACCTACTTTTCTGGTCCTATATCCAGAAGAAAAATTTTTTTGCATAACCCTTGTGGCCAAATGTTTAAAGTAATATTTATCTTCACAGCCACAAACTGTAATTAGGAGAGTTGAGCACTGTGGATGGCAGTGAGGTTGTAAGCAATGGCAACAAATATTATCTGTCTTTCTAAATCTTGAAAGCTGAATTCATGATCCCTTCAAATTATGCCCCTTTCTTTATGACTGATGCTTGAGTATCTTAATTTTTAGGCAGTAATAAACTCTAGACATTAAAGAAAAGGTTTCTTTGGGTTTGTTTTTATGGTTTTTTCTTGTAACGTTGCACTGTTCTTTCCAGAGGAACACGGCCTTTCCCAAGATGTGTTGGTAACTGGCCTGAGACTGTTCTGTGGTAAGAATCACTGAGAAAACCCCTGGGCACTGAATGGCTTCCAAAAATGGATAATTTGTCTCACTAATAAGGAATGAAAAAGTGGGGTTTTTTGTGCACTGGTAACTTTAAAATCACGATTTCTGTTACTTGCAGCAACATTACATATTTCCTTGTTTGAAACTGCCTTGGTAGAAGTTTCTTCCCATACACTTGGTTTATGCAGTTTATGCTTTAATTTCTTGCCTGCGTGATTCAGGGGTGCAGGGCTCAGCCAAAGCTGGTGCTTTTCCTCTAAAAGTAGGAGATTATTAATTTCTGTTCTAAGAAGCTCTGTACAGTTTGTCAGCTACTGCAGCTTCTTCGTTTCTCCTTTTCCCAGCCTGCTCCGAGTAATTATTCCTCTAAATTGAAATACATTTTTCTCAAATTGTATTCATCCTCTTGGTTGTTTTCCATAGAGCCTAATAACAGCCTATCAAATGAACTCCGCGTGTCCTGAGGACCTTGGAAAGCAAAAAATTTACCCCTGAAGTCTAGACAGTTATTGCAAGTGGCTTTACCACAGCTGATGGTATGATTTTATGCCTTTAAGCTTCTGATGCATATTCAGACTTTCAAAAGGCAAATGAATCTGTGCAGAAGAAGCCGCCGTGCACCTGTTTCACCATTAGGTCACGTCTAGGGCTGCGAGGTCTATCATACAGACAGTCCAAACTGGGATACGCTGATGCTTGTTTCGCAAACTGTTCTTTTACACCAGCCCCTGGATGTATGGCTCAAGTGGGTTGTTTCAGTATCGTCATACAATTAAAAAAATCATAAAATACAACTTGAAAAGAAATGAAAAAAATTACTGAGGAAGGAATTAGGAGGAAGCAATGCATACTAAAGAATTACTTGTGATTTCACAAAGCCAAATGTACATGTAGAGTTAATAATCAAGATGCTTTTGCTGTATAATTGGGGATGTGGGGAGGACGGGGGGTGCAGCCTCTCAAGCTGTTTCCGTGCTCCCCTGTTTATAGATCCTTCCCTTCTCTAAGTGATTCATACACAGGAACAGGCATCTCCCAGCAAAACTTCAGAAACCTTTATAGGTCAGGGTGTGGACATTGTGAAATGTTTTACCGGCTCTTCTACCTGTTCTCTCTGCTTCAATAACAGTGTGCAGTGTTTCCAGCAGTGATATAAATGCTAGATTTTCTTTTCTTCTCTTTCTGAAATGGTTTCATTCATTTTGCTTATGTAAGAAGAAGGCAGGCAGCAAGCAAAAATTTTGCATTCTACAGAAATGTCTAGTTCATAAATAAGAAAGAAACCTGCCAATGTGTGAGCACATTGCCAGAAAGAATGTGTGATTAATAGCACAAACCAGTGCTGCATTACCTCATTGCTAACTTCTTCCAGGGGATCAACAAGTCACTTACCAAAGCTGCCTATTGTAATACACCTTAATAAGTTTTAACATTTCTACAAGTGAAATGAGCTATGACTCATACACATTCTGGAGTGCATTCAAGTCTGTATAAATCACGTTGGAGGATTATTTAGTGCAGGACTTCCTTAAATGGCAGGTGAAACTGCGAGAAGTGGTTTGTGGATGCTGATGGTTTCAGCCTCCTTTTATAGACCGAGAGCTCCTGTGGCTTGTTCGTTTGCAAAGGTGTTCTTACCTCATTCATTTAGGCTTAGAAATTACACTATCTCCTACTGATTTTTTATTTTTTTTTGCTATCCTGTTCTGTTTATGGGAAATGGAATATGTTAACTTTGAGCGTGTAATTTTTTGTGATACTTCACATCTTTAAAATTTTAGTTTCTTTGGACCTGGGTCAGTCACTTCTTTCATGTTGAAACAGATCTTCTGTATATATTTAATACAGAATTAGAATAAATTAAGTTAACAGAGTTCAATCCATTTTAATACCAGGAATCAATAAAATCATTTTTCAAGCACTACAGTATCACACTCCTGAAGCTTTCCCTTCTTTCCAGACACTGATTGGAGAGGAAGAGAAAGAAGCACGTGTGCTGTCTCTGGTTTCAACTTCCCGAAATGCTGCAGAATCCCCAACACACCCAGGCACTCATTTTAGTAGGGCTATTGGCACGTGTGAATTGAAAAACATCATCAAAGTTGTGCAGGGCCTTGACCGACGGTGCACACTTGAAATAAATCAATCACGTTCTCTCTTCGTTGCCATCAGAGCCAGCCGGGGTTGCTGTGACTGGAGAAGGGCTCTTGCGGAAGTTGTATTATCTAATAGCTGGGCTAAGTAGAAGTTGTGAAGTGATGAATTCTAATTTAGCCGCTATCAGTGACTTTCTCTGCAGCCTTGAGCAAGTTGTGTCATCTCTTTTTCCAATTTCTCAAGCAATAAAATGGGAATGATAATATACCCCCATTCGTTATCTCCCTCGCTTCATCTCTCGGCATGTTGTGAGAGTATAATGTTAACAGGGCATGCAAATGGTAAATTTTGGTGTCATTATTTATTATGTAAGGTGCAGACCTGCCCTAAATACATTTAGAAATGCATAACTTACTTATCTACCAGAACACAAATGCAGAAGTAATGGACAAGCACTAGATATAGGGCACAGCACGGCTGGTGACACAGCACCATAAGCTGTTTGACAAAAAGGAGCTCTGGAGTCACACATGGCATTCTAAAGCTGTGAAAAATTCTCCAGAAATAAGCAGTGTTTGCCATAGAATACTTGCTTTCATTTAGAAAACAGAATGTAGTGTAACTAATATTTATATGATTAAGGACTAATTGGTTTACTTTGCATATTAAGAGACGGCAGCTGGAATGGCTGTGTTAGAGCCGTTGGTGTGCGGTGGCATCAGTCACAGGGTGAACGATGTGGCCAGCATTGTAGCTGTACTGGTGTGATGTGGTCAGCATTGTGGCTGTACTGGTGTGACTGTCACAGAATGCAGTGACACGGGTGTAGGAGAGGGTGAAAATCAGGCGAGGAGTGGAGTGGATGGGAATTCTGCTGCCTCTCAGCCAGGACCGTTTGGACCATAATGGAATGTAACACAGGGACGCAGGGAGCGCATCTCTCACCTCTGTGTGAGGGGACACCAGGACACCAGTAAAGCCAGTGCATTGCTCAAGAATGTGAAATAAGAACAGGCGTGTTCTTTAAAGCACTTCAATTATTTGTTTTTCCTTTCCTTGTAGTTTAGCACAATCAAAACCTAGCACAAAGCATAGATACTTTCCTTTGATTTAGAAATAGGGGGCTACTTAGAAGTTTTTGTAATTCTTTGTATGACAGCACTGTGCTTGTGCTCTGTAAATGGGATAAATTAATCTAACTTTAAAGAACACAGAAAATTGTTGAAGAAAATCTAGGCTTATTTTGTCCAGATGCTACAAGCGCCAGGTCTGGCTTGTTGGATCTGGTAAGCCATAAGGAAGGACATCGTTAATTAGCCAAGAGCTACTAATCCTGTACTACAAGTTTTACCCAATTTAAAGAAACCATTAGGTAATCCATTCAGTGCTTTTGGGATCTCTTTGTGCAACAAGGGTGGAGAGTTGGGGGGGGGGGGAGAAGGGGAATCGTGAACTGGTCCTGACATGCCAGTAAGAAAACATTGTATCACAGAGATGGACTTTGTTTATTTTAAATCTGCATTTTCTTTGAAATTTTCACTTTTGTGAGCCTTGTTTCAAAGCAAAGCAGGTAACAGGAACCGTTTATGAAAGTCCCTTCTGAGCAGGTAGAAAGAGCACAGTGACAATTCCCCTCATGAATATGAGCCTGCCCTGCACACACTGGTTTATATGCAGGCATTGACTTTGGAATGCAAATCCCTACAGACACTCATTATGCTCTATTTTGGCTTTCTTCAGCCTGCTTTACAGTCTGCCTCCTCTAAACAACCCTAACAGTATTTCTCTTTTTCTTGCTCAGTTTTTACCTTTGCACACCACTGGAAATGTTCTCACTGCTGGCAGGGTCTCCTGGGGGTCAGTGCTTGGGCTGATGTGAGGAAGGGGAAGGAGCTTGGATTTGGCTGAAGAGTTCAGGCCTCTCCCCTTCCCTTCGTATGCGTTGCACCTGCAGCTCGTCCTGACTGGAACCCGCCAACAAAACCCATGAGCATTAACATGAAAGCAAATAACTCAAATGGTACTTTGAATTAAATGGGTCTCTGAGAAAGAATGAGAGTATCTGGAAAAGTACTTCTACTCTTTGAAGGAAAGTGTGTAAAGACAGTTAAAGAAAATTTCTCTAATGCTGAAGAATAAGGAAATGTTTCCAGGGCAACTATTTCAGTAAGGTGTACTTTATAACAATCCTACCACTGATGCTGTTTTAAATGGTGACATTAAAATATTGTATATAGGGAAGTCTAATAGTTTTGCTTGTGTAAGTGTCACCTGTAACTTGTGTCACCTCTGTTCTTTTGTGCGCCCTCCCTGTTTTGTATCTCCTGAAAGAGGCTTTTGCAGCCTTGGCCTGTGTCAGTGACACTGCCGCCTTGGGCTGGTGCACATGCAGGAAAAAGGAAAACTGGAACAAGTGGTGGAAAAAAGTTTATTGACTGCAATGAGGTATATGATGAGAGACATAAGATCAGAAGAAAAGTTGAGACACTTTAAATTATAGTTAATTTGCAGAGCAATAAATGAATCACAGATAGAGATTCCTGCCCCAGTGAGATGTGCATTATATATATATATATATATATATATATATATATATGTTAACCAGCTCAGCCAGTCATTTTCATTGAATAGCTTTTCTTCAGCATTTTAATGACTGAAAGCTCTTTAACCTGACAATGTCAGCTCTACCTAGCTCTGTGTGGCACTTGTCATGATTAGGCTGCAGATCATTGTAGGAGAGAGTTCAGTGTGGTATCCCTGTTCTACACCCAGGGAGACCAACGTGCAGCACGGAGTTGCAGAGAAGGGGCGCAGCAGGAGTGAGCAGAACCCTGAGTTCATGCGTGCTGGTGGATCTCGTTGACGGTGGAGGATACCACCTGCCCATTCACACTGTCATGGACAATTGCTTTGATCTTCCGGTTGGTCAGCCCAGCATGTTCTGACAGAAAAGGAAAGGATAATTAGACAAGAAGCAGCGCTGAGGCAACATAATGCAGAGAAAGCTTCATTTACAGTAATTCACCAGCTACTCCTCAGCTGATTTATCTTTACATGTTTCCCTTTAAGTCAATACTTATGATTGCTCTTTGTACTCCAGAGTCACCCAAGTCTCGGCCAGGTCAGGGCCCATGAGTCAGACAGCTACAGCCCAGCCAATGCAAATGGAACCTCAGAGAGAGCAGCCTGAATGTCTTCAGGACACGCTCATGCCGGAATGGGAGTTTCCAGACATGCAGATTTTCTCTTGGCTCTCAAGCTCTGGCACTCATTTAGTCACCGAATGGAGTCTCTGGGCCTCCTCGGGCACCAGGAGAGCTCTGGTCTTGTGCCTGAGCTTTGGACACGGGTTTGACTGACAGAAGTCGGGCTGAGACAGTCCAGGAGAGCACAGACACAGCAGAAGGTGCTCTGAAGTGTAGCCCTTCATGAGACCGATGAATCACTGACATTCTCAAATATGGCCTACATGAGAATTAGCTCAGAATTCATTCATGTAAGGTTAAAATTATTCTGAGTAAAATCTGCTAGAAAATGACAATAATTGAGAGTCACTAGAGACAAAAAAATAAGGGATCTTTACCTTTAGCTTTTGATTCGGATTTTCTTGCTATCCTGTAAAGATAATAGAAGAGAAAAAAAATAACGATTATACTAATTTCAAGAAGTTATTCATTCTCTCCTTCTCACTGATTCTAAGGAGACCTCATCACACTATGAGAGATAAAATAAAAAAAATAAATAAAAGAATGAGAACTTTTCCTCTTCAGTAGTCCTAGGCACAGCTGTGCTCAGCTGGAGCTGTTCCTGTCCCCGCTCACTCATGTCTGTGCTGGGGGCTGCTGCAGTTTCTCATTGTTTTGGGCTGACGACAGATACCCCGGGCTTGGTGCCCTCCTGTCCTGCCCCCTGAGATTTTCACTTATAAAGGCTTCTAATCGTCCATTTTCTGATCTTGTAAAAATAAGCCATTCCCTGTATATGAGATGAGAGAATGAAGAATAGAGGCCCACAGGTTTCTGAGCGCAGAGATTTCAGACGAGGCAGAGGTGGGGGAATCCAAGAACCCATCAGCAGAGGGGCTCACTCTGGGCTCACCGACCTGATGTTGGGTCCTGGCATTTGGAACTGCAGGTGCTGACCAAAAGAGATCTAAACTTGTCTCTGGGCTTCTTTTTCATCTAGAACTTGTTTTGAAGGTAGGAAATGGCTATGAATTTTACTGAAATTAGCAATTTTACCTATGCTGAGATAGGCATGCTATAGGAATGTAGTTTCTTTTTTTTTAATAAAAAGTTATATTAATTTAGATGATCCAAATTCCATGGGTACAAGTTTCTCTGTATACAAAGTGGCTCAAGCTTTTTATTATGATCCATCATATTAAAATACCAACCCTTGATGTAGTATGGAACTCACAGGCTTTGATTAAGCATAAACAAACAAACAACAAATAACCCAAATATGAGAACTCTCCTCTCATCTATTCCAGTCAGGGCGGCTTTACCTTACCCGTCAACATTCCCTTCCAGCAGCAGGCGGTAGGTGGAAATTTCCTTCTCCAGGCGGGTTTTGATCCCAAGAAGAACCTTGTATTGGTTATTTTGCTGCTTAATGTCATGACGAACCTCGCTCAGCTCTTCCTCACATTTGGAGATGATCTGCTGCATGTTTTGCAGTGCAGCAGCGTAGTAATTCCGAGTGTCCACCAAGGTGTCCTCCAGCATGCGCTTCTGACAGAGCAGATAATACCAACACTGTGGTTATTATTTATGTGGTAGATACAATGCAGAAATGCCAGCAAATTTGGTCTCTGGCTAGAAGATCACAAAATTAAGACTGTGGTAATTGAAACACTTATGCATTTGCATGACTATTCCCGTGCAGACAGCAGAGTCACGGAGCTGTGGCGTGTGTGCATAACGAGAGGCAAACTCTGGGTAATTAGGCCCTGCCATATTCTCTCTGCTCAGAAGCTGTGCTCCTGGAGCTCTGACTCTTCTGTCAGTTCTGCATTTACTGTCCAGAAGCTCCAAAGTCTCTGAGTCATGGATATGTGAGCTTTAATCTATACAAGAGCTGAGTAATAGTTTTGAAGATTTCCCACCAACATTTTTCACAGTTGAAATACTTCATGCATTATAATAGAAGTTGTGAATATGAACTTTGTGTTACTATCTGTCTTCTTGGGCATTTTTTCTCTTTAGGTCATGGAGGCAGCTATCCCATCTCTGCTCTTTCTTCTCCCCATATTTTATTCTGAGGAGACACATACACTTTTCACTTTTTGGTGAAAACCTTTGGTTACTGAAACTTTTTGCATATTCTGGCAAAGTCAAGTGTGGTCCCAACTCCAATTTCACTGATACTTTAATAATTACAATAAAATTCTGCTGGGCTATGGATTTAAGTGAGGAATTGGTCCGTGACAATTTCTGAGCTAGTGGAAGTAGCAGTGAGACACCAGGGAGGTCTGCAGTAGGTACCTTACTCATCTGTGCCTGCAGCTCAATGTCCAGGGACTGCAAAGTACGTGTGAGATCCTTGATCTCGTTCTCATTGCGCTGTATCTGCTCGGGGTTGGGGGCTGCTGTCAGAGACAGAGCTGTGCTCTAGGGACCAAAAAAAGGCAAGGTAAAAGCTGGTGAGTCTGGCCATTCATGAACAGCAACAGAGATCCTTGACACAAGCAGAAAATAGCCGTTACCTGTTCTTTGTACCAACTGTCCAGGCTTTGACGATTCTTTTCAATTATGGCTTCATAATCTTCTCTTATTTGTGCTAGGATCTTGGCTAAATCTTCAGGAGGTGCCGCATTTACTTTTACATTGACTTTGAAGTCTTGTGATGAGCGATTTGCTTCCATATCCTAATCACATATTGGCAGAGGAAACAAGCAAACTTGTTTATGAAAGTGGAAAGTTTTCATTCCTGCTTTGACTTCTTCAGTTCCATCCTCTCACATAATTCAAAGTATTATTTTCATTATGGTAGGCTAATTGTTATAGATATTCAGTTAACACTATTGGCAAAATTTATACATGGGTAATACTATGCCATGAACTTAAACCAGAGACTTGTAGCTGCTTCTGTGGCAGAACTGTCACTAAAAACACGGGAGAAGATCTTTCATAGAATATTTCTGGAAGATACATAATGGAGAAACACTGACTTTTTTATATTTATTTATCTATTGGGAACCCAAAACCTTTTATGAAAATCTAACAGTAATTTCATCTTTCTTACCCTCCATGTTAATATTTATGGAACTATAACTAAGTTTACAGGAGAGTAATGTAAAAGTTCTATGTAATTGTTAAAGGAATAATTGGATTAAAGCGTATAATTACTGTGTAAACAACGTAATTACAGGACAAGTCAAGCAGGTACGGTAACATTCCTTTCGGTGTAGCACAATCTTGTGTGCTAGGTACCATTTTCAAAAGCGCCCAGGCAAAGCGGCGTTTCAGGGTATGACATCACGGCCTCTGAAATGCCAATGGACTGGACACACCGATGTCTCTGATGTGTCCCTGGGCTATTGGAGCTGTTCAGCTGTGTCCTGGGCTACAAGGGGATCGGCCAAAGGCAACTTCACCTACTGCTGTGTAACCCTTGTATTTCTGTCCTCCTTTGCAAGTATTTCTGACAACATTTCTGTTGGATATGTAAGGCATTATTAGCTACATGTGACAGAGGGACAGGATCTGGGAGAAAATACAGCAATTTGTTATCCTTTCTGAAATCCCAGTTACATTGGTAAAGTAGCACACAAAATTTGTGCCTCATCTGTCTCTTGTTGGCTGCTTTAGAAATATGGTTAGGTTCTGAATCATCAATCCCATTTATAGACTGTGGATCTTACTCAAAGCTAATTACATGGTAGCGAAGATTTGTGTGATAGGATTTTACCAAGTGGAGCTTTTCCTACCTCCTCATGGTCTTTCCTCCTGAGGATGTGCTCTTCTCTCAAGCCTTCAATTTCCATTTCCAGGTCTGTTGTAATAATGGTCAGGCCATCGAGCTCCTTACGCAGGTTCTCAACATCAAGCTGCACTCCCTGCCTGCGAGACTTCTCTGCTTCATACCTTGGTCAGGAAAAAGAGGATAAAGTGTGTTTGCTGAGAGCAAGTACCTTCTACCCTCTCAGATAAGGGGTATCAGAGAGAAGTAGACTTGCCGGCGACATCTCTGTAGGGAACTAGAAAGAACAAAAAATTCTGTTTCTAAAATATGTTATTTGAATACTCTTGAAAGTCTTAAAAATAAGATAGGTTTCATTATTATTTTTCTTTCTTCCTCACAACTCCTCCTGTATGGTATGAAATAATTGCTCTTTCTTTCCTTTTCCTTTTTGCATTTTAATATTCACCAGGTTGTGAAAGCTTTAAGAATATTCTCAAAAACCTTCAGAAAACAGGGAAAATGTCATGGAAGGCAGTTATTACCATTCTTCTCTGACCCCTGCAGTTTGCCCTCTGTAGGAGCCAAAGGCAGAAAGACATGGCCATGTCTTCCCTTGGGCACATGAAGCACTTTTGCTCCTCAGAATCTCTGCCTTACTTCATCTTCTGTGGGCACTATTAATGTTCCCACATTCAATCCTCAGACTCATTCTGTAATTCCAGTCTCTCAAAGTAGTTCCACTGTTCCCTTTCTGACACTATTGGTGCTAAAGGAAGGCAGGCAGGCTTAGGGGAGGCCTTCAGAGTCTGAGATTCTCATAATATTCCCAAAAGCTGAGATATTTTTTTAATAGCTGATCATCCTCTGTTGAAAATGGGACAAATCTTCATGATTCCGAAGAAGTCTAACTTACAGAAATGTAAATTTCTTTCCTTTGCAAAGATCTGCCTGAACATTTTCTGTCCAAGCATTTTGGCTTTTTAGTTGGTCTGAGAACTCTCTCTCCACAATGTACTGAAAGGCCAGACCCTGAGCTGGGAGCCCTGGGAGCCCCAGGCCAGTCACTGGGGCAAAACCTATGAGACTCCAAAGCAGTAGATACTGAAGGACGGGTATTTCCTGCGGAGCTGGACAGCGGAGGGGATAAAGTACAGGAAATAGATTTGGGCTGGACAGGGGAAGCACAGTGCAGAGAGGGCTTAACTGGGATTCCCAGATGACAGTTTTAAATGCCTTTTGTCACAAGTGTCAAGTGTCTGCTGTAAAACCTGCTCTTCAGGACCTCAACTAAGTATCACAGAGTGACTCAAGATTGTTCAGCAATCATTTGTGGTTTTTACATCCTTTTTATCCTTTTTGAGGTTTTATTTTTTTTCTGTTCTACGTTGGTTTTATTTATCAATTATCACAAGAAAACCTCAGCAAAATCAGTTTCATATTGGATTATCAAGAAAATGCAATATTTTCATTAATCCTCTGTCAAACTTAATCAGGAAACCAAAGAAGAGCTTACTTGAGCCTGAAGTCTTCAGATGCCATGTTGGCGTTATCAATTTGTAAAAGGATACTGGCATTGGTGATCTTGCTATCCTCAATCTGGAAAACAGAGAATCCAAGAGGAGACTCAGTGTTGCCATATGTGATGGTGAATAACCCGTCCTGGCTTAGACTCCCTGCTGCTTGTAGGCAGCGTCTAAATAGTCCCACATTAAGGAGAGTACATGAATGAAAGAAACTTAGTTTCCCAATTCAATTAGATATTATTGCAGCTTTTTCCATAATCTTACTTTTCTCCTTGTCTTACTTTTCTGGATCTGAAGCAGGAGGAGTTATCTTATTCCTGGCTAGGTAGAGGATATGAATAATATTGCACAAACGTCGTGGTATATTACACAACAACCATCCCTGTCTTCCTCTCTTTTTGTGAACTGGCTTTGATTCTGTTTAGTGTTGCTGGGAAAGCAGCCTTGGTCATCATTAGGGCAAGTTTCAGTAAGAACTGTTTAGCTATGTCTGTGCAGTCAAAACGCTGACGATGATAAGCTGAGAAGCAAGCATGTGCAGAAACAGCTCCCCAAGTCAGTGTTGTGCTGCAGAGGCACAACGATAATGGCGGGAGCAACTCATGAGCAGGACCCCTCAAGTCCACTCCGTGCTTCAGTCTGGAGTCACACTGATTGTCATTTGGACAATAACACTGGCATCTAATTGCCACAGTCCATTCAGACCTCTAACTGTTGTGAATCGTTCTGCAGCACAGAGTAATTAATTAATGTTTCTGATTTTGCTTCGGGATGTTGAAAATTGCCCTAAAAGGCGCAGGAGAAAGTGCAGCTCATCATTTGTTTCATGTATTCAGCATGTGCTGATAAGACTTGCAAATCCCTGTTAACATGAGATAGCTGGGAACTATAGATTGAATATGAAAAGCTCAGTATTCCATTCAAAATCTTTGAAACAATTCTAGCAGGAACTCATACACAATTGTGAGGCGTCATGTCCTTTTCTGACAGAGAGGAACGAGGATGATTGCTGTTCCAGTGGTGTCCTCACTCAGCACTCCCATAGCAAAACAAGGGGCGTTACGGCTGCACAGAAATCATTAGACTTTTACAGAGCTCTCAGCACCTTGAGGTAAAACTTCCCACACCTAAGTGAATCACAAAGAAATAAGGAAATGACAAAATTGTCCTGAAGTGTCAAAAGTTTACCTCTTGTAGTAAAAAAGTAGGCGCTTGTGCAATGTTTTAACTAATCTGTTAACAGACCATATGCTCGTGGGCAATTAACAGCATCCTCGGCTACAGCCCTGGGCCACGATGAAGGCTGGCTGAAGAGGTGTAACCGTACCCTAAATGTGGCGCTGCCTGGAATGGGTTGTCAGAGGAGGCAATTCTTGAATCCATCCTTAGAGGATGGTAAATTTTACCATGGAAGGAAATAAGGCGATGAGAAAGCAGCACATGAGTTCTTCAGCTTCATAACCACACAGCAATACATTTCTATAAATGCTTTGTGGCTCTTTCTGTGCAATCAGAAGGAATAAAGAATCCAAGAAAGGAGTTACAATTGTGGGAGTTCTGCCAGCTCCCGTGGGATACTGACTGCTATCCCGGTGCCAGTGAGCGATGTGTTTCCAGTGTGGACATCTATCCATTGAGTGATACAAATTTCTTCACTACATCCATCGTGAGTATGGGTGCATCACTAATAACAATCTGCAAACTTATAGATAATTTAATTAAGAACTCACATATTATTCTATACAAAATACACCCCAATTCCTTCTCAAAACATATGTTTTTCAATAAGGGTTCCTGCACTGACTTCTTCTTCAGCACGTCTTGTGTCCTTTGTCCAACATCAATGCTGTTGGACAGCAAACTGCTCTGTAAATCAGTTTGCTTATTTAGTGGTAGCAGATGCTTGAATGGGACATTTACCTGAAGGACTGGTGCTATTTTACTGTGTACCCGGGTCAGAATGGAGCCAGGGTGGAGCAAGGGAACTGCAGCTCCATCTGACATGGTCATCCAGAATCCAGGTGTCCAGGCAGGAGTGTGGACCCAAGGTGGGACCCACACATTTCTACGCCTCTGAGGTCAGACAGCCAGTGCCTCACAGACTTAGTACAGGATCCTAAATTTTTTCTAAATTTCATTTTAGGTGCTAAATTAGTTTTACCTTTTAAATTCATGGTTAATTAATTTTATTATGGTTAATAATTAGAGGCTATATTTTTCACTCATTTGACTGGCAGTCGTGGTGCTAATTGCAATAATTTATAGAGAAAGTAAAAATTCTGGGTTAAATCACTGAATCGTCGCCTGTAAATGATCCTTTAATGGCCCCTCCTGCCCAGCGTGAGCACCGTGCTCAGCCCCCACTGCCTGAGCCAGTCTCAGAGGTGCCTGTGGCCGGCGATCACTGGTTACGTGGGGAGTGGTAAAAATAAGTGTTTTGGGTACAACCTATTCAAAAGTGAGGGCTTTATCCCAGTCAGCATCATGCTTTTAGTCTTAATGCCTTCCTAAGTATTTCTGATTTATTAGTTCCAAATCAATGTGAGTACATTTATATTCCTGATGAGCAAGTTTTTATCTCGGCATCAGTTAAAAAAAAAGCGCTTGAGTGCTAGTTCTGGCGACGGATGACCTTTCTGTATCCTTAAAAGAGAAATAGGTGATGACAATTCTGGCTCTCCATACACATTGTCTGTGGTCGGAGCAACTCATCTTCTGCCTGGAGGCAACACATTTACCAGTGAGCAGGGAATTTGATTAAGTCCCGGCCTCAATCAGCAAAGATGTGGGATCGTTCCATTTCTAGCCCTTTGGAAAAAAAGCCTCTCAGGGTCTTGAGAATGCCAAGTGACTGTATTATAAAAAGTGGAGGGAAAACTACAGCATTGCATTTGGAATAGTTTTGGTTTTTGCCTCATATGGCTGTATAAAGTTAATTACACTGATTAGTCACACAGATGGTTACAGCGCTAGGTATGTTCATTATGAATACAGATTAATACTATGCTTAGATTTGAAGACACGTGAGTTTGGGAGATTGAAAGAGTTATTGTTGAACGTTAATATTAACTACTGGCAGGAACCAGAAATTCTTCTTTTAATTATAGTGAAAACATCCACAAGGAATTTGTCACTGCTATTTTCTTAATTACAATGAAGTATTTTTCCATCTGATTACATAAGCTCGTTGGACCCAAAGCTCCTGCAGTTTCATTGTCTGCTGCCACAGGAATCAAAGAACTGAAACGCAGGAGTATGTCTGCAGAGAGCGGCTGAGACAAGGCAGTCTCTTCGCTTCGCCTGCTTTCTAATTTGCTTGAATACATGTGCAGTCAAAAAGAGCAAATTCTGCCAGACATCGTTACCCAAACCACAGTTTCAGGTACAGAAACCAGTGCTCACCAGTACACAGACCTCTTCGTGCTCTCAGGCTTTGCAGGATCCCCCTTGTCTCCTTCCAGACTTTCTTTCTTGTAACCCATTCTCCTCCTTGGTTATGCCCAGGTCCTGTGACCACTTGCATTAGTATTTCTAACATTTAAAACGCTTGATTTAATTTTCTGTAAAGGAACGCCATCAGCATAAACGAGTCCCCAGATTCCTTAAAGGAGCGTAGAATGACAGTCACAGCTCTGACTTACCTGTCTTTGCATGTCAGTGACGTTTTGCTCATACTGGTTGAAGTCATGCGTCTTGCCATGAGACTTTGCCTTGTGCCACTCTCGGATGCAGCTCTCCAGCTGAGCGTTTGCTGCTTCTAAGGAGCGGACCTTCTCCAGGTAGGCAGCCAAACGGTCATTCAGGTTTTGCATAGTCTGTTTCTCATTGCCCCCCAGGAAGATGCTCTCCCCATAGTGCTCGCCGAAGCCTCCCCAGGGTGCCCCTCCTCCGGCAGCCAGCCAGAGGGGTCTGGCAGAGGAGAAGGAGGTTTGTGAACTGCTGGCACCACCATCTGCACTTGAAGGTCTGTAAGAAGTTCCTTGCTGGGCCAAACCACACCCTGCACTACCCCGGAGGGACCCAGAGAAAAGCTGGAACGGGCCTTGGCTGGTACCCATGTTGTGAATCTAACCCAATGTTTGACTGAGGAGCACTGAGCGGCTCCTTAGCCTTCCCTGAGCAGCTTTATGCCTTTTCCTGTGGGAGTTTCCCTTCGATGAATGACTACAGCAACAAGATTGTGTCATCGTGAAACGTGCTTCCTCTTGGTCAATTCCGAAGCATTTATGAGCCTGCACACACTGTTGTTGTTATTTGGAATCGCAGCCGCCTACCAGATTGCTTTCCTTTTGCTTGTTTTGTTTGGTTTTGTTTTTTTCTTTTTCTTTTCATATTGTAATAGTGAGGTGTGGCTAAAATCAGGAGGTGTGGAACAGGATCAGCTCTGCCTCAGACTTTTTCTAGCCCTGTGGTTCATATGTTATATTTTCCTGCTTATGAGGGAAGAGTATCATCCATTATGGAATAAACAGAGAGCTGTGGCAGGGGTGGTTCTCCAGATCCTTTCTTTCTGGTGTAATTCTCAGGCTTTAGAATCACAGCAGTTTATGAATCCTGAAACGCAGCGTGTCCTGTCGAGCTGTCACTAACACACTGAACAGCTTCAGCCTGAGGGAGACAAGAGGCTTTAATGAAGTTACCCAGCCTCTGTCATCACACTGAAACTCCGGTCCAGAGAAGGGCCCTGCTGTTCCCTTCAGCTGCCCATTAAAATACCGGAGAATTAGGTACTTAACACTATTTTCTAGTGATTCGAGGTTCCGTTGCATTTCAGTAGTATTACTGAAATAGATAGTAGTGCAGGAATTTCTTCCTGTAACTAGAATTAATTGTATTGAGATATTTTTATGATTAATTATAGAAAATTATTTATAGAGTATGAGCTTGTAACAACATTTGAAAAATTCAAGTGATGATTTAAAGCTACCAGCCCTAAAGATGGACCTGGCAATGATGCAAAAAGAGTCTTTCTCAGAAGTTTCGGTAACCTTCTGTCGAACTTTTTCCGTCAAATATAGAACGGGCAAGAGATTTCTTATTCCTCATGCTGATGAGCAGGGAGTGAATTGTGTTCCCGTGGCACCAGCTGGGGTTACTGGGTTCCTCTTCTCCTTCTGAGTGGTTCTGGGCCGCAGCTGAGGGCTGGGCAGGGGGAGGCTTTGGGAAGAGGTGGGAAGCCAGTTGGGCACGGGCTGGTTTTCCTGAGAGCAGCTGAAGGCTCGGCTCTTGAACAAGATCTTACTTAGCACCGTGACTCATCGGAATGGGGGGCTCAGAGACGCTACAGACCAGAATCGCACTCTCTTGGAAGGAGCCTGAAGGAATCTTTTTTTCCCTCTTGTCTCATTTGAAATGTTCCAGCAATAGGGAGTCGCTGCTCCTCACCCGTCCCCTGGCTGCCTCCAGCGCTCCTTTGGGAGTTGGGCAGGATCGGAGCTCCTCCTCGCGGCTCAGTGTCAGCTCTGCCAGCACCTGGGGATTTTCCTTGTACCACTTAATTTCCACCGAGTGCGTATTCCTTCTTGTTCCTCATGCACTTCATTGTATAGAAATGCTAACATTTTCAATTGTTTGGGGAAATTAATCACTGAAGAGATGGTTTTCCAATAAGTACGAGGTATTTGCTATCACAAAATGTTCTCATAATGGCTACTATTAATAGATGCCGTTCGGTGTCAGCCCTGCTGCTTGAGAGAGAGGAGCCTGAAACACCAGACAAAAAAAGAAGGCCTAACTTGAAAAAAAACCCAAATTATAAGAGAACCCGTGATATCCAGCTGTCAGTTCATCCCTCCAGAGTTTAATTTCCAACTGAATTTTCTAGCCTGGTAGTTCATAATGTTGTATGAAGTATTACACTGAAATTGAAACACAGACATGTGCACGTAGTATTATGTGAAATAAAATGAATTCTTTGTTTCACATGCAATTACTCAGTGAGATTAACACCTTGTCTGGCACCAAGACTGATAGTTTGTGAGACAGACCTCTGCGTTGTACCCTGAGAGGTTCATGGAATATTGGGCCAATGTGAAAAAGAGAATTACCTTTTTTTCTGGCAAGTAATATAGAACAAAGGTGATCTGGCCCATAGGAAGCATTTGCTCTGAAGCTCAGCCTTTTTGAAGCTGGAAAAAAATGCCACACAGTTTTCATCACTACATGGTAAGGATCCATGGAAAAGACCAAAAAACTTCCTTCAAGAGCGGGCTGGCACCATGGGACATGGTTCTGGTGAGCCACTCAATCCCCGGGATGCAGCAGGAAAGCGATGCTCCGGCAGGAAAACCAGCCACCGTCAGCAGGTGGCACCAGGAGCTGGAGCTGGATGGTCCATGGACACCGCCCTGGAGCTCCTGGGCGGGCCCAAGGGACGGAGGAGTGCCTGGTCCCACCATGCTTTCTCTGGAATCATACTCGTTTTACTGAGTTGGAACACAAAAAAGCAAACTGAACTGAATTTAAAGGCAGCAGTTTCACTATAGGCAGAGTATTTTGACACCTCCATTATACAGGTGAATACCCTGTGAGCATCACTTGTCGGTTCAACTCCTCCATCAGAAATACAAAAGGAGCTGCCTGTGGCTGTAGAATGGCCCTCTCTTGCTGTCTCAGCGATGTATCTAACAGTCACCTGATTTCTGGGGCAGGAAAAATATCTATACTGTTTGGTGTTTCTCTTCTGGCAGACTGTGATGGTGCGTTGCCGAAATTTGCAAGAACCAATTCTCAGTTCTTTCTGGTGGGAATACAGCAGTTCAGGTGATTCTTACCCACGGTAACACCAATGATCCTGTGCCTTCTCATGCCTAAGCTGTGAAGCTGGTGCCTGCAGCGTAGGTGTTTTATTTTAAATGTCACAAAATAGAAGACAAAAACTAGTGGCTCTAAGGAGCTGGAAAGGAATATAAAATACATAATTCTAGAAATGATACCATTTTTGTGGATACTATTATGTATGTGAAATACCCAGCAATGAAGCTAACAAAAAATTTTCCAAACCGGTTGTGTTAGCAAAATATAGCATTTATGTACGTTTTATATGCTCCTGCATGTTGGGATTTGCTGGCCTCTTACATCTTTATGTGTCTCCCTTGATGGCACTGCTGGGCATTGGCAGAGCAGCCCCCTGCAGGGGAAGGCGTGTTGCTAGTGCAAGGGGATAGCACAAGGCTGTTGAGGCTCTTCTTTATACAAGAAACCGAAAGAGTCCCAGCAAGCCCTGCTGGAGCCATTCATTCCACTGGCACCTTGCCCAGTGCTTGCTCAAGAGGAAAGGGAATTTGTTGTTTCGCTGAAGGAAGTGCAGGAACATAAACATATATATGGACAATTTTTTTTTTTTCAGAGGCGCGTTTTATTATTGCACAAATTGGAGTCAAGTCATGTTGTGCACTTTGAATTCACAACAAAGCAATCAAGCATTTTTGCATTATCTTCTAAGTTTTTTACCAATAGTAGCTCCAGATTTCTGGGACAATCTGATGGCACTTTGTATCTGTCCATTCATCATCACTTTTATTATTAAAGTTGTTATTGTTATTGTTGTTGTTATCCACTGAGCATCTCTGTGTTAGGAGGGTGTGTGGCAATGCCACGACAACTTCAAAAAAACAACATTAGACGGGATGTATTTGCACAAGCAGAACAGAAACTTTATTATGTAGGTTCTTTCATAAGGAAACTATAACAGCTACTGACAGACACCAAGCTTGTCATCTCTGCACAATGACCATGTAAAAAGGGAGAGCAAGTTTGAGGAAAGACATCAAGCGGTTGCACATGCTTGGATTACATTCTTGTGACGTGGTGAAAGTAAAAGGGTATTTCTTCTGGCATTAGCCGATGTGGAGGCTGCGCTGGCTTTCTACCGTGCCATGTGCAAGAGGGGATTCAGTATTTCTTTATTAGAATCTCCTGTCGCGAGTAGAAGGAGCTCTTCCATCGTCTTCCGCACCCGTGCGAACTCTTATGATGCTTGAAGATGCTGTTGTGGGGGAAAAAAGTAAATTCAACAAGGGGAAAAAATAAAAGCACTGCTAACATGCTGAAGAGCCCTGTGATGGGGCTTTTTGTTTGTTTCCTCACAAGATCTTTTTCACATATCAAAGGGGGAACTACCTTTACATCTTCCCTCCTTCCTGGTTTCTCTTTCAGTAAATCTTAGGGGTGTACACCACGTCTCAGATTTGGATGTATCTTATATGTTGTGTGAATCAACAGAATAATTTAGGAATCTTTGGGAGATTTTGGTATTTTAGCATCCCAAGAGGAGTTCATGCAATCATTTTGGCAAGCTACTGGTTTCAAAAGTGCACATAAAGTAGAATAAAGTCTCTTAATAATAAAGATTGAGGTCATTGCAGAGAGAATGTAATCTGAGTTAGTAAGAAATCCTAAGCAAAAAAAAAAAGTTTATCTAATCCTATTTCGTTAATTCATTTAAGCCCCTCTTTAAATCAAAATTTTTCTTACCATCTTTAGGGTTCACTCCTGACATCCTGTGGAAAAGAAGAAAGATTTGGTTAATGACCATCACTGACCCTGTCCACTGAGACCATTGATCCGTTTGGGAACCGCTGTGTGTGACCAGCTGTGATTTCCCACCGCTGCTCTCAGCGGGGGGTTCCTCAGCTGGGCTGGTACCAGCGGTGGTGTTAAAGTGTTTTCTGCTGTGAAAGCTGCTCCTGCATCCTCGATAGGAAATATGAACAGCAGTCAGACTAGTTCATGGTCCTGGTATGTCTCTATACACTTGTCCTCAAAATGTCACAATCTAGGAACAATTTAAGGAGCAGATTCCTCATCAGAAATCAGAAGTAATTCCATGTGTAGATCAGCTATGAGAAATGGGCACTAAAATGTAGATTTTACTAAAGGAAGCACCAAGTTCTGTTCTAGCTGGGAGTACTGATGTAAGATGATGGATATTTTTACCTTTCTGCACAAGTGTAGAAAACCAAGAGCTAAAGAAATAGTGCAAACAGGTTTTTATTGGTTATTTCAGGCTGAAAGCTTGCTCCAGTGCAGCAAGAAGATTATATGGTGTCTGGTGCCTTCTATAGTTCATTGTAGTCAAAATGCATTTATATTTTCAAATCATCAGCACAATTGATTTGGAGATTTAGCTTGAGTTATAGCAACACCTGGGATTTTGCCAGGTGTCTGCCATTGCTCAAAAGGCTGCATGCGCAGCGACTCTCATTAGTAACCTGGAGCCAGCGTTAGCAACCTCAATTACTGCTTTACAACATGTCATGTTATTAACCTTATCTAATCATCATAGGATTGTAAATAGTAACGTACTGAGAGTCCTGGCCCTCCAGCAGCTGCCGGTACGTGGCGATTTCCTGCTCCAGGCGACTCTTGATGTCCATGAGCATTTTGTACTCCTGGTTCTGACGCTCCATGTCACATCGGAGCTCACTCAATTGCTCCTCAACGCTGGTGATGAGGGCCTGAATCTGTGCCAGCTGTGCGCAGTATCGGCCTTCTGTGTCCCGCAGGTTGGCTTCCAGTCCTGCTTTCTAAAGGGAGTAACGTCAGAAGAGGTTAGAACACAGCTGTGTCCCAACTGGGGGGAGCCAGAGGAGAGGCAGGATGGGGGGGGAGGAAGGGCCAAGTGTGTTAGTGGTGGCTCCTGCCCGGGGCAGCTCCGTACCATGCTGAGGTGCGACTGGAGCTCGATCTCCAGCCCCTGGAGCGTGCGTCTCAGTTCTGTGATCTCCGATTTGCTGGTCTGTATCTCTTGTGTGTGGCTGGCAACTTCACGGTTCAGCTCGTCAGTCTGAAAGAAAAAAACAACTGTAAAATCACACACACATCGCATAAAAATATTTAAAATTATTTTGGGAAAGGGGGGGCCCATCCCCTCTGCTGGGGCATTAACAGCGGGACGGTGTGTCAGCTTGGTGTTTGTTGGTGTGACTGTACCTGAGTGAAGAACCAGGCCTCGGCATCCTTCCTGTTCTTCTCAGCCAGAGCTTCGTACTGTTCCCTCATCTCAGAGAGAATTCTGGTCAGGTCAATGCCAGGAGCTGCATCCATTTCCACGTTGACTGTTCCACTGAGCTGACTGGAATACTCCTTCATTTCCTGTGTAGGCAGAGGCAGGGAACACAAAAAAGATTAGTCTCTCTCTTCTCGTCTACATTCTGCCATCAGCAATCCAAGCAGCAGTACCCAGAGCTTTTCTTATCAGGTATCAGAGGCGGAACACATAAAAACATGCTTTTCTGCTCTCACACAGTGCACAAATTCACATGTAACATATGTGTGTTTCTCTTACTCATCTCTTTAACTCACAGTGACCTGTCACGTGCTTATGGATGTGAAACTGAAACTAATAGATGACAACTGTTTGGAATCAGATAAATGCTTCTCAGGACACACTCACTTTGGATTCTTTTAATATTACGGTTTCCTTCTTATTAAGCTGTAATGTTGTCATTCTGTTCTTTCTGTTTGGATTTCTCCCTCCCCATCTGAGAGGCATAAATTCCAAAGGAAGGTCCTTTCCTCCCTGCACAGTTACGGGCTCTCACCTCCTCATGGTTCTTCTTCAGATAAGCCAGCTCCTCCTTCAGCGACTCGATCTGCATCTCCAGGTCGGCTCTGGCCAGGGTCAGCTCGTCCAGGACCCTGCGCAGGCCGTTGATGTCAGACTCCACGCTCTGGCGCAGGAACAACTCGTTCTCATACCTGCAGTTTAAAAAAGAAAGAAGCACTGGAATCCGATGTTCAAGTTTGTATTCAGTAGAGCTATAAAACTATGACATTTTATATTGAATGGAGGAGGAACAATGGGCTATAAATGAAAACATCTACATTGAAAAGAAGCGTAAAGGAGTAAAGATGGTTTTTTCCCACATTCAACTATGGCATATGGAAGCACATGCATTGCCATCTGATTTTATTCTTGAGGAGCATGTGACATTTCACTTTGCAGAACCTAATAATGATTATCAGCATCAATAGAAAAGCTGTTGACCGAAAAGGACAGACAGTTTGCAGTGACCTCTCAGCTCTGGTGTGAAGGAAAGCAGAGATCACCCGGTTCTGCCCAGGACACTATAAACCTGTGGGTACATCACTGCAAGATAAATCAGTTGCATGTGTGTCTTTGTCATCTTTTCAGTAGTTCTGCTGCACTGCTGCTGGATAAGTCCCAAATTACTCTTTGTCTTTCCAAATTTCAGACTCTTTGAGGGAGAACTGCTGCGACCCAACAGCGATCTCTTCCCGCCTCTCTGTTCCATTTCAGTGGAAATCCCAACCTATTCCTGTCTTCTTTTCCCTTGTGATTTAGGCTAGTAAAAATAGTTAAAAGCTTCCCTAAAAAACTAAGACACTAACTATAGCTTATTACACAAACAGCTCGGTGATCTGGATACTGTGTTCTGTCAGGGGTATGTTCCAAACTGATCCTTCATCACACAGATTCTGTTTGCCAGGGGTTTTCATCAGAACTTATCACAGAAAATACTTAGCCATGTTTTTGAAATATGTCCTTCAGTGACTGAAGAACTTTATTTTCTAGATAAAAAGTGACACTAAACTTCAGAAAACTGTTTTGAGAAAGAGAGACAAGGAGAGAGAAGACAAATGTGCTCTGGGTAAACTCACTTCATCCTGAAGTCATCTGCAGCCAGCCGGGCGTTGTCAATCTCCAGGATGACTCGGGAGTTGTCAATAGTCGCTGCAAGGATCTGGCAATGAAGAGACACAGAAAAAGGCTCCTGTGACTCAGGGTGAAATATCAGGGTCCTCAGTTCACAGCAGGCAGTGACCGAGGCTGTAAACCAGCAACGAAGGTAGAAAGGAATGGACCTCAGTTGTGATGTCCCTGATCAAACCTGCCTTTGGATGGCAATAGCCAGTTCCATGTATTACGTTGCTCTTTGGTCACACTGTAGTTCTTACAGCTTTTATAGAGAAAATCCAAAACCACTAAGCTTTTTTCCCACGTGCCATACACAAACCAGAGAGCTGACATACCTTTGTGTAACCCAAGTGAGAAAATACGTCTGTACAACACCTGATCTTATCTGTAGCTGAGGGAATCATTTTTCAGCCTTTGAGGCCTACCCAGCACATTCACTGGATTACTGACTAAATATATTGATAATTCTAAACAAGTTTTGCCAGGTTTTGGTAACTTTTAGTGCAATCATTTTAATTTCAACAAACATCACATTTTCAGGATAACATTTTTGGGTTTTAAATTGAGAAAAAGCTACTCTTCTGCTAGAATGCTTATAACCACAATATATTTGGGGTTATGGCATACCATATTTATTTTATAATCATTTTAGCTTATTTTTAAGTGAAACATGCAGTTCCACAGTTGTAATGCATTCTTGCAACTCCTTTATGTATGAATGTCATACCTTGTCTCGGAGATCTTCAATTATCTTGTAGTAATTACTATAGTCCCGCGCTGGGCTGGTGGGAGCTTGCTTCTGATACCAGTCTCGGATTTTAACTTCTAAATCTGAATTTGCCTCTTCCAGTGCTCGCACCTTGTCCAGGTACGAAGCCAGACGGTCGTTCAGATTCTGCATAGTTATCTTTTCATTTCCAGAGAGAAGGCCATCACCGCCACCAAAGCCACCACCAACTTCAAAACCTCCACCAAAGCCAGAGCCTCCACCAAAGCCAGCTCCTCCACCAATGCCACAGGCTGCACCACCACCAAAGCCACTGTAGCCTCCTCCATAACCACTACCAAATCCAGAACACAAGCCACCACCATACCCACCTCCTACAGAGGAGCCAAACCTGGCTGAAGAGATGGAGACACCCCTGCCACCAGAGCCTCCATGAATGCTTGGAGCTCGGCAGGTTCCTCCTGTGCGGATTGAAGAGAGGCGAGAGCTGCTGCTTCCACCACCCCCAAAGCCACCACCATAGGTAGAAGAAGAGCTGCACATGAAGGAAGTAGTCATAGTTGCAGCACAAGAAGGTGCTAAGGTCAGTTATTCAGCTCGGTGTAGAAGAGGAAAGCGTGTGCCTTCACTGCCCTGGTGCTTCTTTTATATCCTCAAGACAGGGTGGCAGGAGACAAACCCAACCTGCAGCCCTCCCTCCAAAAATCCTCCTCCTTAGAGGTGAGGCCAATCATGATGACATTCCTCACAAAGGGAGCTGGCTCCACATTTCAGGGGCTAGGGCTGGGGTTTTCTTTTCTAATTAAACAAAGGGGATGATTCAGATGAGTGTTTTTTCTTCAGGCTATAGTTCTGAAACTTGGAGTTTACTTCTCTGACATTTAAGAATGGAAAAACAAAGTGAGTTCAGCCGCACCCACTTACCCATTTGCAGCAATCACCAAGGGATTTTAAGAACATCAACTTTTTCTACAAATGAAGTTTAAGTAAACTTGTCTTTTCATTGAAAAATGTGCAATCATCTGTTCATCTCACCATTATTTCTTCTTTTCTATCCATATTTTTTCCCACTTAAAATTTGTAATTGAATTTGATATGTCCTCATTCCCATTCTTTGTTTGGAACTGATATATAGATTTTGGGGTCTGAATTTTCAGTACAAAAAACGTATCATCGTGGCATTCGCATGAGGAGCACTTAGCAACCATCGATGTACAAGGAGGAGTGGGCACAGTTAATTTACTGATGCTTGTGAAATAGTAAAGAAAGGTAATACAAGATTGAGATAATTCAATTAAAAGAAGAAATGGGGGAGGACTAAGTTCCTGTTTCTTTTGGAAAATGTAACTTTTAAGTTCCATTTTTAAGATGAAACAGTTCAGATAGCAATTACTGTGTTTAATGCCAATATGCACTATGAAATGAAGTAATTATTGAAAATAAGACTTGAGAAGCACAAAGAAGAGTTATCTCAATCTCCCATTTAAAGTGGGAGACTGAAACACTACTGTTTTTCAAATTTAATAATTTGCGAGTGAATTTCGAAAGTCAGTAATTCAGTAACACAGCTCTCTCCAATACAGTGTAGCGATGGGAAACCAGATTTGGGAGATTTCTAAGGGAGTATTAACTGGTTGTTTACCCTGCTGGGGTGCGTCACTGGGATAAGGGGGGTGTGGAGAGTGGGGTGTTTGAAGGGAGACCGTTGTTCCCTGCACACTGGGGGGGCGTTCTGCAGGGGAGAGCCCCGAGGTGCCGCTGACAAAGTGGGGTACGGGATGGCAATAATGGGGCACTGGGGCATGTCAGGGCTTAGGGGAACCAGGGGCTGAGAGCAGGGAGAAAAGCAGGGACACACTGAACTCGGGAGGAACTTTCTTGGGTCTCTAGTTCAGAACCACTCAACCTATTCTAAAATAACACTTTGAAATAAAGAAGAAAAATGCTATGTTTGCTAACAACATGATAAAGGAGAGTGTTGTTTTTAGCACAGTTTTTGACAGTAGCTATTGACAGAAAATGTCCTTAGAGTTCAGGCTGGGTGAGTGCAGACAGACTGAGGCTCAGAGCAGTTGTTGGAATAAACTGAGGGGTTTTCTGACATTTACAGCGGAGACTTTGATGCAGCCTCAGGGAAATGTGCAGCCTTTTACTCAGAAAGCTGGGTACTTGGGAGGAAAGAACCACCAAGACTCTAGTTGTGATACACAGCCCGTTCGGAGAATGTCCCCTCTCTCCAGGGGATTGTCACAGACGGCGTTTCCCGGCTCTGGAAACGTGTTTGAAGCTGACCCTGGCCCTGTGCCGTGGTTCAGCTGTGCTTCGGGCAAATTAATGCTGTGCACTGCTTGCCAATCCTGCGTGTCTCCCAGAGTTAGTATCTCAGGAAACAAGTTTAAACAAACTCTCCTAAAGATAAAGAACTTTCTTAAAGACCCCTGTAATGTCAATCTGCTGAGTGTGTGTGCTGCCAGGGTCTGTTTAACTCGGGGTGAGCCCACAACAAGCAAGATCAAATTCCATTTAAAAAAAATAATTAGTACTTCTAGAAAACACCATAAACTTTAGCAGGAAACTTTGGGGATTTTTCATTCGGTTTCCTTTCACTCAGTGTTTCTAACATCTCTGGGAGCTCGCTGGTGAAATACACTTTGCTGTTTTTTCAGGTGCCCGGTGTGTTATTGTAGACTGTTACCAGATCAACACTTGTAACAATCAGGCAGAAGATACAAAGCCGTTTCTTTCCCGTAGAATACTTACCAATTGGAAAAATAAAAATAAATCAAGCCACCAATACAGATTATATCCTATAACATAATTCAGAAAACCGTAGTGGTGGAGATTCTGAGGCTTTTTCAATTTTCTGTTAAACCAGCCAACTCAGATCCTGCGGGTGTGTCGCCGTGACCAAAAGCTTGTGAACGCCCAGTGCAGCCTTTGCCGACCTGAGGCTTGTCCCTGCCTTTGTCTTCACTATTTGTTCTTCCATATTAAACAACTGCTTCTAAATAGCTCCTAATATTTTACTAGAAATTGTCAGCAGGAGAATCCCAGGGAAGGTGCTCAGTGAAGCACTGGGAAGTTTGGGGGTTCTCAGCACTGACCTGGTGCTGCAGAACCCCCTGCTTTGTCACACTTCCCCAGATCTTTCCTGAAAGACGTTCCCTGACATGTCCTGTGCAAACTCTATTATTACTTCTTTTACGGGATTAATGCACTTGACACACTTCAGCCTCTCCTCTCAGGAGGACAGAGAGTTCCATTCAAGAAGCAGCTTGTTTTTCATCTCAGTCTTTGCTGATAAAACCATCATTCAGACATGACATACCTGTAGAAAACACTTCTTCTGAACCAAACTCTAAAATTATAGTCTCTGGGTGGTTTTATATTTGACATTTCACCAGAAATCCTTCATTACCCTACAAATATTGGTAAGTTATAAGCTAAAATTCAAATCAGGCTATAAAACCAAGAATTCTAGCCATTTGAAGTCTCTGACGCCCCTGATTTCTTTAGCCTGGTTTCATTCCGCTTTTGGAACTTTTAACCTCTTAAAGACTTTGAAACTGTTTACCTTTTAAACCACTTTTTTTTGTAAACATGCATTTAATGCAGTCTTTGAAAAGAAAACTTTCTGGTCAAAATACACATTTGCAAAGTGTCCTTAGAACTTCTAGTTTGCATTCTTGGAGCACGAGAATTTCTTGTCAGACTCACATTTGCAGCTCTGCAGCACAAGAAACATGCACCAGTAATCCCATACCTGGACTGGTTTTGTCACAGGAACTCACTCTCAGGGAATGGCATTTGTTAAGGTTAAAAACCAGACCTGGAGTTGTTTGTTCTTTCGTCTGGAGGGATTCCAAGCCTGACTGTTGTAGCGAATAAATCTGGTACAAAGCCTTTATTAGAAGTGTGTCAGCACTGGGGAACAGCCTGTGCTGAAGCATTTAATGCACAAGAGCTTTCTCCTCCTTGTTCTCCCCCAAGCAGACAGCATCTAACAGGCCAGGGTCTGAAGAGCCCCTTCCATCTCCCATGTGCCAGGGCTTTCCAGGCCACCACTCCCTCTCGAATCTGAACTTGTTTCCACCAGAGCACCTTAGTCCCCCTGTTCTTCCCGTCCCATCCTCTTCTCTGTATCTCTTTGCTGATTCTTATTTTCTGTGACTGTTTGTCTTTCCAGTCATAGTCTTTCCCCGTCAGAGTGAAGGCCCTGCCCAACGCTGCCGTACTGGATTCCCAGAGGTTCAACTGGGATTGTGTGTGTCAGTACGCACCAGCTGCCAGTGACAGCTCTCCTGAGTCACTGCCGAACCCAAGGCGAGCACCAGCTCCTCTTGAATGGAAGAGGATTGCCCAGCCTTGATCCAGGAGGTCCCACAGCTTTGGGTACTGAACTGAAAGTGATCACATTTAGGATTTCAGCTAGGATAATGTCCTTTCAATGGCATGAGAATGAAGGTGGCTGAAATTGGTGCTAAAGGCTTGTTACCTCTATATGGTCTGGGGGAGCGAGTGAAGCAATCTCACCAGTGTTTCTCACTCCTGTTTGTTTCTGCAGGAGGTATCTCCAAGCCATTTTAGCAGCTCTATATTGTACCCTCACAAAACATCTCCCAGCTCGCGCTTCTTCCCAGAGTCACGTAACATCTCACTGCTCCTGCTCTCCAGAGTGCTCAGCTGGAGTTAGAAATGTGAGTCAGCTCTGTTCCCCGCTCTGAGGGCTGAGGATGCTCTTGCCCCCACGTTCAGAGCTCCTGCAGCCAGAGGGGATGGGAGCAGTGAGAGATGGAGCTCGGGTCACCCCCAGACACTGCCAGCATTAACACTCGAGGAGGTTGGCTGTTTCCTGCCTTAAAGCCAGACTTCAGTAACAGTAGCCCAATAAATGAAAAGAAGTGAAGATTGCAAGAAGATCATCTTTATTAGAGTAGATACAACAATTCAGTACATGAAAGAACAAAGAACTAGAAATAATTGAGAAACTAAGCCAATTTGCAAATTAATCACCCCTTAATGGATGAATCTACCTAAACTTTGTGTGGCCAAGAATTTTCTGTGCTTTAAGATAGTAATTTCCAGCAGTTTAGAGTGATTCTTCTTTCAGTTCCTGTGTGTTGTCTGCATTTTCTGACGGGAGGGCGATGTTCGGAGGACTCTCAGCACTATTTTCCATCTGTTGGCTTCTCTCTTTTGTCTACAATAGTGTGGAGAGAAAGAAGAGCCATTACTGAAGTGTGATGCACAGGGGACCACTCTGCAATGGGTGCTGAGCTTGGCTTATCTCTTGCCTCTTGCTCCCTTCTCTCACAAGTTTTCTTCATCACATTGATTTGAATCATACCTCACTTTTACAAGACAGCTGACCTTTAAAATCTCAAGGCAAGTTTTTGTTGCGTGTTCATACAGTTCCCCTGAGCTGGCCAACCTTAAATGTCTTGTATCCTTTCATCTGGGGGAATGATTAAGCGTTTTGTGCTTTACTTAGCCTTTACTGTAATGTAGTCTGGGATTTTTTTCTGATTCTAACATCTTTTAATGAAGTTTGTTAAAATCTAGCCAGAGTCACCATCTGTTGCTTATTAGCAACACAAACCAGGGCAGCAGCCCAGGGTCTACAATGGACACAGCTCCCATAACGTGTGTATATTTCCTTTTAGAAAATAAAACTTCTTTGATTCCTAAAGGTTTCCTGAAGAGAAAGAATTCTTACCGGCGGTTCCAGAAAGGGATCCAAATATCCTGTAGAACAAAGAGATAACAGTTGAAAGGAGAGGTACCACATTAAATGCTGCGTGAGATGAGGATGTATGAGGGCAAGTCCTCTACCAGGTGCATTGTGTGTCCAGTGAGGGAAGAGACGGTCCCTTCCTCCTCTCCCTCTCAGCTCAGGAGAGGGAATTGTTGCACTATGTGAAAGACTCCGGTCTGGGAGGTCCCCTTATCGCCTCTCTGCAAACAGCTCATCTGCCTTCCCTTCTCTTCAGAGTATTCTCTTCTACACTGAGTCCTACCAGGTGACAGCTATTTAGCTGGTAACAGGAAGTTTATGGGAATTTGGTGTTAATCCTTATATTCTATAAAACATTACTAACTGCTCTGTGTTTCTTAATGCCAAGCAGCTAATGATTAGTTATTGCTGACTGCTGGTTGCATTTCATCTCTTGTACTGCTTCTGAGTTTGCCGTTTTGTTTAGAACCTCTTTGAGGTACTCATGTAATGTAAATGGGAATTGTAACATTTCTAGCTGCACTACGGTCCACAAAAATTAATTTGTTAAAAATCTTAGAACCCCTGGAGTATCAGAAGTTGTGTTTGCTATGGTGCTGTGGGAAGTGAGCCCCGTGGCATGGTCAGACTCTCTGAGGCTCAGCAACAAGGTTTTCTGCAGCGAGCGGTTACTCACTGGGACTCCTGGCCCTCCAGGAGCTGTCGGTAAGTGGAGATCTCTTGCTCCAGTCGAGTCTTGATATCCATGAGGGTCTTGTATTCGCTGTTCTGGCGCTCCATGTCAGCTCGGAGCTCGGCCAGCTGTGCCTCAAGGCTGCTGATCAGCCCCTGCATCTGTGCCAGCTGGGCACCAAAACGCGCCTCCGTGTCTGCCAGGGTGCCCTCCAGCGCGGCTCTCTGCGAGCAGAGGGGGGAACCACAGACAGGTCACTGCCGGATGCAGGACACCTTGCAGGGAGGGGAATATCCATGCATTTCAGGGCAAATTTTACTGTACCATGCTGATCTGGGACTGAAGTTCTATCTCCAGCCCTTGTAAGGTGCGTCTCAGGTCAGTGACTTCAGACTTGCTGCTCTGCAGTTGCTCAGAGTTGACGGCTACTTCACGGTTCAGCTCTTCGGTCTGAAACAGGGAAAACTACATGAGAAACGTGCGACCTCTAAGTAGAGGTCATAAGGCCTTCACAGCATTTTTCTCTGTGGTTTAATAATTATTTTGTTTCTTTCATGGATTTCTTTTTCTGGTTAGTATTTGTATAGTGTGGAGTTTTTCCCACCTTGCTGTAGAACCAGGCCTCAGCATCCTTCCTGTTCTTCTCAGCCATGTGTTCGTATTGGTCTCTCATATCAGCCAGGATCTTGGTCAGGTCAATGCCTGGAGCAGAGTCCAGCTCAACAGTGACTTGGCCGGCTACTTGCCCTCCCAGGGCACTCATTTCCTATGGCAGAGGAATACAAAAGAGGGTACAGTCATAAACTGAAAACATTATGAATTTTCTTCCAGGACTAAGGTCTGACCAACGCCCCTTTAATATTACGGGGGGTGTCTTTAGTTTTCCAGTCTACAGAAATCTTTCTTCCCTGTTAGAGAGCTCAGGACAATGCTGAGGGACACCGCGTTCCCACACACTGTTTTTCCAATGTCACTTTCGGACATGTTTCTTGGTGTTTTTTTTTACCTCCTCATGGTTTTTCTTCAGATAAGCCAGCTCCTCCTTCAAGCCTTCGATCTGCAGCTCCAGGTCGGTCCTGGCCAGGGTCAGCTCGTCCAGGACCCTGCGCAGGCCAGTGGTGTCGGCCTCTACGCTCATGCGAAGAGCCTGCTCCGTCTCAAACCTTAAAAAACCAAACCAAAACTAGTCAGTGTAGCTGATCAAGCCAGCCCACTGTAAAACACATCATGTGCTATGAAAGAATATGGTTTTATAGGAATTATGATGTAGCAAATACCCAGCATTAAACTTTTCTCCACCTATTTAAACACTATAGAATTGTCAGTGGCGCAGAAGGTGCTTTCAGCAAATACATCAGGGGCTGAACTGTAGTGACAGGATCGAACTCTTGTTCAGGCAGAGATTTATAGGTATTCCCTTCTTCTTTCACAGCCACTGCCCTTTGGCTCAACAAGGGGTTTTGCCTGCTCCTGAGACCTTTCTCCTTTCAGGAATTACTCACTTGGTTTTGAAGTCATCAGCAGCCAGCCTGGCATTGTCGATCTGCAAGACGATCTTCGAGTTGTCGATAGTGGCCTCGAGGATCTACAAACAATGAGAGTTCATGGCTGAGGCTGAAACAAACGTTATCTTTTTTCCTGATCTGAAGATTAAAAGAGTTAAGATTCTATTTCATCTGTAGCTACACCAAATAAAAGTGTATTTTATTTGGTCTCATTAGGAAAATACCAGTGATCTATAGCAAATACGTCACCGTGCTTTTGCTGTGACTGCCAGTTATGGACAGGTCCTTCTCTTGCCTGGTACATGAAGGGGCTTTTGGGGAGGACACCCACAGTGAGAGGAAACTCCGTGCTGTCTCAGAGGAGAGGGCTTTGGTGAGCCAGGGGGAGGTGGTGTTTTACGACTGAGGCAAGAAACCTGTTTTCTGGAGATGCAAAGGAAGCAAAGTCTGCAGAGCCCTCGTGCCAGAATTTGTTCTCAGGGGGAAGTGGGTACAAGGACTGGATGATTTTAAAATAAATGATGTGTTTGTGTTTCGTAAACAATATGGGTTCATACTGCATTTGTACAGTCCTTGAACACATTCATATTTCCTAGAATATCCAGGATAGCGTTTATTGATTCTTCTCATGCGTCATGAAAACCCCTAAAGGAAATTTTGTTTATTTAGAAGTAACACCTGTTAATTTTTACCTAGAAAGCATGTCTCTTGCCTGCCCCTTTTAAAACTCAAAAGGTGTTTCACAAAAACAGTTGGAGCAACATTATCTCTCCCCTAAGGGGAGTAAAAGACAGGAGGGAAAAGAATACTAAAAGGAGAAAGTCAAATGGCCTTTACTGAAGCTCAGTGTTTGAAATGAATAGAGAATGTGAATGGGTTGAAGCAAGGGGAAAGTAAACTGCGTGGGAGCGGTCGTGAACTCCAAGCTGAACTGTGAAAAAGGAACCTCAAGTTTTCTTTCATTTATTTATATAGTTTAATCAGCTGCTAGCTCTGTTATCCGGGGTGTATATCATCCCAGAGAAATCTGTTATCAGGTACCCATGGGCTATTGGGGCAAATCCTGCATTTATAGATGGGATTGATTACTTCATGTCTTCTGCTACTTCCTTTTTCCATAAGCCAAATGCCTCAGCACTCTGCTATCAGTTCCAAGCTTAAATAAGAGAAATGTGAAAGAGGAATAACTGTCTGGTGATGAAATCTGGAGCTGCTATCTTCCCATTTACGAAGTTGTACTTAACCAATTAAAGCAAAAATTATCAGAGAATGAAGTTCTAAGGCATCTCAGATGGACTGTTTTGTACAATCTCTTAGCTAACATTTTAAAAAGTAGATAATTCCATACTGATAATGTCTGTATCCACCCCGCCCAATTGTTAGATATTCATCTCATCCTCCCCTCCTTTCCACAAACCGTGATGCTTTCTGGGTGCTTTTCTAGGGAAGCCTCTCTGGGGATTCATGCTTCCTTAAGTGCCCATCTGAGATGATTTTTAATAAATATTAACACCTACCTTGTCTCGAAGGTCTTCAATAGTCGTGTAGTAAGGACTGTAGTCCCGAGCTGGGCCTGGCCCTTGTTTTTGGTACCAGTCTCGGATTTTGGTTTCAAGGTCAGAGTTTGCCTCTTCCAGCGCACGCACCTTCTCCAGGTAAGAGGCGAGGCGTTCGTTCAGGCTTTGCATAGTTGCCTTCTCATTTCCCGAGAGGAGGCCGTCACCGCTCCCCAGACCACTTCCATAACCACCGCTGAAGCTGCTGCTAAAGCTGCTTCCGTATCCCCCCCCCAGGCCACATCCCAGGCCAGAAGAGACAAATCTGGCAGAAGAGACTGACACTCCCCTGCCACCAGAGCCCCCATGGATGCTTGGAGCCCTCAGGTAGCCCCCACCGAAACGGAGGGAGGAGCCCCCAGGTCCCCCTGCCACCGAGGAGGCCGTTTGCCTGAAGCTGTAAGTGGCCATGGTAAGGAACGCCTAGGACCTAAGCCCAGCTCCCAGCATAAGAGTGTGCTCCGTTCCCCCACCCCAGCTCTTTTATGCCTGCGACAATGGGAGTTGTCTCCAGTAGGTGTTATCTGAGACCCATGGAATTTATCAGCCCTAAGCCTTCTGCCAACACGGAGATTCCTCTTATTGGTCAGTTGCTGTGAAATGGGCTGTGTTTCTGCCCCAAACACCTTCACGCACAGGAGAATGTGTTCTTCCTTCCCTTCCCCCCCGAGTGCTGCCTCCTGAAGCAAAAGGTGGGATTCCGAGGAGACGTCACCCTGCCGAGGGGAGCCCTCACAAACCCCGTTATAGTTCTCCTGTGTGAAAACAAAGGGCTGGGAGCGCACGGCCCGGCTGCAGCCAACGCTGCATCCAGAGCCAAGTCACACGATGACTTTCTTCATGTCATCTCAGGAAAGAACTTTAATAACAATGACTAAGTTAGTAACTGGAAGACTGATAGCAGAGCTTGAAAGGAGCCCAAATGGTGAATGGTGTGTGTGGACCTGCACAAAACAAGTTCCCATCCCTCTGTTTCCCTTATTTCCCATGAGAAAAAATCTTCTTTTGGAAGTACCATTTTCACTGCTTCTTTCTTTGCTCCTGGTTCCTTTGGGACTGACAGCAGAAGAGAAGGTCTGACTGAGAATGTGCCTTGTCTGAAAGAGTCTGGTTTTCTAAAGAAACAAGACAACTTTTCAAGCAGCTGCATTTGTAGCAGAGATAAGCATTAAACTGCCCTGGGTACCTGGGGAGTGAAGCAACATCAGAAACAAGTGCCTGGTTGTACATTTAGTCCTTTCGGTGTTTCTGAACGAGGAAAGCAAACTCCAGGAACAGTCACTCTTCTGGTCTCTGGGATTCATGAAAATGTTATTTCTGAAATGCTTAAGTCCTCTGTTATCCAGGATGCATTTTCAAAAGCAATGTTGTCTCAAGCTCCTGTGTGAGCATCCCTCACATACCAATGGGTACTCACATCTTATTTCTCCATTCTCTTCCTTCCCCTTGCCCCTCACTCCCTCCAAACCCAGGGATTCCCCAGCAGAGCTGTTTTGAAGATGGGGGGATGAAGCTGCCCTCCCAGCCTTGGCAGCCTTTGGGGGCAACCAGGCCTGGGCAGAAATTCTGCCACCCCCAAGGGCTTCCACTGAGCACAAGGTGCACGCTGTGACGTTTCAATCAGAAATTCATTTAATACCAACATAAAGAATTTAAGATAAGCCAAATGAAACATTTACTCTGTGTGAGGGCCTGTCTAGTCTTTCTATACCCTTAAAAATGCATGGGGTAATTTAGACCACAGATTAGTGCTGTACTCGCTTTGAGCAGAAGGAAATGTCAAACTGCAGGGCAAATACAGGGAGAGTGAAAGAACAAACACACAAGCTGGGAGCTGACCAGGACAATGGCATTACAGCCCCATTGAGCTGTGTCTGGCGATGGGGCTGGATCAGAAAGAGAGATTCTGCAGTGAGTCAGGCACGGAAGGTATCACTTCATACACACCATGTGGGTACGTGCCCTCCCTGCCCGCGATGCTGTAGCCCAGGGGCAGCACCGCTGAGTTCTTTCCTGTCTGTAGAGATGCTGTGCACATACAGCTCCCCAGCTTGCCCAGTAAAACTGCACAGCCCTTCAGAGACAGGGAGGACATTGCTGGCTGCCAGAGACGCTGGTCATTCCTTCCCAGACCTGAATGTCCCATTCAGCCAGAAACCTGCCTGGCCGGTTACTGCTCCAGGCCCTGGGAATCGGGAACCGAGCACAGGGAGTGACAGGCTGCCTGCAGAGAAAAAGCAAGCTACAGAAGAACAATTCTTAAAGTCCATAGTTTGAGCATAAAGAACAAATCAATGTGCTTTTCTTCACTGATGAGAAATGCAAGAAGCTCAAAGGAGAGCAAATACCAGCGTATTCTGATTTGTCTCCTGCTGCAAGGAACATCCTTCCCTCTGGGTACCCCTTTGTCATCCCCTGGACTCCCATGTCAAGTCCTCAAAAGCAGTGTATTTTGGGGGTTTGCAAAATAAAGCACACATTTATGATGCTGCATAATATTTTATGATCCAGTTCATGAAATTTGGGGTCTAAAAGACCTCTGCATTCCCTCTGAACCCCCTGGAGTAAAAGCAGCAAACATCCTCTGTTACACTGTAAGAATATCGATAATGCACTGCCAGCGGGGTGGGTTCGCCCCAAGAATGAGCTGCAGTTCCTCGTGGCAGCTTGGGAACACATCTGAAAGTGTCAGGAGAGGAAAAGCTTGGGAGACACTGTGAAATTAAGTAACTACTTACTCTTATTGATATCACCAAATATATCATAAGCTTCTAGTAGCAAATCAGTCCCTCCTGCAGCATTTTTATTAAAACTGCATTCTAAGTTTCCAGAAAGGTTTGAATTTGCTTTTACCTTTGCATCTCTCTTTTACCTCAATGGCTGCATGGGTTTGGTTTTGTTGGGACTCCCCTAAGGTGATAACATGTATTTAAATGCTCGGAAAAGCCTTTAGTGTGCCCAAATATTTCCTTAAGAAAGAATGTGCTTTTATCACTCTGCATAGCTCTTTTCTACTCCCACCACAATAAACGTAATTTATTGTGGGCTCATCTTTTCCCTAAAGCAAATGCAAGGAATGGTCAGCAAAGGGAATTTCCTTTATCTGCAGCTTATCTGAGGGCGAGGGAGACATGTTTGTTAAAGTGAAGTCATCCAGGAGACATGGAAAAGTGCTCGAGCTCCTGCCTGGGACCTTGTTCTGCTTCAGCTGTACCTGCTCTGCTTTACTGGTCACTACTGCTTTGTAATATTGCTCAGATTGTTTCACAAAATTGTTATTAACTGTCCTGTAAAGCATTGTTTTCTGCCCTTGAGTGACGCCACCACGTACCTCACTCTTTTCACACCCTGCTGTATTTGCTCCAGGGATTGTTAATGCAAGTGCAATTGAGTGAACTTTGTGAACATTTTAACTTAAATCATTGGTGTCTGCAATTCCATGGATGCTTCTCTGAGCAAATGAGGAATGTCAGGTTATTTTTCTGAATTTACCTTGCAAACCTTTGAGGGTTTGTCCCTTCTGATAAACCTTCCTTCCTACCTCTACTTCCAGCAGTGAAAATGTGCTTCTTGAGTCTTTTGCACCACATTTTCAGTGTTCGTCTCTTCTCTTGCTCATCAAAACCTTGGCCACCTCACCCTACTGATCATGACATATGCCCTTTGAAAATCACATATGCCCTTTGAAATCACAACTTGGTGTGTTTTCCTCTCCGATTGAAGGTCACAGGCATGAAACATTAGAAGCTCTTTAAGTCAAGCACAAAATTTTCTATTTTCTCTTTAAACTTCCTTGTGGGAGGAACCAATGACAACAGGAGCCGATCTGCAGCTGGTTCTGAAATGCCTGTTGAATAGCTGCCCAAGAGACAATTCTTAGCTTTCTTGCTTCTATATCCCATCATTAATCTTTCTTTTTTCACCCTTACAAGCCTTGCATTGCCACATACTCACTGAATGTGTCAACAGATTGAGAGACAAGAATGTTTCTGTGCAGGAGAGGCAGGTCCCAGCACATGCACTCCCAGCTGGTCACACTGTGAGGGGGAGATCACAGCACAGCGCTGCTCACTCCTCACTTTGACAAAATTACTGCTTTTGCAAAATAGAAGGGTGGCGAAAAATGGACGTGGCCAATGGTCAATGTTCTGCATTCAAGGAGATGAGAAATAAGGTCATGTAAGGGTTCATGTAAGGGTTCAGTTTTAAAAAAAATTACAGGAGTAGATGCAGAATAGCTCATTTTTATCCAGGGGTCTAGTTCTTTCATGGCAGAGAAGAAATGATGATTCAGTGATTTGAGCTGAACTTGAAAGACACAGATTCCTGTCCAGCTACAGGCTTCTTTAGTGATATTGGGACATAGAATTTAATTTCTCAAAGTTTGTCATTGTATGATATTTGAATAAGTTAGTATGAGGAAAATACATGAAAGAGCATGAACTCAAACACTTAAATAACTGGCAGCAGTGTAAATACTCCGCAAATACTTGAAACTGGATGTGGAGGGTACTTTTGGAAGTACCTTGTTATTGTTTCCCGAAAACTCTTGACTTCTCTATCATTCCAGAACTACAATGATAATGCTTGTCAGGGAGTAAAGTACCTGAGATCAGAAAATAAAATAGATTTTCTTGTAGCATGGTTAAAATTTGTGTGAAAAAAGGATCAGTTCAGACACCAAGCCCTGATGAGTGAAAGACAAGTCACTGGAGGTATTTTTACACTTCCTTTAACCTGTTATCTGGCTGGTAAATCTCAGCAAGGTATGATGGGGCTGGAAACTATTATTAAGAGTCAAACGTCTAACTGCCAAGAGGATGCCTTCCAAAAGTCAGGTTGCTGCAGGCAGCAGCAATAAGCAACTTTGAGGCACTGCCAAAAGCCAAGAGCCTAATCCTGTGCCAGGCTCCGGAGGGAGCGGGTGCGTGGGGAAGGTTTGCCAGGTCACTGTGAGCTGCAGTGATTCATCTGCAGGAGGAGGCTTCAGGGCCCTTCAGAGGGCATTTTCCCATAGGCCACATGGAAAATTCCTACTCAACTCCCCCCCAGACCCGGTAGGAACACAGGAGATGAGTTTCAAAGCACAGAGATGGGCTACTTTACTCTGTTCGTGTCTGTAAAACATTTGGAGACCTTATTTGCATTTGTGCTATTTATACACTCATATATTTACATGCATATGTTTATATATTTATATTTACATACTTATATATTATTATTTCTTTTGCTAGTTTTCCAAGAATATATTCTGATCGTAGTGACAAGCCATAGCTTCCAGTAAGGGTAGAGGTTTTACTGTGCAAGCATTAAACTCATGTTCTTCATCAAATTAGAAAACAAGGCGCTCTCTTCGTACCCTGCTGATGGATCCTGTCAAGCGGGTTTGAGCTTTCCTCGTCTGACAGTTGGGTTTCATACTGGTTTTTGCTTGAGATAAATTCTGAAAGTCTCCAGATCTCTTTTGGGCTCAGTGAGAAAATCAAACTGTTGCTCTTGGAGGGACAGCCCTGTCGCCGTTGGTGTGAGGTGTTTTGAGAACAGCGTGTTCTCATGGCAACTAGAAGCTCCAGGAAACACCTTCTGCAGCCCTGGCTTTGTCTGCCGAGGATCACTGTGTACCTTTAGGAAAGGAAAAGGGTAGTTCTGATTTCTCTAACAGCTTGCACCATTTTCAAAAGAGCAGTTTATAGGCAAATTTCACAGTGTTTGTGTGCATCAGGTAGGTTACCTTCCTGGGCAGTCCTGGCTGTTAGCTGTAGCTGAGAACCATGGTTTTCCACCAGCATCTAAGGCTTGTATTCAGCTTTAAATCTTCTTTCAATTAAACAATAAAGTCTGTGCTGACTGTTTAGCTACTTTGGGCAGCCCACCACCACCACATCAAGCTGACTGAAACGCCGTCGAGTGCCTTTTCACTCTTGTCTAATGGATCCGCCCTTAATAACTGATAAAAACTGTAAGATTCTGGTGACAAGATTTCTAACAGCGTTTTCAACAGAAAGGAGCCGTCGGCGTTCGTTCAAAATCTTTGTGTGTGTGAAATCGCTCTTAACTTTTTGTTACCACCGTAATTTTTGACAGACTGACATCGGGTTGCGGGAGAGAACTGAGCTCAGATTAGAGGTGTTGTAAGAAAATGCTGGTTGATGAGGCCGTGGGTGCCTCTGATGGCACAGCACTCCGGCTGCCGGGGCGGGTTCGTGCAGGAGCGTGTGCCCAGGGAAAGTGCTCCCTCCAGCCAGCCTTTGCACGGCACCGCCGAGCGTGGGCTCCTAAGTAGTGCGTTATTAGGAGTAATTGCAGCGCGCATAACCTTCTCTCGAGGCAGTACTAAAAGAGTTACGACAGTCAACTCTGGTGCTCCTGAAATTGCATCTTCGCTGTATCGACCATCAGAGAGCGTTTGCCCCTAATGCCTATCCTAGTGTGAAGGTATTTGAAGAAATTCCGAAGTTTGTTGGGATTACCCCTCCAAAATGTTGTGTGCTACAGGGAACTTCACAGAAATATGTTGTCTGGAGTGCAGAAAGAAAGGATTTTCCTACAGGGATTTTTGTACTTGCTTAACTTCACTGCTATTATTTTTCAGGGTTATGGCAGGCTGGGAAATGTGAGAAGTATCACAGAAGGAACTTCCTTTTGTCTGATTTGTTACCGGAGCCCAGCAGTACCCGCAGCAGTGGAGGGGCGGAGGGATGGCACCCTGGCAGGAGGCTGGCTGCAGGGGGGGAACAAGCGAGTAGGAGACTTTGGGGAGCAAGCCCAAAGCCACAAGTCATGGCAGCGTTGGGCAGCTGGACCTGTCCCGGTCCCTGTCCTGGTCCCTGCAGATACATGGCAGTCCTCAGCCAGCACCAATTCCCACTGAGAATTCAGGCCACTAATTTCTGGTTCTTGTTCTGGATTCTTCTCTCTCCAGCTACTTCCCCCCCACACCCTCATCTTTGTCTGACCTCCTGAAATCGTTAGGTCATCCAGGTGGAGATGATTAACTTCCAGAATTAAGAAATTCAAGCACACCCAAAGGTGACAAGGCACGGTCCCCTTGGCTGCTGTCGGGAAGAGTCACCGGCCGCGGTGTCGGTGTCTCCACAGTCCCCCCTGCAGGCCTGGCTCTTAAACACTGCACCATTCCACTGAACTTCATTCTTAGGGAAATCTTTCTCCTCTTCCCTTGGCAATGCCAGGCTCCCTGCTGTGTAGCTGTTGCTACGTAATGAGTTGAAAACGGGGACAAAATAACTTCAACGCTACTGAAATGGACAGTCTGGGAAGTTTGAACTGAATCTGATTTGTTGATTTCATATGGAATTACCTCAAAACCTTCAGGAATTACGTGAAAGAAATACTTCCTCTGTTCCTATTCCCTGGCATTTGCAATGAATTAATTTCTAATCTTTTTTATGCCTGTCTGTTGATTTGGTTTATTACCCCATCTGGTATCACAGTGTTATCTGATGAAAAACGTCACTATTTTATTATCATTTAAGCTGTTCTTTCCTTGTCCTAACTGTTTCCTGAGTCTGAGGCTTGCATTGAATTTTGAGACTACTTTGACCAATTTCTGTCACAAATCCTACTGTATATTTTCCGAATTTGCCACTAGAGGATGCTGTGCGAGCCCAAGGGCTGCACCCACAGCTCCAGGGACAGCCTGGCCGTGAGGGACAGGGACAGGGCTGTGCTGGGTGCTGAGCCCAGAGAACAGACTCGTGTCCGGGGAACAGACCAGTGTCCACGGAACAGACCCGTGTCCACAGAACAGACCCGTGTCTGGGGAACAGACCAGTGTCCATGGAACAGACCCATGTCCAGCCAGAAGAGAGCGTGGCACAGGGCTGCCCCGCACTGAGACTGCAAATGCAGATCGATTCCACCTCATTTCATCGTGTTTTGACGGGCTTTGATATTACGATGGGCACATTATGCTCTGCTAAGTTCTGCCTAATACCTCCACCCAGCAAAGCCCACAACTGGCTCCTTTCTGGGATCAGAAACGTTCTTTCTATTTAACCTCTGGTCAAATACGGTATTTAATCTCAAAGTTCATTAGAGGTGACTAATACTGAGGTTGAGACCTTTATTTTTTGAGGTAGTCAGCACTGGCTGCTGTGAGAAGTAAAACGGAGCATAAGGCGAATGTGAGTCTCTGTTGGCTTGTGCAGGAGCTTGGGTCCTGTTGTGACTCGAGGGAGAGGTATTTTTGCTTTGACTTTACAAACCTCCTTTGGTTTCTAGGGAGAGTTCCTCTGACTCATCTCTTTTTTCTGCTGCACTGAGAATTCGGCTTTGGATTGTAACATGTAGACAATTTGATGCCTTTTTAAATAATACATGGTTACCCAAAAAGGGGGTATCTTACCTGACCTGAATCTGTTTCTGAACCAAAGGGCAAGTGCAAAGTTGTTGGACAGAATAAAGACTGTTGGTGGTGCCTGTGTGTGCAGGGAACAATGAGGGTTTGTGAGAGCCGCCGGTGGGGCGGCCTCCCGTCACTTCCCCGGTATGTGGCAGACCCTGTTCAGCTGCTTTCTCAGCCCTCTGCAAATCAAACACCTAAACACAGGCTTGTAAGCTTTAAAAAGAGTGAGACATACCACCAGTTTTTCTTCCTCTGTCAAGCCCAGATAATACAAGTGTGGTACGTGAAGCGGAGCAGTTTCAGTAGGAGAGGCTGGACCTTGCCTCCCCCCCTGGCCTCCTCCCAGCCCTCCAGAGCCCCAGCACTGCCCTGGGAAACCAGAGCACACCGCCTTATTCTGAACCACCCGGTAAAAGACCTGAGCCCCGTCTTCCAACGTGTCAGGAGGAATAATCCTGATGACTGAACCTCGTGTTATAAGGGGAACTGCTTTGTAAACGCATCCCTCATCTCCTGATCTAATCCTTTGCTTCCATAGAACGAGATCAGACGGAACCCTCATCTGGAAGCTGGGAGAGAGGGCTCCTGAGGGCGACTGATTTCTTATCAATGATCCAAAGGAAAATGGGTTTGATATGGAAAAATTATAATGAAATTTTGAGGTTAATTGTCTCAGTTTAGCTGCTGAGCTGGCAAATCAACTACTTGCCCATCCCTTGCAATGTACGCTATTCACTCAGCCTTTTTTCTTCCCTGTAGATGTCACTCTTGAGTTTAATGTGAAAGTATTAATTCATCTCCAATATTTTATCCAAACATCATCTGATCAAGTTAGGACACACAGCTTTCTTTGGGGCCATATTACATAGTACACAATACACCCAACGTTAATTTCTCGGTGAAGGTGTATCTCAGTTTTTTCACGTAGCTTTTAATACAACTTTCACAGACCAAGGAGATTGTTGGACACACATTTTTCTTTGCATTGCAGAAAAGTAAAGTTTTATTAGAGGCGTTGTTATCAGCAGAAAGATCACAAATTGCACTGCAGAGAGGTGTCTGTAGGTGCAGTGACTGCAGATGAAGAACAATATAAAAAGGAAGAAGCAGATAATTTTAGGAGAGTCCTAGAAATTACTCATCTCGGCTTCATTTGTAGAGCAACGTGTGCATCGGGCAGGGGACCAGCGCTCATGCTGGGTTTCTTAGCACACTCTCGACTGCCCTGTGGAATGAGAGGGGAAAGCATTACTCTGAGGGGGAAATCAGGAGTCTCCTGCAGCACTGAAATTTCCATGTAGACATTATTTAAGTGTCCATCAATGTCAGCAAAAGCATGGGAGAGGAGCTCAGCCTGGGTCTGTAACTGAACCTGAGACACCCTGGAATGAAGGGATTTGACTGTGAATAGTTTAATCCCCATAGCAATTGCAAGTGTGGAAGCCATAACAAAACGGACAGTATTAACAGGAAAAGAGACAAAACACAAAATCTGAAAGCCATGGGGACAGGATACATTAGGAACCACTTTGGAAGATGTTTCTTACCTGCCTTGTCACCAGATTGCCCGTGAGAGTAGGAAGTGGAGGAATAGGAGTGGGAGGACATTCCCCCTCCTTGGAGAGCTCCTTGAGCGGTTCTGTGGAAGGAAAGGAGCTTGAATGAGGGGAATGATTAATACATTCATAGAGACACATACTGTAACGTAGTGTGCAGTGCATGTAACAGCCTGGCTTTTCCTGGACCTTGCAAATATTTCTTTATATTTTTCTTTTCATTTCTTTCAGCTATATATTCCTAGAAAGTTGTAGCAGCAGAAATGACAAAAGACTGTAGAAGTATGATTCTCTTCTCACAGTCCAGCTGTGCTGGCTCCTCTGCTGGCAGAAGGCGATATATTACAGATTGGTTTTGCAAAGTGGCTCCTCTCATGGAATTCTCTCCGCACAAACAGGCCAAGAAGCACTGATTAAATGAAAACATATCACTAACTGTATGCCCCGTGTTTCCATCTGAGTTTGATGTCCTTAATAAGTTTATTATATATACAATATAATTCTGTGAAAAAATCTATTGTATTTAGATTTCAACTACAGACTGATAAAACATTCTAATCTCCCTTCTGAGAGTCCTGAAAGAGAAATGATTGTGATAGATTTTATCCCCTTATCTGCAAACAGAATACATACACAATGTCTTGCTGTCCCTCCTGCAGCAGCGCCCGGTACTGAGCGATCTCCTGCTCCAGGCGGGTCT
>JAOTQQ010000011.1:4358075-4418105 GCA_026546715.1 Gallinago undulata | reverse complement strand
TGGTGGCTCTTTATACAGTGTTGGGTGGGTGTCACCTGGAAGGCTGTCCAGCTTCCCATGACGTTTGCCAGCCTTAGCGCTCATGCCGAAAGTGATGTGCTAAGGGGAATTGTGTCTGAGGCAAGTTTAACGCATTACTGTTCCCTTCAGGTATGTCTGTGTTGATTCACACAGAGCATGCACTGTAATTTTATGTGGGTGGCTCTTTGTTGGATATTTTGTTGGATAATACAATATCTCACAGCTTCTATTAATCTGGCAATATATCTCTGGTAAGAGGAGTTAATGATGGCTCCGCCTTGCTTGTCTGTCTCCTTCAGTCTTCTGTGTGCTGAAACTCAGTATTTCAGCTTTTGTCTTCCTCCTCTGATCACAGACAATGATTCATGGGACCCGCAGCCGCCAAGGGACTTTTCAGTCTTTAATTTATTCAAAATTTACCTTAGCTATTTAGAAATCTACTTTAATTTTCTGAAATAAACTATTAATTTTTAAAACTTCATTCCCATTTCTGTTAGAAAACTTTACACTGAATTTTTTACTCTGTATTACTGCTTATATTGCGGACGGTCCTGCTGGAATTTCACTTTTTATGAAAGCGCAGGATGGTGATTTCAGTTATTTTTCTTGTTGAAGAAAACTGGGTGTCAGAGAGCTATTTATTTTATTTAACTGTTTTAAATGGACTCAGAGAAAACTGAGAATTGTTTGATATGTCATATTTTCATAATAATATTAAAAATAGCCATTTCTCAAAATATGTCCTTGAATTATAGAATGCAATAAAAAATAAGTTGGATGAAAAGATACAGTGCCAAAGATTAGATCAGAAAAAATATAATAAGGATCTTAACTCAGTGCAGTGAATTGTGTTTGCCAACCGTGAGAGAATATATTGCAACACAAAACACAGAGTAAGAAACAATTGTGTGGTTTTTTCCACTGCCTGTGCAATACGGGGCGTTCAGTGAGTTGCTTTTTCCATCTTTACTAATCAAGTCTCTATGAAACTAAGAAGAGTCTTGAACAGAAATTAATTCTTGGGTTTCCAGCTGTGCATTAAGTGTTGGGGATGTAACTCCTCCCAAAAAGTCCTTTGACTAGTACAAGGGAAGCAGAAGGAGCTGGTGGAACCTGCTGTGAATGACCATCTCAAAATCAGCTTACCCACAGTGAGGGAGGATGAATTCAACCTAGAAGCATTTTAGGAAGAGATTCCATATCTCGGAAGAAGAAATAAACTCATTAAAACTATCAAAAGAGGAGTGAGAAGGGATTGAGTCACCTATTTGTGAAGGTACCTATCGGAGGGGGGAATGGGACGGTGTGAAGCAGATGACACTGTGCCTGTGTGTGTCTGTAAAAATACAATGATATTCCTTATTTACCTCCTACTCTATATTAATTCCCTTATCCACACCAGTGACCTTCCCTGAAAATCCTTCATTCCCTCAAACTGAGCCTTTTACTGGAAGCTGTCTCCAGTCTGCCTGTTGAAACCCAGTCTGAGCTTCATCCCATGGTGTGTAGCACGTAGTGCCTGTAGGGCAGTGAGATGTTTACAGGACAGGAAGACAAATACTCTTTAAAGTTCAATTCAAAGTGTAGAATGACAGCTGGGGAGGTAGCTGTAACACAAAAGGAGCAAGAGGTATCAATACAGTACCCTCGGGAGGGCTCTGGTGGTGACTTTGGAATAACCCACATAGCACTTAGTATGGGCATCACATCTCGTAGATGATGTGTGCAGTCCAAGTATCTAAAGCAAAGAAATAGCGATCAGCATTACTGGAACCCCGCTCTTCCTGTTGTGTGCCCCTGGGGGGATTTGTGCAGCACAAAGGTCTACAAACCCTCCTTCACGTAAGCGCAACACCGACCCAGGCTTTGGTTTGGTGGGGGTCAAGTATTTCTGTTTCCCCGAACGGTTCCCAAGTGTTGAACGGGTTAGCACAGCAATGTGCCCTCTATTTCTGGAAATTATTTTTGCATCCATTGTCTCGATCCACCACACCCTTGTGCATCGACCTGCTTTGCCTTCAGTCCATGGTGCTGGCTCCTCTTCCACACAACCCGCGGTTGCTTGAGCTCTTCATTGGCCACTAGAGGCCACCCCCTGAGCACCAGCAACGCAGTGGGAAAGTTCATGGATGAGTGGGGTCTGCAAGTCCCCGCAGGTGTGAGCTCTGCCCTTCACCTGTCGGACACAGCCTCCTGCAAACAGCTCGGAGCAGAACCTGCCTCGGGAGCAGTGTGGGGACCTGGTGTGCTGGGGCAGGCACTGCTCCTTTCTGTCCCTCTCCAGGTTCTCCGCTGCTGGCTGTGCTTTCCAGCTGCACAGCCCGTCCCTGGCTCTGTTCTGGGTTCTCTGGGTGGCAGCTGTTCAACGGGCTAAGAATTTCAAATGAGTACCAGGAATTCAGATGCCAACTTCTCGTTAAAATTAATAAAGCTGTGGTTTACGATCTGCCTGCTTTGGCACCCCTCTGTCCTCCAAAATACCGTGCAGAAATTCCTGAGATTCCTCAAATGTGCACAAGAATCTGTTTCGAAAGTCCTGGGACAATACATTTAATTTCCTTTGATTTCTGAATTAGTTAGTCTCCAGAAGGCAAAGTTGGTGGTTTTTTCAGCTCTGGAAATGGCTTTTATCTGTGGGGTGCGGTGGAACAAGCTGCTGTTGGTCTTCATGAAAAAAGTTGTTCCAATTGGTGGAGAAAGCTATACTATCATTTCTTTGAAATAATGATTATAAAAAAGCCTGTTAAAAAGCTGGACAGAAGCAAACGCAACTCGCAAAAAGCAGGACTTTACTAGCCCTGATACAGCGCTGAGGTCCTGCACTCTGAGCTGGGCTCATACTGGGGAGTTGTAGAGCTCAGCTTGTTGCTAAAAACCAAGGGCACAGCCCAGGATGCTCCAAGAAGATTATGATCTGCCCTGAATGCTCAGAAATTGTGCTTTAACTCTAAATTTCATTATCAGCTAGTATCAGGTCTCATCAGCTTTCCTGCCTGGAGGCACGTGTTGGCATGGCTTTGTATTTTCTTTCTAAGTGTTTGCACCTACATAATGGAAGAAAAAGCGCACACGGGGTTCTGGTTGCATGAGACAGAGATGAAGTTTATTAGCGACATTTTCCTGATACAGAACAACCCGAGTAACAAACAGGTTGGCTCCATAAAGCAACAGTTGAGGTGCCAGTGCCTGAAGCCCCGGGGGTCCCAGGCAGAGTAGGTGCAGAGCGTGCGGGGAGGCGGGTGGCACATCAGAGCAGCTCAGATGGGCCGTTGGGGACAGATGGCATGAGGGACGTTGAGGAACTGCTCAGAGCATCTGTGTGTCCTCAGGAGCAGGGGGATGCAGAGTGTTTGGGCCAATTTCAGTTTGAGAGGTCGTGCACTGTAGGAATCTCGATGTATATTCTTAGTCAAAAGATTTTCTTCCGTACCCTGGTTAGAAATAAAGAAAGCATTAATTTCTTCAGTTCTGGCACTGAATCTCTGAGACCCCGGTATTTTGCAGACAGAAAAGCACCTTGGCTATGTGATAGGGGGTCATACACATTGCAAAAGCATAAAGGAAAACTTCAGGGTGGGGCAAAAGCAGTGTGCTTGTGAGGTTCTGCAAAGAATGGGAGAGATGAAAAATACCAGCTGGGGCTTTAACTACGTGATTAGCTGATGTCAGGAATAGAAACTGCATGTGTTTCTTAAGCTGAGCTGATCCCTTGCACATGAATAGGAAAGAATTTTTAATAAAAGTAAATCTGACACCTTCCAGAAAATCTCATTTCTCCTCAGTACTGTTTACCCGTGGAAGAGTATGTTGCTATAGCGTGTAATTAGTAGGGGTGGGACTGAGAGAACAGCATGACCACACAACGATTCTCACCTTGACTTTCACCACCAGTCCTGCAAGACTGAGACTGGGAAGACGAAGAGTAGGAGTGGGAACTGCTGATGCCTCCTGAGACCCTTCCACCTCCTCCTCCTCCTCCAACAACACTGCTGCAGCCACCGCTTCCTCCTCCTATTCCTCCACTTCCTCCGATTCCTCCGCTTCCTCCTCCCATTCCTCCGCTTCCTCCTCCCATTCCTCCACTTCCTCCTCCCATTCCTCCGGAGGACATGCCACCTCCATATCCACCACTCATGCTGCCACCTCCTCCTCTTCCTCCTCCAGAAGAGTAACCGCCGCCTCCTATTCTACCACCTCCCATGCCTCCTCCCATGCCTCCTCCCATTCCTCCGGCTGGGACTCTGCAAAGAGAGAGAAAGAAGGAGAAAAAAGAAGTTAATCAAATGCTTTTTGACCTCAGAAGGAAATCCACCTACAGATACTGCATGAAAGCCTGCGCTTCTCCGGTCTGTACTTCTCCTTGTTAGAACCTGGCACGGATCAGCAAGACAACTAATGCATTGCCAAAAATCAACCTCTCCTTCAACTTCAGATTGAATGCAAGAGCTTTTGCTCTTCCCACATTCTGCTCAGATATTTCTTGCCAAGTTTAGGATTGCTGCCTTGCCAGCGTACAGTGGCACGACGCTCCCAACCAGAGAGACGGAGAGCGAGGCTTTAGCTGTTCTTTGAGGTGCCGCTCACAGGCAGGAGCAGGCTCAGTGCACAAGGGACGCCGAAGTAGCTTGAACTTTCAGAGAATTGTGCACTGTGGCTTTTATGAAGGTTTGGAAAACCATGGTCACTTTTCTGCTTATGGTCTTTTCCCAGGTAACTTCTGTCTGTCCAGTTCTGGCCATTTCTGGAGCCAGGGTAAAGGAGGGGCTCTGCCCTGGCTTCCCTCTCCAGCCCCAAATCAGTAGTTCAGAATATCTGCCTTAAATTTTCCTCAAATGATTTAGATTCTGAGCAGGTTTGCCAAGAAATGTGTGGTACCTTGCCCCTGGGAGAGGGTTGGTCTGGATGGCAGAGTTAGCCTCATGGCAGTCCAAAATCTGTTTTGCAAATCTGTTAATTCCCCATCTTTGTGACTAATCTGGCAGCCCTAGGTTTCACACAACGCTGGGCTCTGTTCCCAGTTTACATACACAATGTCTTGCTGTCCCTCCTCCAGCAGCGCCCGGTACTGAGCGATCTCCTGCTCCAGGCGGGTCTTGATGCCCAGGAGCATCTTGTACTCCTCGTTCTGACTCTCCATCTCACAGCGGATACTGGCCAGCTCCTCCTCCAAGGGGCCGATCATGCCCTGGATCTGCTGCAGCTGCATGTTATAGCGACGTTCGGTGTCTTCCAAGTTGGATTGCAAAGAGTCTACCTGCAAATGGCAAACAAAATACAGTGTTTATGGGAATGTGGCAAGTGTAACTCATTTTCTGTGGACAAATTGGAGATATTCACAAACCAGAAAAAAGCATATCTTTGAAGACAACTAATCCAGTCTCTTTTTCTCTAGAGATGAAGTAATTTCTAGCTGTTTCTTTTGTTCTAGTGACACATAGAGCTGGTGTCACAGGTGAAGCAGAAGCAAATTCCTTTCCTTACCAAGCTGATCTGTGACTGCAGCTCAATTTCCAGGCTTTGATATTCACGTCTCAGCTCAGAGATCTGTTGGTTGCTGGATTGTATCTCCTGGCCGCTCGAGTGGACTTGTTGATTCACTTCTTCCATCTGAAAAATTCACATACAACATTGAGGCATTTTTGATAATAAGAAAACATTGTGGGGTTATCATAAAAGCATTGAGAAAGCAATTAATAAGAATAAAGGAAGATGCAGTGTAGACTGACTGTGTGTATTCCCCCCATGCCACCAGCTGGCTCACTCCAGGTAACTCACTTTGCTGCTGGAACACAGATTCTACATCCTTTCCATCCCAGAACTGAGCTGTTACAATAAACTGCTTAAAGTCATCTAAGGTTAGTGTCCCTTAAGTAATATATGATAAGTTGCCTTTCCTCTGCTGGATGTAAATAGGCCTAGTTCTTTGTGAAAGAGTTAGTAACCAAAAATCCCCTGTACTTTACCTTGGTTTCATACCAGCTTTCCACCTCTCTCCGGTTGTTCTCAATAAGCCGTTCATATTCACTACGCATTTCGTTCAGTTTTTCCATCAGATTAATGCCAGGAGTGGCATTGACCTCCACATTGACATCTCCACCAGACTGTGTTTGCAGTCCTTTCATTTCCTGAAAAAAGAACCAAAACCCAACAGGTTCTCAAAGGGGGAAGTTGAGGAGAAATGTCCTAGTTTCAAATAAAGGGAAGGAAAGGGACATGAGTCCTCATGCAGCTCTACTGCTCCTCTGCCCTCGGGACAGGGAACAGTTCTGCTCCTAAGCCAGACTTCCCGGTGAACCACAGCCAGGCAGCACACACGCCGTGACCCTGGCGTTGTCTCCTCGGGGCCCCTAAGGAGCTCTACACAGCATGCTCTTGTGAAAATCCTTTTAGGCATTTTTCTTCTCAATGGGAAATACCACTGCAGACTGTATAAATATTTTCCTTCAGGTCCTCCCTGTATTTTATCCAGGGAGCTCATACTCCTGAAAATCAGAGCCAGATTGTGTCACGCTGGATGAACAAAGCCAGCAGCCAAAATGTGGTTACTGCTAGCAGAAGAAATCCACAGGAAATTCTCTGAGTCTTGAGGTTTCCTTAGTTATGCTTTTAAAGTGTGGAGAAACTTACCTCTTCGTGGTTCTTCTTCAGATAGATCAGTTCCTCTTTCAGGGACTCAAACTGTGTCTCCAGGTCAGATCTGGCTAGAGTCAGTTGGTCCAAAAGTGGACGTAATCCATTAATATCACTTGCCACACTCTGGTGGAGAGTATATTCAGTTTCATATCTAAATAAGAGACAAAAAAGATGATAAAAGTGCTGCCAGATCTCATTGTTTATGATCTTGATTATGGACAGTTCCCATGAGTACATTTTTGGTCTTTAATTCCATTGCTCATTTCTTAAAAGAAAGGATCTAATTCTCTTTCCGTCCCCAATAGGTTTGCTTGATTTGAGTAGAAATTCTCTCTATTGGATTTGTATTATGAGGATTATACTTATAAATCTACTTGCAAGGATGGAGAAACTTAGGATGGAGGTCTTTAAATGGCACCCTTCTAATAACTGGTCTGGAGAAAACAAACAATGAAAGACTAACACAAAATCATTCTCTAAATGCTTTCCCCAACAATTAGCTGTTCTGTCACCGGAGCCAAGAGGCTGTAGCATCCACAAAGATGGAATATGAACTCATGGTGGGTAAAGGATAAAGATGGAATGAGATGGGGAGGGAAAGACTCACTTCAGTCTGAAGTCATCCACCGTCATTCTGGTGTTGTCGATGTCAAGAAGGATCTTGTTAAGGTCCACATTTGCACCAACGATCTGAAAGGGAGAGGGAGATGTTCCTTGATCAGTTGTCTTTCCATTCTGACACACAGAGGGAAGAAATACTGCACAGAAACACATTTCAGAATGTCTTTCTGGTAATGCTAACCCTGACATTACCTGACATCACGCTGCAGGAGCTATGGAGAGAAGAGTTTGTTGCTTCCAGTTAAAAGAAAGTGACTTTGCTATCAATTTTGGTTTACAAATATCCGTTAAAAACACAATACCTTGCTGGAGAGAATAACTAAATAAACTCCTCATATTCCAAAAACAGTGGGAAAACATAATTACCATTGCACTTGGCAACAACCATATTCATGTAGGAGCTATGGGACTATTAAATGGCTGAAGCTAGAATTAGACTCAATGCATGTTGGCTCATCCCTCACAAAAAGCTGCACCAGTAGCACCACAGAAGCAGGCAATGGTTATATCTGCTCTTCCAGAGAGTGAGGAACTAGAGCAGGAGCACAGTGTTGAAGGGAGCACTGGACAGGCCCCATAAGGGGTGCACTAGAGATGATGAGCTGTGCCAGAATATGCCCATCACCCACAGCAGAGAAAACCCACTACTCAGCTTTCTGGCTAAAACAAAAGAGGGAATATATCGCCCCAAACAGGGTCCTCATGTTGCAGGAGGCCGGTGCTGTTCTAATGGAAATCCATTCAAAGTTAGTCAAAGCACATCATACCTGGTTCTGCAGTTCTTCAATTGTTCTGTAGTATTGGCTGTAGTCCTTGAAAGAAGTGGGACCTTGATTTTTATACCACTCCCTGATCAGTTGTTCAAGTTGACTATTTTCTTCCTCTAAGCGTCGCACTTTATCCATGTACGAAGCCAGGCGATCGTTAAGGTTCTGCATGGTCAGCTTCTCGTTTGTGGAGAGCAAGCCAGCATCTTCACCAAACCCCATTCCACCAAAACTACCTCCACCATAGCCACCACCACCGCCACCAAAGTTGCCACCACCAAAGCCGCCACCACCAAAGTTGCCACCACCAAAGCTGCCACCACCAAAGCCACCACCACCAAAACCACCGCTGCCCCCGAAGCCACTAAATCCACCTCCGCTATATCCACCACTGCCAAAACCACCTCCACCACCTCCCATTCCTCCAAAGCCACCTCCACCAGATCCGAATCCTCCTCCCATGCTGCCACAGCTCATTCCTCCTCCGTAGCTACCACCACTCATTCTCCCACCATAGCTGCCACGGCTGATCCTTCCACAGCTGCCACTGCTAAAGCCCCCTCCGTAGCTGTTCCTGGAAGCTCCTCCACCATAGCTTCTCCCAGAAAAGCCTCCGCTTCCTCCAGAAGAGGTGTATTTTCTAGAGGACACTGAGGAGTATCCACCAGACTTACGTATTCCACAGCTGCTACCCCCTCCACCACCTCCACCACTGTATCCTCCACCACCATATCCTCCACCACCGCCACCACCACCACCACCACTGCTAATTCTAATGGTACTGCTCGAAGATTTAGTGCCACAGCTCATAGTGACAGCAGGTGAGAGTCTAAGCACAATCCCAAATTTAGGTGCACAGCCTGATAAGATTCAAGACTGCAAATTTTCATCCCTAGCTCTCTCTATTTATACTTTTGACAGTGGGTGTCACCACCAGGGTGTTTCCTTCTCCCAGGGCATTTACCAACCTTGTTGTTTGTGCCAAGAATAATTTGCTGAACAATATTTTTGTGCCGATATCTCAGGCAAACTGGCCCATTGCTGGGTTTGTGCTGTTTGTTTAAGACCAAACATCTCACTTATTTTGGGTGGCATTCTTTTCATTTAGCCTTTTCTGGACAAGGTACCCCTTTGCCCCATGCGACCCCGACCTGCTTTACGATGGCAAAGGCACTTTCTACAGGGCCCTGTTGAAGCTAATGCTGAGGTAATGTGTTCCCGAGGGAACTGTGGAGAGAAGTTTCTTCACAGTTCTCCCCTAAAAGAAAGAAGATGAGGCACAAATCCCTCCTGTTAGACCATGCATTTAGTTGTTTGATTATTAATCTACTTTCTTTGCTAAGATTTTTGGACCTGCTGTTGTCAAAGGCTGTTGTTCTCTTTTGCTCTTTCATATTTTGTGCACTTAAGATTTTCTACACTGCTTCTATTCTTTTTCTCACTACACATGAGAGTGCAAGAGTTCTATTGATAGGACCGTACAGTGTGTTTCCACTGACCGTCACTCAAAGAACACATTTATTCGTCTGGGAAGTCTATTTCAAGCAATGCAGTGGGAGTCTTATTTAAAAATCAAAATCCTTCCTTTGTGAAGAAAGTGTATTACAGCACACCAGATAGCTAAGTCATAGAAATCAAAAAGAAAGAAAATGTTGGATTTTTTCCCCCAAAGAGCAGTTGATTTAAAACAGTAGAAAGACTAAGGATACTTTAATTGTATTAAAAAGTGAATTGGAGCACAATTAGAAGCTGCATTAATGCAGACAATGACCTATAAACTGCTGTGTGGGAAGACCTTTTATGGTATAATACTAAATTGCTCATTCTCTCTATTGTTAGCATGTCATATGTTGCAGGAGGTAATTATATACGCTGCTTCTAACGCAGAGGTCCTTGAGACTCTAAAACAGTATCCTGAGAGAACAGCTGAAAGGCTTTTTGCACAAATCAGTTGAAATCAGACCGATGAGACCACATGTACCACACTTTGGTCTTGCACTGATGCTCAGAAGTTTGCCCAAGATAGACTTGGAAGCGGTTTCCATCCTCAAGGGCTGGATTTGATGCCAGAGCAGAGCGTCTGGAGGCAGAAGTGCAGGGTTCTGAAAAGTCTGTAAGAAGAGTGTGAGTTTGGGCAGACGGCACTGACTGACTTGGGTTCCAGATACCGTCATCTACAAAAATACCTCCTTACCATGTTTCCTGTTCTCCTGAGTTCACAGGCACAAGCTCCTTTCCTCAGCACCCGCTTATCTCTGTTCTCACACTGCAGCTTCTGTGAGAAATTCACGCTTTATTCTTCAATGTGGTGGAGACTGCATTCGTGCAAACAGCCCGGCCCCACCGCTTAGTGCCAACAACAGCGAAACCGCCGGCGTTTGGGGTCTGGCTGTGGGTGGCCCCGAGCTGTTGGACTTGCTGGGGAGAAAGGGCTCGTTTCTGCAGTGACGGTTCTGCTCCGTGTCACTGACACCTCTCCAGTGCCTTTCCTTCACTCTGCTTACTGACCCTCTGCTGCCTCTGAGGTGTGAAATGTAGTCATCTCCCCCTAAAGCGGAGGTGTGGGGAACAAAGAGGGGCACCCGAGGGGCTGTCACTGCTGTCACTGCTGTCCTTGTCTCAGCGTCCTCCCAAGGGCCTCTCGTGGTTCATTGCAGAGCAGCAGCTCACCTGGATTGGGAAGTTTGTTTGAATGCTGCTGCTGTTTATTGTATATTATATATACTATCATATATCATTGCTGCTGACAGTCTCCATGTGCACGATTCTTTCACGAACTCTATTTCTGCCTCTTAACTTTTGGTCTTTTTTCTGTTAAACTAAGGATTATTTACCATTTTCTGTCTGACTCCATTGTCCTGTTCTTTGCTCTGTGCTTTCGCCAGCGTTGCTTTATTGCTGCTTATGCAACCTCTTTCCAAAGCGCTCAGATTTTATCTTGCTATTCGATACGCTCAGTGGCTCAAAGATGATGAAAGATTTCAAGCAGGTTGATGATGGGATAATTCCTCCTGGATTCCCAGCTGGAGGAGGGCAGTGTCACCTCAGCAGCACAAACACAGTTTCCGGGCTTCTGCCTGTTCTGTTATTGGGGCTGAGAGATGTAATTTAGTATATTTACTATACAAAAAATGCTTTCTCCTTTTAGTGTTGTTTTTGTTCTATATGTACTTGTTCACAGCAGGGACTTGTCCATACTGGGAGGTTCTTATGACAGGGGCATATCTTATTGTATGCTGGGAAAATACTTTAAAAAATAAAAGCCATGAAGAAAAGACAGAGTCAGGCCATTAAGGGTGGAGAACTCCAGATAGCCCTGACATTTCATTGGCGTTCTGTATTATTCCTGTGACTTATGGATACAGGAGGAACACACATTAAAGATTTTGACTTTAGGTCTTTGGCAGCTTTGAAGTCCTGTGCTCACAGGATGTTCCTTTTTTGTCTTTAGCGCTGCTATTACTGCATTTTTGATACTAGTTCAATCTCAGTGCATTTTAGAGCAATCCTGCTGGCTCTGAGGCTATGGCGTATTCTTAACAGCTGAAAATCTTCCCTTGTGGTGTTTTCTTCCAGTCACTCTGTTCTCAAAAATGTCCTGTGTCTCTTTGGACTGTAATACCAAGGGGCCTGAAAAACAGGTGAACTGTGAGTGCTGCATCCCCTTGTAAATTTGCATGCATTGAATTCCCTCCTGGCACATTTAATTTATTGATTATTAAATATTTAACTGTGCCAGAGAAGATTTACAAGCCAGAGAAGATCCATTCTGTCGACAGGATTAATTTTTCCTTTCTGGGCACATTTAAAATTAAAATCTTCAAAATTTTTTGTTCTCAGATGCGTTCTCATAATGTGTTGTATGGCCGATCATAATTTACGGAATTACCTAAAAGGAGCCAGCAATTTTAGGACCTTTTCCCATCTCTTTCCTGTATACGATGCACAGTTTAACCACGAGTGGGTCTGTGTCCATACAGCATCGCTGTGCTCTGTAACTGCTGGGTCCAGGTGGGACCAGAATGGGGACGTTTATTCCCCGGCCACCCACGGAGTCTCGGAGTGTCTGACACCGAGGGCTGCTCCGTGTCAGCTCAGCACACGCCACACTTCAAGCACAGCCGACGTTCTTTCCTTCTCCCTGTTCCTGCTTTCCCTTTAATGCGGCCCCGGTGATAGGAATCACAGTGCCGGCCTGGCGCGGGGATGGGGACACGCTGCTCTGTGGTGGAGCAGAACCGGGAGACTTTCGCACCAGGCTGGAGCTGCTGCGTCTGAAACAGACCTGGAGAAAAAGTATTGTCACGTCTGTGTCTGTGCGCTGAAAAATGAAAGCATTTCCCCTTAATTCAATGCCATTCTGACGCCCTGCCTCAGGCAAACGCTACAGGGGTCTGGGCCCTGCTTGACTGTCCACAGAGTGAATTATTATCACAAAAACCCAGCACCTGAAGTGAATGACTGGCTGAGCAGCCTGTGTGACCCCCTCAGAGCGGTGGAGAAGCCCCACTGGGACATTGGCGTTGGAATGTGTGGGCTCCAGAGAGATTTGCCAGTTCCTTCCTTCCCGCCCGACTGCGCGGTGAAATGACAACACTGCGCTGTGCTAGTTCTGTAGCCCATCAGTAGAGCTGTGTAGCGTTTGACAATTAATAGGGCAGACAATTAATGCTAAACAAAAGAGAGATCAGCAGAGTATATGCTTCGGCAATTTTGAAATTACACCTATGCCTTCAGCTGGACCAATGAACTGCTCTGGGAGCACCGAAGCCAAACACTCAGGAGCGTGTGTACACATCTATTTTTGCCCAAGGTGGTTCTGAAGGTTTTGTTCCAACACGTACCACAATTTCTTCTCAGAGCACTAATTGGAACAGCAGATAAGTATCCGAATTGCAAAAGTTTGTGCTCATAAAATTAAAGCTTATTATGCTGATTAATGCCTGACAAAATGCTGCAAAAAAAGCGTGAGGTTCTTCTGGAGTCCTATTTAAGCACACCCTGAGCGTTGAGACCTGACATGACAATGTCTGTATTTCTTACACTTGCTTTGCAGCAGTTTTGGTTTTCAAGCTCTGTTCCTCCACAGAAGTTTTTTTGCATCGTTGTTGTTACTACAAGCTTGCTCTCTCAGTTAACAAATGCCAGTGATAACCCAAGTGCAGATTTTATATATGCAAAATGGAAAAAGGAAAGAATACTTAAACTGACCCTTTCTTCCAGGGTATGGTGAGAAACCCTCTACATTCAGCCATCTTTTTGTCTGTAATGAGCACTGATGCCGTGGTTACGCAGGTATTTTTTTAAGTTTATTGGTGGTTTGTATTTATTTTGTCACCTACTGTAATGAGTAGCAAATAAACTGTATCATGGAGCTTATTTACATTCTAGCTGCAGACTCGTGTCGTGCAAGGAACATTGTAAGAACATCTTGGTGAGAAAGGGACAGGTTTTAGGTATGGAAGAAGACAGAGTAATAAAAGTAGTAATATCAATATTATATTATTTATTGCAATTGCTCAGAGATTTTTACTTATTTCTGGGTGTGATTCTACCACAGCAATGTAAGCATGTAAAGCAGCCGCAGACCCGCACAGCGCATCGCCCCGTGCTGCATCCTCACGCCGGTGTTCGTGCCGTGGGGCTGGTTTCTCCGCATGGAGCTGCCCCATGGCCGTGGGGACTCCCCTTCCTGCACCTCAAACTCTCTGGGTTTTCTGCTTTGCTCTCATGAAGGCATGTTTCAGTGGGGCTTCCGCACGGTTTGATGCATAGATGGTAGATAATTAGATAACTGGCAGTGAAAGTGCTAAAAGGGAGTTGTGCTTTTGGAAAGAAGGGCAGGATCCAGGGTCCCAGGGCTGCTGGGGTGGTGCAGAGCAGAAAGCTCCAGCACAGACGGCTCCTCCATCAACGCTGCCTTTGCCTGTCAGGCCAGAGACATCAGGCCATGCTTACGTGTAAAATAGTTCTTCATGAAGGTGGTCAGCAGTTCTTCAGGCCTCCACAGAGACACTGATCAGAAAAAAAGAATTCTTCCTAGATTTTTTTTCTTTTCAAACCCTGATCACGTTGGCCAAGAGCCTGCACAAAGCGATGCGGTGAGTCACTGGCACAGATCCGCCTGGAACTCAGGCGCTCAGGAGTCCTGTTCCCACGGTCTCCCACTCGGTCTGTTTCTCAACCTCCTCCAGTGGGTGATGCCTTCCTCAGAGTGAAAAAACAAGACTCGTGATGGTAAAACAGAGAGAGAAAAACCTATGGCAGCGATACTCCTCTCTGGTGCCCTCTGTGTTGGTGGATGAGTGGAGAAGTGCGAGGGATAAAGAACTTGTAGAGAACAGGTGTCATGTGAGAAACCCTCTGATTTATCCTCCGGTGAAACTCCCCAAACAGCTCAGCCCAGCCGTTCAGCCCATAGAAGTCGTGCTTATGCAGAGCCCTCACTTTCTTTAGCCCCAACAGAAGGTAAAAGCACCGTGAGGGATTCGATAGAGGAGCCTTCTGGCCCATTAACACCCACCCAGGGCATAAAGAGGGAAACAGCTGTAATTCAAAGAGGAGAAGTTCTATCTCTGTCTTTTAGGGCATTTGCTCCCTTGCTGCTGTGAGCAGTCCCTCTGCTGTGTGATCTCCAGGCAGCCCTTGAAATTCCTTTGAGAATCTTTTCGCTGGGATATCTTTTCAGCTTTTTTTTTCCCTCTCAACCTTCCTCTGAGCTTTGTAAAATCCCGTCCTAGATATGAACAATTTGTCAGTCTGCCGTTAGACCTGAGACGTGCCCTGGAGGGGAGATGCTGCACAGCCCCCCGACAGCGAGGCAGGGCTTCCATCAGTAAAACTCGCTGGTCAGTTCTGTCTGTCAGACCCTGTGCGTGCAGTTTAGCTCACACCAGCATTGGGAATGTATTTTCCCAAATAGCTACTGCCACAAAACAGGGATATCTTGGTGCTGAGCTTTTGTCCAGTTGTTACCTGGTCTGTACCCAAGCAGGTACCACTCAAAATGTGTTCGTTTTCAGTAATTAATGGTACGTGATGTGAGCTCTGCACTCAGGGCTGTTTTGGCACTGGGAGCCAAAAATTTCCAACTTTCCATTCCATGATAAAAGAGTTTCATGATGCATTTTAGTGACTACTTAGGAAAAAGGTTTTTAAGAAGCTTTCTAGGGAATAGTCAGTTCCTTAAACACACCCCCCCCTCCTTTTTCCCTGATAGGCAGGGCTTGGTATCCGTAACTGACTCAAACTAAAATGTCCACTAAAGGAAATTTCTCCCACACATGGCTTTCTGGTTGCATCAGAGAGAAGCAAAGATTTATTAGCATTTATTTTGTTTGAGGGTTGTTGGTTTTTTTTTTTTCCCAAGAACACCAATCACGGTAGAGATTAACTCAGGTAACAGTGATTAGGCACAGAAATTCAGGCGGGAGAAGCAGGTAGGACACCCAGAGAGATGTGACAGTCCCCTGAGTGTCCAGCGGTGAGTAGCTGAAGCGGTGTTTGCTCTTGCTCCCGGCAGAGACGTGATGGGACACGGTGGAGCTGTGCTTGGTCCGAAGGCCCACGGGGAAGGTCCCACAGTGGGAGATGCTGGGTTTGCCCATCACTCCTCAGACTTTCTGAGACTCCCTGTTGAAAGATGAAGGGAAGCAAGAATTTCTGTGAAGAAGTGTTATCTCGTTCAGCATTTTCTGTCTTTTCGTTACTTCATAACTACAGCCTGTGTGGTTCTCAGTGGACTAGACTTTTCCCCAGCACTCTGGAAAGGCTAGAACAGTGTCAGGCTTAATATAAATCAAATACAGATGAACTTAGAATCTGTATTTATGTGTGCAGGGATATTGAAACAACTTTGTAAAAGTTAAAAGTAGGATGGTGCATAATGTATTTTAGTCTTGCCTACCAAGCACCAGGATACGTAGGGCTGCTGCAGCTCAGACAGGATGTTTGACCAAAGCAGCCAGTTTTCACAGAGGAATTTGCAAAGCCTGTTATTTTTGAAAACTAGATCTCATCTACAACAAATCTCACAAAAAAATCTTACTCATTACACAAAAGCCTTTTGAATTAACTGCCTTTGTTCTCAGCAGCAAGAGAGTCTCTGGACAGTGCTCTTACTTTCTGTAACAATGGTTTCAGGGCTTTTGGTCTATGGCCAAAACCTTCATCCCAGCTCTCAGTCTGTGATGGGAAGCAGCCTGTTTGTGAGACAGACTACGCTTTTCAATAAGATTAATATCCCTGTTATTTCCTTGATATGAAGGAATAAATGGAAGCTTCAAAGCAGGATCATTTTCCATATTTTCTTAAACAATCAGAGGTGGAAGAGAATATTTCTAAAAATTATAACTTCCTGTTAACTTTCAGTATTTTCAGGCATTTATCTGAGGTGCTGTCAGGACCCGAGACCTTACCCCGTCTTATTGTCTTTATGGCTTCGGACACCTCCTCCATTGTGGCTCCTCTATCCAGTGTTTTATTCCCTTCCAGGCAGAGCTTCATGTTTTCAGCATCTCCTGGAACCACAGCCGTGAGATCAGACATGGAAAAGACCTTTGGGTCACTCCCTGTCTTCTGCTGCTTCAGGGTTTTTCAGCTAATACCCTCTATATTTTAAATGTCATGAGTATTCCAACTATTTCACCTTCTTTAGCCATTTTGCCCCCTTAATACCAGTTACATTTCTAACATTTGGCTTCATTCCAAAACTACTGGTTCCCCGTGTGCTTTGGATTGGGCATTATTTTTCCATTTGCCCCTTCATTTCCTCTTTCTAAACATCCTCTGATACAAGTCCTTGTAACATCCCATCCATTCATGGCACTTGTGCAAGTACCACCATGTTGGTGTGTTACTGAATAAGAACAAATGTCAGAGTGGTCTTAAAACACAATTGGGAAAAAATAGCAAAAATATCTGGAGATTTCCAAATAATGAAGAAAGTTGTCATGTCCTTTCCTGCTGTTCAGAGAAAAAAGTTAAGGGAAGGATGTACTCTCTTATTCCAGTTGTTACCTTGGCTTTCACGAGAGGTGCCAGAGTGGGAGTGGGAAGATGAAGAGTGGGAGAGGCAGGATTTCCCCCCTCCTCCTCCACCACTGCCACCTCCTCCACCTGAAGTTTTACCGCAGGATCCTCCTCCTGCTCCTCCTCCACTGCTTCTCCCATGGGATCCTCCAATTTTTCCTCCACCGCTTCCTCCACCTGAGGACCAGCTGCTTCCTCCTCCACTGCTTCCTCTTCCAGAAGAGCAGGTACTTCCTCCATGACCTCCTCCTCCTGAGGATCCTCCACCAGCTGCTCCCTGAGAGGTGCTGTAAGGAGGAAAGGCGGTGTGTGTAAGATGTATAGGAACATGGACAGTGTCCGGTGTCCTATGAGCTTTGTCCACACCACTTTCTGACTCCCTTGTGCGATTGAGAATGTAACATTTCTAAATGTTTTCATGTTAAGTATAGAATACTACAGCTTTGTACACTGCCAGCTAAGATTTAGATTCCGTAAGAATTCTTGTGATAGTAGTAAATACGTTGATGATAAATCAATTGCACTAGTTCCTAATACAAATGTTGCTACTTTCATCTGCTGACATAGACGGCATGTTAATTAATCTGAACGTATGTACCTAATATCATGGTGTCCCTCCTGCAGCAGCGCCCGGTACTGAGCGATCTCCTGCTCCAGGCGGGTCTTGATGCCCAGGAGCATCTTGTACTCCTGGTTCTGACTCTCCATCTCACAGCGGATACTGGCCAGCTCCTCCTCCAAGGGGCCGATCATGCCCTGGATCTGCTGCAGCTGCATGTTATAGCGACGTTCGGTGTCTTCCAAGTTGGATTGCAAAGACTGTAACTGAGAATGAAAGACATAATACAGTGTTTATGGGAATGTGGCGGGTGCCCTTGTCCCAAATGAGAAAAATATTAGATGGTGTCAGATGTGCCAAGTGTCTTCATGAAACAGAGTGCGAGCTCTAGGTGATCTCCTGTCCCAGCAACTCCTGCGTCCTTTGCCTATTAGCAGCAGGGGTTACCTACCATGCTGATCTGCGACTGCAGCTCAATTTCCAGGCTCTGATAGTCACGTCTCAGCACAGAGATCTGTTTGTTGCTGGATTCCACTTCCTGGCCACTCGAGTGGACTTGCTGACTCACTTCCTCCATCTGAAAAATTCACGTACAATGTCAGAAAATTCACAGACATCAGGGTAGTTTATCGTGGAAGCATATGGCAACATGAGTTGAGGCAGGGCCACTTGTAGTTTGAGGGTGTTTAAATTTGCTTCTGTGGCTCTGCCAGTGGGGCTCCAGCCCACTTGTGATTTCCTTTATTATAATCAAAGGGATTTGACCATTATAGCCTACAAGCAATAGATGTTTTATTGTCGTTCAAAATGCAATTCATCTATGTTCTTACCAAAGTTGGTATTGTTTTGCTTTTGTGATGTGAACATTCAAACTGTAACCATTTACCTTGCTTTCATACCACCTCTCAACCTCTTCACGGTTTTTCTTAATAATATTTTCATATTCCTGTCTCATATCATTCAGCTTTTTCAGTAGATCCTCTCCTGGAGCAGCGTTCACCTCCACATTCACGTCACCGTTGGACTGGGTTTGCAGGGATTTCATTTCCTGCAGAGGAAACCCAGGGACAAGGCAAATAAACAAAAATGGCAAAATTATTTTGTGAAAGAGTTTTGAAGTCAGTTCGCTTGCTCTGACGTCATAAACTATCCTGGATCCTGTCCATAACATATATATGTGTGTTGGGGTTTTTTCTTGTTGCCATTGTTTGGCCTTGGCTCCCCAGTCCTTGCGTGCTGGAAGGGACAGCGCCCAGCGGTGCCTGTCCCGGGTCTTGGCTGAGCTGCCCCACATGGGGAGAGTTGGGAAGACTATTTAGTGCACAGGATGGTACCTGTGAAACCCTCCTGCATTTCTCATACCATAAATATGCTTGTGTTCCTCTGCAGATTGCTTTTCAAGGAGCTGCCTCTTACCTCCTCATGGTTCTTCTTGAGGTCAATCATCTCCTCCTTTAGAGACTCAAATTGCATTTCCAGGTCAGACCTGTTGAGGGTCAGATTATCCAACAAGGGTCGCAGGCTGTTAATGTCGGCCTCCACGTTCTGCCGGAGACCACGCTCCGTCTCGTACCTGCGCCAGGACAGAGCAGAATGGTCAGAATGGTCTGGGCTTTCAGCCCTCTTCCTCCTTCATTTTTGAAAAGATTCATGTATTCCAGTATCTCTGTGTCTGCTTTTGTGTCTATACTTAGCAGCACAAAGCATCTCTCAGCCAACAGAATTATCAAATCAGCAGCCACTACTTAAAGTTTAATATTAATATTAAAACTTAATATTAAAATGTATTCTGTGGCCTTTTCCTTTGTCTCTTCTTACTGTAGCCTTTGTGCAGGTTTCATCTATCTGTTTCATCTTTCAGCAAGAGAAAATCACAATTTTTCTTTCCTTAAAATTAAAGCTTATTTTAAGCTTTGACTCCACAGCCATTGGGATTGCTCCCATCAAAGATCGTTATATAAATAATGAAGAATTTATAAGTCTTATGTATTATTTCAGTTTTGCTGCCATGGAACCAGGAGTAGCCTTAGTATGAATTTATGAAATTGTTGAGGAAAGTAGGAGAAAGGAAGCGAGTGCCTGGAAAAGAGGACTAGATATTTACTTTATCCTGAAGTCTTCTGCAGTCATCCTTGTGTTGTCCAGGTCCAGGAGTACCCTGTTGGTTTCCACAGCTGCAGTCACAAGCTAGAAGAGAAGACGATATGCTGAGGAAAATTCTCCCTGTGAATCTCTCAGGTTTGTTCAAGGGACAGAAAAGTCTGTCAATGCTTAAGCTTCTCTAATAATGAACGTCTTACCTGATTTTGAAGTTCTTCGATTTTGCCATAATAGTGGCTGTAGTCCTTTGTACCAGTAGGACCTTGCTTCTGGTACCACTCCCTGATTAATTGTTCAAGCTGAGCATTTTCCCTTTCCAGGTTTCTGACCGTGTTCATGTAAGAAGCCAGGCGTTCATTGAGGCTCTGCATGGTCAGCTTCTCGTCGTTGGAGAGAATTCCCACATTCCCTCCGTAAAAGCCACCACTGCCAAAGCTGCCACCACTGAAACCTCCACCAGCTCCTCCAAAGCTTCCTCTATAACCTCCGCCAAACCCACTCCCACCTGAGCCAAAGCCTACTCCGGTGCTGCCACATCCCATTCCCCCTCCATAGCCACCACCGCTCATTCCCCCTCCATAACACCCCCCACCCATTCCTCCTCCGTAACTGCTGCGCCTCATCCTTCCGTAGCCGCCAGCGCTGGCTCCCCCACCATGGCAGCTCCTGGAACTTCCTCCGCCACAACTGCCCCCAGCCATGCTGCCACCACCACTTGTCCTGGAAGTGATTCTTCTTGAGGAGGCAGAGGAATGCTGGCTGCCCCCTCCACTGCCCCCGCCGCTCCCTCGCAGGCAGCTCTTGGAGGTGTGTTTGGAGCCACAGCTCATCGTGGCGGCAGCGATTGATTCGGGTTAAAACTCAGAGCTGGTCCTACAGTTGTTGTGGAATCATAGCTCCAACTTCCACCCTGCCCGCGCTGCATTTATACCCGAGACAGTGGGTGTCACCGCCAAGGGAGCACCTTCTCTCCATGGGCACGTGCGAGCCCTAGGTTTTACGCCAGGGGTAATTTACCAAAGGGAAATGTTTGACAGTGTCAGGAGGCTTAGCCCATACTCAAAGTGTTCACGACCATTTGTTTATTAATACAAAACATGTAATTTCTGTTGGGTGGCTCTGAATTAGGTAGATGGAGCGATCTAGTCCACTGACTTACAGTCAATCTGCATTAAATTCAGCCCACTCACCTCCTCCTGTTCACATCTCAGCACAACAATAAACTCTCGTGATATGGGACAGTAAAGAATGGTACCGTCTCTATCCTAATGTAGTCATTCCTCACGCTCTTTCCCCTTTCAGGTCTTTGCCAAGGAATCCTAGCTGATTTTTTTATGGTTAAGGGATATTTTAACAGGTTCTGGTTTATGGTTATCTTACGCTGTGTGCTCCTTATTTTTAGTCCTTTATTGCTTCATGTCTTTTGAAATCCTCTCACAGGATGTATTTTGCAGGCACATGGAACCGCTCTCACATCCTTGTAATTTCTCATAAAAACATAGTGAACATTGGCAAATATACCTCTACAATTATGTTTTATAAATAACGATTCAATTATGAACAATTGTATGACAACTGGAAAACAGCTGTGTGTAAGACTGTAAGGAAAGGAGGTGTGACAGGTTGTTGCAGGGAATAGCTCTTCATGCACTCAGACCAAAGGTGGGTACAGGATGGTGGCGAGATCCTGGCTCTGGGGGATCTTGACGTGTCTGTGAATATGGGGGCAACGCTCTCACCCCTGGGGGGGCTCAGAACATCCGTCAGGGAGTTTGCCCTCTGCAGCGCAAATACAAACCTACTTACTCGGAGGAGAAAGGTTAAGTTCCTGATTTGGGGATTAAGTCAATAAGCTGTACATCAAAACAGCGTTTTCCCTCCAGTTTTGTTTTCCATCCATGGACACAGCATGACCAAACGTAGGGGATATTGGCTATTTTGCATCTTCTTCTAAGATTGTGCCTTTTCCAAATACACAGCAGTTTGGCTGATCGTTGGTCTCCTGAGCTTCTACAGCAACCTGAGCCTTAAACATCCCACCTTTCTTTCCTGCCCCCCTTTCCCAGGCACAGGGGCTGCGGAATGGGGGGCTGGTGCTGTCGCGGTGCGTGGGCTGGGCTGCTCCTGTGATACCTGGCTGCCGGCACCCATTCCCGTGTTATTCCTGCCTCTGGTTGATTGTTGCTAATTTAGAGGTTTGTTTGTTATGGCTCATAGCAAGTGTTATAGCAAGTGTTTGTGGAAACATCTTTTTATAAACACCCCTCCCAGCACACCCTCCCACGCCGCAGGACACGCCTGAGGTTTCTGCTGCTGCTGCCCTTCATCTCTGAAACGTCCCAGGACACAAGGCTCTCTCAGGCTTCCAGAAATTTAAATGGTTCACTCCAAAGCTCAGTGGAGTCTAAGTCATAATTTTGGCTTGTTCCAGTAAGAAATCCTTTGCTCTCAAAGTGCACGAAATTCTCTTCTGTACTGACAGCTGCTTTGGCTCCTGGAACCACTGGGTTACGTTCCCTTTAGCTGTTGGCTTCCAGTTGCCGACACCCGTGTTTTTAGGACATGGATTCGTCTCTGTGTTTTTCTGTGTAATTCTGCAGAAGGGTACGGCTTGGGGGTTGGTTTGTTTTTTTCTGGAAAGGTGGTTATTACATCTTTTGTGTGAGTCAGTCCATTGAGGTGGACTAAGCTTTGTGTCTCCCATTCACCAAAAGAACATGTTTGGATGGTTTGAGGATGCTCGTGTGCAACATACTTCACAGCTTCACGTATAATACATGAAAGGATGATTTATTGCTATGTTTTCCTTAGAATTCTGCAGGCAATATACTTCAAGAGTTAAGATTAGCTCCTTAGAACTGCAAGGTGATATTGAAAACATGGGACTTGTTTTGAAATAGATTTTTTTTTTCTTTTTTTGCACTGGGCGTCACTAGTGGAGGGAGTGTAGAGTCAGAGCGTACCCTCAGAGCCGAGCGTTTGATGGTGCTCAGGAAAACCTGCCCGTGCACAATTGACAGGCTTCAGGTCACAGAGAGGAGGGGGTGGAGGAGGAGGAGGAAGATGCCCTGGAGGCAGATGACACCATAGTTGTTTTCAATGGGGCCTCTTCCCTTTTCCTGTGATGAAACTGTTACCGGCTCCTGCCCAGAAAGGGGGTGGGGGGGTGGACTATTTAAACCGGAGGCTCCCCCGGTGCAGGCAGGAATGCACCCGCAGAGTGTAAATGGCAGAATTACCCTCTGCCCCGCAGTGAGACGGGCAGTGACACACTCAACTCTCCGCAGTGAGACGGGCAGTGACACACTCAACTCTCCGCAGTGAGACGGGCAGTGACACACTCAATGCCCCGCAGTGAGACAGGCAGTGACACACTCAATGCCCCGCAGTGAGACGGGCAGTGACACACTCAATGCCCCGCAGTGAGACGGGCAGTGACACACTCAATGCTCTGCAGTGAGATGGGCAGTGACACTCTCAACGCGGGCTCTGGGAGAGGATGGAGCCCTTTCCCTCTGGGGGGCAGCAGCAACTGCCCCCATGGAGGGCTGGGGTGATGGCATGGGGACACAGGGACAGCTCCTGTCAGCTCCCCTGGCACCTCCTCCTTAGCTCTGCGATAACAGACTGGTGTGTTTGGAAAAAATTGCACATTTTGGGGGTGCGAGCAGGCCATTACCAGCCCTTCTCTGTGCCCCACTGGTGGGGAACCCTTGCCCACCCTTCCTGCCCCAGCCACCTCTGCTCAGGAAAATTCAGTTGAGTCTTATGTTGGTGCAGAGGGAAAAGCTATGGAAGATTTTTCTGGCGAACGTGACTCATTCTTATAATTACACGTTATAAATTGGCTTCCATCATATAATCGTCAAGCAATTTTATTAACAGCAGATAACCCCATAGAACAATATTTCCCCATAGTAAAGGAGAAACCCCGTCCCTGTGGTGTGACTGTGGTGGAGGGAGAGCAGTGGGTGTTCTCAGGGTGTGCACAGCTCCTCCTGGACCGAGGGCCACTGCCTGACACTGAGCAGAGCTGCTTCCTCTCCACTGAAATTTGAATGATGGCTTTTTCCCCCATCATAAAAAGCTAGGTGCCTGAAAACTGAACAATCTGAGAAAACTTGATTCGGATTCATTGGAACATACGAGGGCTCAATGTTGTTTATTAGCTTAATAGTGTATCGAGTGAGAGTTCTCAACGAAAAGTCATTCCCAGCTAACGATTCCCAGTGTTTGCTCTGTAATGAGGGCACCTTTTTTTCCCACTAATTCAGCCGTTCGTGCCTGGCACCAGTTCCGTTCACACTGAAAGTGTTGTCAATACCGACTATTTCTGGTGAAAACTATCATTTTCTCTAAATGCCTTTGCTCAGTGAAATTCTATGAAAACCGCCTGGATACCATCATTCCCCACACGCCAAAAGTGAAGGTCATTAAAATACCTGTTTTGAAGTGAGGGAGTAGGTCCCTGCCTCCCCTGCACTCCCCTGCACGGTAGGGTGTAATCGCGGCATCTGCCCCCACCCCGCCATGTGTGGCCACGGGAGTGTCCCTGGAACGTGTCCCCGTCGTTGCATCTGACGGTGCTACCACGGGCCGTTCACCCAGGGGGCAGTGATTGGGGGGCTGCTGACCCCCCCGAGAGGGTGGCCAGTGGTCCCCAGTCCAGCAAACACCTCTCCTTTAGCAAAAAACCTAGTTCTTGCATACGTTATACCTGATCTGTTACTCACTCGTTATTGCAGAGGCTGGTGCTGACGAAACATTAAAGGGCACCTTCAAAAGATCCACCACCCAATGGAAGGATGGTGATGATGACAGGAGCAGTAATTAGGTGAGTCAGAGCTGTAAGAGGCGTTCAGGGCACAAACCCTTCGGTTGGGAACTTCATCGTTTTGGGTCCAAACAGCCCCTTGCAGAGCTGCCTCTGGGGTCTCAGCTGATGCTACTTCACTGGCAGGGCCTTTGTCAGCAAAGGGCCATTGTGAGGCAGCTACAGCCCCACGGAGACCCCGGGTGTCACCGTGTCCTGCCTGACAACACGGGGCAAAGCACTCCGGTGCCGTTTGAAAGCAGTAAAGGGTATCAGCACATTGCTGCAGTGAGTTTCAGCCTGGCGTCCGTTCTGTGCACGTACACATGGAGGAAGGCAGCTGAGGGGTGGGGGGAGAGGCCTGTGTCACCTCCTGTGACAGCCCCACGTCAGAATCAGGTCACACCAACCTCCCCACGAATGGGACCATTGAATACAGGTGAGGGGGCTGGAGCGCGATGGCGGGGCTGATGGCTCGTTCCCCCGTTCTCAGCCAGGGGGTCTCCCCAGCACACACAGGGACGCTGCTGCATCTCCGGAGCCGGGGAGCGCTGCTGGAGGAAGATCAGCCAAGCAAGGAGAGCCGGGTTTGCCACCGCCTCTGCCCTGGGCGCCCTGCAGTGGTGTGGGCGAGAGGCGGGTGCCCTCTAGAGAGCAGGCTGCAGGGGTGGCCCGGGAGTGTCCTCTCCTCCTGCAGCTCCCGCTGGCCCAGGCACTGAAACACAAAATGTGGCTGGGTGGCTCCGTGTGGCGGGCACAGGGACGGGCAGCGGCAGGAGGGGATGCCTCCCCTTCCCCCCCCACTGCAGTGCCCTGATTGCGCCTTCCTGCGGGCTGAAATTACTGTGTACTACGAGTATTACATTTTTATATAATATTATTTTAATCGCCTATTATTGTGCTTTTGTTGTATAGTCCAACAGCAACTTCCATTGAGCCCCAGGCAGTAGCAGCCAGACTTACCTGCGGCTCCTTGGTCCTCTTAGTGCAATGTAAGTCCCACTCTAAGCAGAGTAACTGGTCCCAGTCCCTCGGACTGCCATTACACGCTGTTCCCCCGCCCTGGGCAGGGGGAGCGGGAGCACCCCCGGCACCGGGGAGCAGGAGACTGTCCCCCCCGGCAATTCCTTTGGATCTACCGGTTACCATCCGCTGACACCTTATGGAGAGATCTGGGAAGTACTGGGATGTCTGGTCTGCCCGTGTTTACCGGCCACTTTCTCCATTTCCAGGTTCTTTGGCACAAGGGGGGTTTACACTTGATAATTTATTTTATACAGCTCCTTTTAAGCTTTTATCTGAACCCAAATGCGGTGCTCGTGACAAACTTGCTTAAGTCGTGGTCCAAGCTGGAGACGCTGCCGGGTTTGCTCGTTGCTCTCAGGCAAACCCGTTCGATTTCTCTTTCCTCTGAAACAAACCCAAACCCAAACCCGAAACAAACCCAAACCCAAACCCGAAACAAACCGGTCTAAACATTTTCACCAGCGCTTCAGGCTGCCGATTCCCTCCGCGGAGGCAGGAGATGCCAGCGCCGGTGGCAGTGAGAAAGGGAAAACTCAGATGCCAAATTCACAGGATTTCAGTTTCGATGAGAAACTCTCGCCTCTCGCTTCGGGGGGGGGGGGGGGGGCGGCGGGGCCGGGGGCTCCCCGGGGGTTTGGGCAATGGGGAGAAATCCCGCTGGGGGACGAGCAGCCCGGCACCACCCCCGCTGCTGGCATCGACGGCTCCCTGCCCCGGGCCTGGCGTCCCCCGGCCCCGCTCTACAGGGGTTGTACCTTCTGCCTTCCTAAAGTCCCTCCCAGGCGCTGGGGGAGCTCCAGAGCCCAGCACCGCCCCGCTCCGCCTGCCCCGCACCGCCTGCCCCGCACCGCGCTGCTCCGCGCCGCTCCGCCGGCAGGGATCAGCAGAGCTGTTCCTGCTCCCGAGCCGGGATCGGCCGAGTGTTCCTTGTTCCCGAGCCGGGATCAGCTGAGTGTTCCCTGCTCCAGAGCCAGGATCGGCCGAGTGTTCCTTGTTCCCGAGCCGGGATCGGCCGAGTGTTCCCTGCTCCAGAGCCAGGGATCGGCCGAGCTGCGCCTCTGCTTCTTAGACAGGGTTCCGTCCCCCATCATAACCGACCTCCCATACGGTGACCCCGAGCAGAGCCAGAAATGCTGCTCTTCCAGGTGTGTGGGATTTGGGACTGGGATTTGGGAAAATGCACTTGCTTTTCTACCTCAGGAAAGGACTCCAAAGTACTTTACATGGTTTTAGGTGTGAGAAATGTTTGTGCCATGTTCCACAGGCCATAAAAAGGACTTTTGAGGCCATTTGCTTTTTCCAGCCTGTGGATGTCTCTGCACAGCTACAGATGTCCAGCCGCCCCTTTGCTGCCTCAAGAGAGGAGGAGATTCATGATAAAACTTGAATGATGTCATCTCAGCACCCGCTCTCTGCCCCTTATAGAGCCACCCAAGAGCAGAGGCACTGGGGTCACACATCCCCCTGCCCAGGTGGGTGTCTGACACAGAAGGATTTGCTCCACAGGGGCAGGGTCACTCAGACGTGTATGTGTGAAGAGTCCAGAAGAGAGGTGAGGTCAGAAGACACCTGCCTCCCCCCAGGTGACTGCAAGGCAGGTCTGTTGAGATGTGTGTGACTGACCCCGTCCTCCCCAGCAGCCAAGGCAGCCTCAGTTTAACGCCTGACACATCTGGAGAGCAGCTGTAGATGTGCACCAGGGATGGTACCGATGACTGTATGGATGCAAGCTCCACCCTGAGCTTGCTGTTTCCTAGAAATTTCTGTCACTGTTCTCTCTCTTCTCCTTTCACTGCCGACCTCCAGCCCCACTCACATCCTCCTTTGTTGTTCTGCAATGAATTTCAGCAAAATGCTCTGTGGGAAACATAAGCATCTGCCTGAACGGACTGTTCCTGCAGCTCATGGAGGTGTCATCCAACAGGCAACGTGTGCCATGGGCTTCAACAGGGAGGAGGTGGACCAGACCTGCAGGGTCAGCGAGGCCGTTCTCTGGCTCCCACTGGCAAAGCAGCTTTGTTCCCAGTGGATATGACCCTGACCAGTTTAGCTGCCCCTTGTGCATGGGTTCCCAGCTGGCCCTGCTGGCGCCATCGCGGGGGCCACTGGCTTGGCTGAGGATGCACCTGGATCAGCACCCAAGTTTCTAAAGGAACACAGTTTCCAGACACAGGTTTCTTGATTGCATTAGGCAGAAGCAAAGTTTTATTAGAGAAGTTTTTTTCACCAGCAGGTACATGAGTGGCCCTGACTAACTCCAGTAACTTCTAGAGATTGCAGCGTTACAGAAGAGAAGCAGCAGAACAGAGAAGGTGGCCCCTGAGAGGCCCCTTGAGATACATGGCAAAGCGTCGCTGAGTTACTTCTACTTTCTCTGCACAGAGGTGTGCAGTGACCATCCCGAGTTCTTCTTTTGTCTGTGGGTTTCTCTGTGTGTCACCTTCTAGTCCATTCCTCCTTAATCACAAATCCTCCTGCAGGTCACTGGAAAAAAAATGTAGCAGCATTATTTGATTGGAACAGAGATAAAATCCTTCAAGTAACAAAAATTTGGTCCATGGAGTGCCCTTATTCAAGATTGCACTCTGTTTAACAAGAGCAGTTGGTCAGCAACCCAGGAAACCCCAGAAATTCCCCAAATAGTTGTGTTTTCATGGGAATTTACACTTGTAACGTTACAGATTTGCTCTTCGCTCCTTCCAGACTCTTGCTGGGCTCTGTTTGGCTGTCCTCCTCTTTACTTCTTCCAGATCTTTTCTTCATGCCTCATTTCCCCAGCTTTCTCCTTTGAGTCCTGCTGCCCCCCCCCCCCCCATCTCTCATCTGCCTCCTGCTACTCCACATTCCATCAGAGCCCTCTTTGAACCTATTCCGTTGTGGCAGAGCCGGTTTCGCCCTGTGACTGCTCATACCTGTAGCACAGTAGCTCTCTGAGAAGATACTGATGGAGTGTCCGAGGAGAGTGAGTTGTCTCCTGGCCTCATGACAAAGGAACAAACCCCAAGAGACAGTTTTCCTTTGAGGAGAGGCCGCTCTTACCTTGTATGTCTCCGGTCTTGCAGGGCGGGACCTGGGGCTGGCAGTGGGAAGCTGTAGTGGTCGTGTAAGTGTGGCTTGTCCTAATGACGCCTCCTCCTACACCCGATCCTACTCCGATTCCTCCTCCATGACTAGTGGGATAAATTTGGTGAAAGAAATAGGGAACTTTAGAACTTTACATGACACTAAGGAGGGCTCAAAGTCTCAAACTCTGTCTTTTATAGGGGTTCAGGTATTTTACGTTGTGTTCTCTGTTCATCATCAGAGTTACACTGCGTTTGTGCCCCCTTTGGCGTGGACATGCACTGAAGAGTGTTGCAATTAATTCTTACTATGACAGTTCTCTTACTCTAGAAGAGAGATTGCTGCTAATGCTGCCATCGGACTGGGAGTTAGGGTGTTGTCACAGCTTGGGTGTCTCTGCTTTGCAGAGCCCAGGGGGTGACACTGAATTCAGATCTGAATGTTCACAGGAAAGTTGTTCATGAGACAAATTTTTCATCCCAGAGGAAGCATTAGGATGGACTAAAGATTATGTGGGATTCCCAATCTGTAATAGAGGTCCTAGATGTTTTCATTTGTTCTCTAGCGGATGAGAGGTCTACATACATAAGGTCCTGCTGTCCTCCTTCCAACAAGCACCGGTAGGTCTGAATCTCCTGCTCCAAACGGCACTTGACATCCAACAAGGTTTTATATTCTTGGTTCTGGCACTCAATTTCCGCTCTGATTTCAGCCAATTGCTGCTCCACACACGTGATTTGGTTCTGTAGCTCACCCAGGAGCGTGTTGTACTGACACTCGGTCTCAGCCAGAGAGGATTCCAAATTATTTCTCTGATAAAGAAGACAATCAAAGAAACAACAGTCATTTGAGTGTCACCCTGGAGTTTGCTACTTCCAGTGCTGAAATGAAAGAGCTGTTCACCACCATCACGCTGACTGGTGGGTCTGGCTCCCATACTGAGGAACCCAGCAGCTCCCACCCGGAGCTTGGCCACAGCTCCCACCCACCTGGCTGAGCTGAGCCTGGAGATCGATTTCCAGGGCTTGCAATTGGCGCCTCAGTTCCGTGACCTGGTTGTTGCACGTCTCTACCTCCTGACCGCTCGTAATAACTTCCCGATTCACCTCCTCAATCTGAAAACCACCAAAACAGAAAAAAACCAAACACTTCAGAGAATATCTGTGTAAATGGGACTGGCTTTTACAGAGGCAGAAGACAGCGAGCAGCCAGCACAGAGGGTGAGCAGGGTGAGTTCTCGGCACTGGGCGTTAACCCCCGGCTTCAGCTGGTTGCTCTTTCTACAAATCGCATGAACCTTGTGGCTATTAAGTCTCTTTAATCCCAACATGGAAAATCTCAGTTACAACAACACACCCCAGGGCCTTGCGGCCAGTGCAGCTGTTCCAGATGGAACACAACAAACTGGTCTGACAGGCCCATGTCTGCTCTGGAGCACAGGGTGTAATGAGTGCTCGGGCTCTGCTGTAAAGGAAGAACTGCTTATTGCCTCCATCTCTGTTTTCTGAAGTGCTCCTGTGCCCTGAAAAGCGTGCGTCAGTTTGGCAGCAGGAGCGTGTCCCTTACCTTGCACTCGTACCAATCCTCAACTTCCTTGCGGTTGCGTGCTATCAGCGTTTCATACTGACATCTCAAATCCTCCAAGATTTGCCTGAGATCGGGTCCAGGACAGGCATTGACCTCCACACTCACGTCTCCAGTCGATTGTTTTCTCAGGCAATTCATTTCCTGGAAATAAAGCCCAGATCAGACACACGCCGGCTGCGGAGCCTGCGGAGGGGCGGCACAGAGGAGCAGAGCTGGGTGCCCAAGGGAGCGCTGCCTCCCAGCCGCCCGTGGAAAGCCCTGGAAGATGGTGCAAGTGTTTTCCCCAGCAAATCTCTTGGGTAATCTCTTTCCTCATCCACTGGAGTCAGCAGCAACGTTCACCCCCTCTGGCACTGCCGGAGCCAGTGCGGCCCCGGGAGCAGCAGCCGCCTCTGCCAGAGCTGCCACACCACCCACGAGGAGATGGCTCTGGACCCCACCAGTGCTGCGGGGAGAAAGCTGTGGCCTGAAAGTGCTTGATCTCTACTTTTAAATTTAGAGCACGTTTGTGTAGGCAAAAGTTTCGTGTCAGGACCGTGATGCTGCTGGGAAAGACAGGACCCTACCTCCTCGTGGTTCTTCTTCAGGCAGCAGAGCTCCTCCCGCAGCGACTCCAGCTGAGCCTCCAGGTCAGACCTGCAGAGCGTCAGCTGGTCCAGGACTTGGCGTAAGCCATTGATGTCGGCCTCCACGCTCTGGCGCAGGGCCAGCTCCGTCTCGTACCTGGTTTGTGCAGGGAGGCAGGAATTCAGAACGGGAATATCTCACATGGGCTCGGTTTTTGCAGAGATCTCCTTTCACACCTGCTCTGAGCTGGTTTTGGTCCCAGCTGGGTGCCCTGTACGTTAGATTTCTGCACTGCCCTTCATCTCTGTTATGTGAAAACTTTTCTTCCTCACCTATCTTTTTCCTGATCACTGTATGTTTGATACCACTCATCCAGCTGCATTTCTGGTTTGCTGATCCCAATCTGCGCTGGTCTGTGATGGAACTGCACCAACTGAACCACTAAGGACCACTCCCTCCAACGTCGGTCCCCAGCCCTCACCAACAAACACTCTTGCCAAACGCTTTACCCAAGAACACTAATTAAGGGAGGGCTGGTGACCAAAAGCAAAAGTGTTTCATCACACCATCCTGCCCTAATGTGGTTTTGGAGTGAGACTTGTCTGAAGTCTCTGTAATTAGTGCACCGAGATGCCACAGTGAGATGTAAAGGAGCCGGGGGGAGGGGAGAGGATTTATCCCCACAGCGGGGCACTCACTTCACGCGGAAGTCGTCGGCAGCCATCCTGCTGTTGTCAATGTCCAGGATGATCTTGTTGTTATCAATGGTTGCACAGACAATCTGGGAAAGAGCAGACCATGAGAGATGTCTCCCTTTTCTCTGCTGTTATGCTCTATATACACTCCATAGGTGTATCTGGATTGCAGTTAGGTAGTGACTCTTCAGTTTCCTTTTTCTGTTTTTAAGTAACCTCATTCCCTGAGCAGAGCAGTTGCAGGAGGTACCTTTGCCTCCCTGAGTCACAGTCAGGAAAGAAAAGAGGTTGGGAGTTAAAGAGTTAGGAGACAGGACTTCCCAGTTTTGGGGTCTGAAGGCAAGTTCTAAAGGTGCTTCACAGAGAAGTGAACCTAAAGAACCTTCCTTCGGACACGAGGTCTGAGCTGACGTTCAGCCTGGCATGTTCTTGGCTTCAAGGTGTCTCTAAGACTTAAGATCAGCCATAACTTTCACGGGAGACATATTAGTATCAGGTTCTTTGTGCCACTGCAGCAATCCATTTTAAATACTCTTTTCACCTAGAATTTATAACACTCTATATGATACATCTATTTGATGTGTATGTTTTGTTCTTGTCCTGCAGTTCCCTTTGCTTTGCTCTTCCTACTGGGCTGACACCACTGCATTTCCTGAGAACACACTTGGTAATATCATAGTTATAATTGTATAGACAAAACACAGTGTAACAAATCATCCTTTTCCTTTTTAATAGTGTTATCCCACCAATATCACCTCGCAGCACACATCTTTAATATGCACCCCCACTCAGCAATGTCACAGGGGAGCTTGCCAGAATTTGCAAAGAGGTTGAACAGCACCAAAGTTACCTCCAACAATTGCAGTGGGTTCTAAATGCAAATTCAGAAATAAGCTTCAAATAGAGGAGGAACAACCGAAAAGGGGGATTACCTGATTTTGAAGATCTTCAATTTCCTTGTAGTAGCAGCTGTAGTCCCGGGGCTCGCAGGAGAGGCCCTGTGTTGCGTACCACTCCCTGATCCTGCACTCCAGCTCTGCGTTTTCCTTCTCCAAGCACTTCACCTTGTCCAGGTAGGAAGCCAGGCGGTCGTTGAGATTTTGCATGGTGACCTTCTCATCGCAGGATGAAAGCAAACAGTCGCCACCAAGACCACCAACGACCACACCGCCTCCAATGCCAAACCCGAGGCCATTGCCGTAGCAGTTGCCACCTCCATAGCTCCCACCAGCCAAGCTACCAACACTCAGTCCCCCTCCGTAATTCACTCCTCCGCAGTAACTTCTTCCAGAAAAACCTCTGCCACTGCCTATCCCATAGGAAGAAATCCGTGCTCCACCACCACCACCAATGATACAGCTGCCACCACTGCTCCTGCCTTTGCTAGACACCGTAATAGTCTCCTTAATGTTGCAACTCATGGCGACAGCAGCTGAAAATGCAAGCAGAAGCCCAAAGCAAGATGCACAGCTTGATATTAAATCAGACTGCGAGCTGTCCGTGGCGGCGAAACCCTATTTATACCTTCCACAGTGGGTGTCACCTCTGCCTCTTCCCATAAGGCTGGCTACTCCAGCCATTGGTGCCAAGAATAATTTCTCAAAGGGAAGTCTCCTTTCAAGAATCCTGGTAGACAAGGAAGATACTTTACATGTCTCTTGCTAATTTCAAAAATACATTAGCAATAATGTTTTATGAATCATCAGCTTTTTGTTTATGATGCAAACTTTACAACATTAAGCCAGGAAAAACACTGTCCTAAATTACATACCAGGAAGAAATCATTAAAGGTTATTGCATCAAAGAGCTCTTTATCTCTCATTAATTTATTTTCATTTTATTTTGAGTTGAATAAGCAGTTTTCATGCAAGGTGCTGATGTTGGAAAATGTAAGATGAAAAAGAAAGAATAAATACGAAGTATGATGTATGAGGAATGATGTAAGAACTTTGTGGAAAGATCAGAGACACAGAAATTAACCTTCAAGTCTCTGTGTTGGCAAAATGACAATTCCAGAGCACTCTGTTGCCAGACCAGTGAGACCATGGAGTGATCTCCTAATGGACATGGGTGAGAGGTTCCTCCTGTACGCCTGTGGCCCTCCAGTAGCACACAAAGGGTTTGTTTCTTTGTGGGGAGAGGGTAAAACAAGGTAAAAGTACTTTAAATATTTCCTGTTGTTCAGTGGAAGATATTTCTGCAGGTTTCAGCATTATGGAGGTGGTTGCGGCTGGGGAAGGGTGGGTGCTTGGAAACAGTGAATGGGAGTAGAAATATTGATGGGCAATTTCTGTGCCGGTGTGTGCTGTGTCCTAATGGGAGGTTCAAGAGTGCTGGACCGGGAGGTATAAAGGCAGAATTGCTGGTAAAGCTGCCAGAGCGATCGCTGCCCCGTGCAGTTCCCACTGCCTCGGAGGAGATGGGTTAAGTACAAACTAGAGGTTCTTCTCTATCACTAATGTCTCCAAATCTTAACTAGGCAAAGACATTGAAAGGTAAGAATCCTTTCACTTTTCTGACAGAATTCAGGCTAAGCTCATTTTCTTGAGATGTTTTGCTGAGGCTCAAGAGCGGTAGCCTTCTCTCTGGAACGAGCTGTTCCTGCTGGCCGTTGAGCAAGAGACAGGCATTTCACAGCTTTCTGAAACCAGCCGTTGGCTGTAAGAAGTTCTCCAAGCCTGGTTCCCAGAGAACAAGTCAAACGCTTGCTCAAACCTTGCTCCCTGTCAGGAATGTGGAATGGAATAACTATTATTATGGCAAGTAAATAATCCCCCTTAGTGAAGGACGGAATTATCCTAGCGTTCATGGATTTGCCCATCATTTTATTGCTCTTCTCCTCCTTATTTCTGTTGAAAAGGTGCCTCCTTTTATCTCTGTGCCCCTGGATCCAGTACGATGAAAGGCAGCAGCGTTCCTGGGTTATCTCCACAAGCTGGAGACAGATGTGTGGAGAGACTTGGTCACAGTGATTTACTGCTGGTTTGAATTACTTCAAACTGGAACATTTACTCAAAGAGGACACTTCTGGCAGAGCCTGCAGAGGAACCTGGGTCTGCTGTGTCTGACTGCAGCGCCTGACGCCAGCCTGCCCTTCCGCCCCAGCTCTGCTCCCCTCAGTCCCCAAATACAAAGGAGAAAAGCTCAGAATAGGTGAAAACTCTAATAAAGTTACTGTGGGGAGGAAGGAATACCTGGATTTCGTTATTAGAACTGGAAAACGTAATTGGAGTCAGGGTGTGGTGGCAAGAATGAACCGAAACTGATGTAATATTGCCTCGCTCGAAGCTCTGCCCGTCCTGCCTGTGATTCCTCAGAGTTTCCCAAGCGCTGTCTGCAGCAAGCACCTTTTCTGAGTGAGCACACATTCCTTCCTCTGCTCCAGGGTTATCACTGAACACATCACAGTAATGCAGCAGAAACACGGAGTGACTTACTCCTTTGTGGGAGTGGAGGATGTCTACGTGCCTATTGTGGTAATTACTGCGGAGAGGATGGCTCCTGCTCTCCTGAGACATGTTGGTCCCCTGTAGCCATCAGGCCCCTCTGTCTCTGCTGCGGGCACCTTTGCCTGGGATCCTTCCATGGCACACGCTTGCCCTCTTTCTTGCTATTTTTCCTTTTTGTCTTCAGGAAATGGGTGCTCAGATAAAATTAAATAATGGTTCTGAAGACCTTAAAAAATAAATTAAGCTTTTTTTTTTTTTTAAATCCCTGCTATTTTCATTCAGTTATTTGAACTCATAAATTTCCTGGGTTTGTCTCATTAACACAAAGAAATATGGAAATCTCATGGAAATGTAGTTTCCAGCCCAAGGTTTGGAGCTCCATAATTTACAGCTCCTTAATATATGGGTTGTTTCCAGGGTGTTTTCTGCTGGGGAACTGTTTATCACAAGCTGCTTTCTCATGAGCTTCTTTCCAGACCCATCCCAACTTGTAGGTTCACAAACAACATCACAGTGTCTCATCACACTGTCTCAGGAGCTGGGTCTCTTCCCCCCCAGGGGCTTTCCAGAGGCATATTCACAAAGTCTGGATCATTAGAGTCTTTCTGGCCATGTTATTAGGTCTCTTTCACCTCTCAGGAATTTAGGCCAGCTCCTCTGTGAAAGTGCCTGCTCTGCGTCTGCTGGATGGGGAAGGGTGGGAAGGCTTTGATACGGATCCGGGAACCTGGTGGAGCAGCTAGATGTCAGCAGCAGTTCGTGAGAGACCAGCCCAGCACTGGTGGGAATCCACTGGGGCTCCCAGAGGAGCGTGGCAAGCTTTTCTCTATCGCGGGTAGCCTGGAGTTTCCACAAGACTGGAAACTGGAGGAGCGTCAGTAGAGTACCTTTGTGTTTTCAGAAGTGAGAGCGTGAGGACTCCCAGCCTGGGAAGCGTGAAGGGCAGAAGGGGCAGCAGCGGGTTCTCTTCTTGCACTGAACAAGGCAGGAGAAGACAGGGGAAATAAAAAAGGAGAGATTTGCTTTCTGACTCTCTCAGCCAGAGCTCTGAGAACAACTGGGTCATAGACAGAGGAGTCCAACCAATGGAAATTTGCCATTATAACCATGATAAGCATCTCTCTTTGATCTCTTGTGAGGTGCTGGCCTTACATGTCTGCTGAGAGATTTCTGCATCAAGTCTGGGGCTTTCTGTAGGGCTGGAGCTGATCGTTAACGAAGACTTGATTTAGTCTTGGTTTAAAAACATGTCTACTCTTAGGAGTCATTATTGCAGTTGTTCCAGAGCTCCATTTTCTTATTGTGCTCCAGCCCCCGAATACGGTTGGGTTTAGTGTCTGGTCAATGAAATAAAGGAATTTCCACTGAGACATCTGCTCTCTGTAGTCTTTCACAGCAGGAGAAGGGCACTTTTCACCTGCCCCCTCATACACTAATGACTGAGCTTCTTCAGACATTTGCTCCCTACAGCTCTTGGAGACACTGCTTTCCTGGAGGGTTTCAGGTTGTGCTAAGAGTGTTTCTGTAGCAACAGAGAAATTGGTGTTTATATAAAGAACTGGCACTAGGAAAGTGAGCACACCACACTCTATAGATGGTCCTGAAATGTTTTGGTCTTTGTACCCTTTCTCCTCCTGCCCGAGGCTGGCTGTTCCACAGCCTCCAGCTTCGGACAGAAGAGGCATAACCAGGCATTTTGCTTTGCCAGGTCATCTCATGAATGGAGGTGGCTCTCTCTGTAAGAGCCGCACGACAGCGTAGCAGCGCTGCGGGTTCAGCTCTGACCCCACAGGGTGGAATGGACACATAAAACCGGTCACTGCGTGGCTTTGTGGGCAAACAGACAAAACACCCTCCAGCTCATAACGACTTTTAACTGAAAATTCTCCAAACCCAGAATGACTCTACAGAGCTCACCATGGCCCGTTCCCAGGGGCCTGCTTGAAACTCTCTGAAACCAAAAGATGACTCAGTCAATATGGGAAAATATATAGGGAGGAAGCCTTTTGCCTGCAGTCCCTTTCCCAGTGGAAAGATTCCTATAAAATGTAGGGGGTAGGTGGGAATATAAGCCATGTCAGCCGGAATGGAGTCCTTGTGGAGACCAAGATTTGCTCTTCAAGCTAACCACAGTGCCCAGGCTGGATGATGAGGTGTGAGAGGGCACAGCCCAGTTGTGTCAGCACTAGAGTGGGGCTGAGACAATCTGTCTCCAGATGTTCCATCACTGACCTTCAAAATTTTTCTAAAACTGTGTTTTAGCACAATGTTCTGTGGGAAGCACATACACATCTGCCCGGTCAGGCTGGCTGTGTACATCACGGGGGATGGCATGGAACGGGCAAGGTGTGCTACGGGCTTCGACAGGGAGGAGGTGGGCGAGACCTGCAGGGTCAGTGAGGCTGTTCTCTGGTGCCCACTGGCAAAGCAGCTTTGTTCCCAGTGGGGTATGATCCTGGCCAGTTTAGCTGCCCCTTATGCGTGGGTCAGCACCTGCTTTTCTAAAGGAACTCAGTTTCCAGACACAGGTTTCTTGATTGCATCAGGCAGAAGCAAAGTTTTATTAGAGACAATTTTTCACCAGCAGGTACATTAGTGATCCTACTGCCGGCTAAGCCCAGCAATAGTCACGCTGGTTGGGCGCACGCAGCAATACAGACTGGAAAAAGCGAGTAGCAAAATAAAGCAGAATGTGGCCCAACGCTCTGCTCATCCCTCTGACACATGGCTTAGCATTGCTGAGTAACACAAAAGAGCACGCTCCCTGCCCTCTGCAGGGGCATACAGTAAATATTCTCTCCATCCGTGGCTCTGCTTCAGGCTTCTCTCGTTGGGTATTCTTGTTTCTCTGCTTAATCACAAATCCTTCTGCAGGGCACTGGGGGGATCAAAGGAAACATTACTTTGTTGATAGCAAAAATAGATTCTTTTCCACACTCTCATTCCCTGCATGTGATCATTTCACAAGCCAATTCAATTAGAATTTCAGATAAATACAGTCCCTTCCTGGAGAGGTCTGGTGGTCGCCTGCCAGTCCGGCAGACGGGATCTGTAGTTGGATTGAGCATGGTTTGTCCTTTTACATAAAAACACCAAATGGTGGAAGCTGCAGCCATTGCACCGGCAACGATTGGATGGGGAATCGCAGCAGGGTCCCTGCCAGAGCACCGCCCCCACTCACACTCATCCTCCTCACCAACTGTCACCATATTTATCTCTTTCTTTTTCAGTTTGGCTGGAAGTTCCCTCCTGAAATAGTACTGGGAGTTTTCTGCCAGTAATCCCACAATTCCTCCTTTTTTTCCTCAGATTTCTGGGCACTCCGCTTTCTCCTACTCTTTCCTTTGTCCCAGATTTCATGTCAGTCCTTTCTCCATGTTCTCCAAGGCTTCCCTGCCAGCTGACTCTCTCCTTCTCCTTTCTGTCCCTATTCCCCCTCCTCCTGTTCTGCAGTTCTCCTGCTTCCCAGCAGACTCACAGCTCCCTGGGAGCACCCACAGCCACTCTGTGGCCTCCCATCCTGTATGTCCCAGCAGCCTCCCAATAAAAGTTTCCAATGGCACCTATAAACTGGGTGGGAAAGGTCTTTGTTGCTGCTTGTCCTTGTTGCACTAGAACAGACTGTGGAAATGGAGTCTTACCTTGTATCTCCGCAGCTGCACAGGATGGCATCTGGGAAGACGAAGTGTAAGTGTGGCTTGTTCTAATGATACCTCCTCCTCCTATTCCACTTGTTCTTGCAACTCCTCCTAGACCCGACGACTGACCAATTCCTCCTTGCTGACTGAAGGGACAGGAAAATAACGTTTTAGTGAAGGAGATGACAAACAAATTAGAACTACGTGGTGCGTTGTCTCAATCGGGTTTCATTTTTCGCAAAAAGTGGCAGAATATTGCAGTGACCTTTCTGCTTGTGGCAATGGTTGGCACGGGGCAGGGAAGCAGGTCGTCACCATTGATTAGGAGGCAGCTCGAATGGGACAGTGAGGGTGAGGGAGCTGTGCAGGGCCTCCACCTATTGCTCAGCTTGCTTTTATGTTAAAATACCCTGGGCACAGGTATTTTATTGTATCGTTGGGCGCGTCCCAAGCCTACTTACATGAGGTCCTGCTGGCCGCCCTCCAGCAGGCAGCGGTACGTGTGGATCTCCTGCTCCAGGCGGCACTTGACATCCAGCAGGATCTTGTACTCCTGGTTCTGGCACTCCATCTCCGCCCGCAGGTCGCCCAGCTGCTGCTCCACGCAGGTGATCTGCGTCTGCAGCTCAGCAAGGTGGTTGTTGTAGCGACACTCTGTCTCCGCCAGCGAGGACTCCAGGTTGTCCCTCTGAGGAGTGACACGCGGCACGATGCCAATACAGGCATGAGAAACGCTGCGCTTAAGCTATGAATCCTCACACCAGAGCACGACCGCGAGCGAGCGGAGCTTGGCCACAGCTCCCACCCACCTGGCTGAGCTGAGCCTGGAGATCGATTTCCAGGGCTTGCAATTGGCGTCTCAGTTCCGTGACTTGATTGTTGCACGTCTCTACCTCCTGACCGCTCGTAATAACTTCCCGATTCACCTCCTCAATCTGAAAAATACAGGATAAAGATGTTCAGGGAGTGTTTCATGTACGTCAGATTAAGGAAAGGGCAGAGAAGCTCCCCAAAACCATGAAATGAGAAAGGTTGGAGTGACGTCTCTCATGCTAATGGAGTGTAAACAATGCTCCTCGTTCCTCTTGCTCTTCCAATAGTCCAGTTCCTCTCACTGCTCACTGCTGTGTGAAGAGCTCCTGCCCCAGGTCTCACTGACACACAGCAATTCCCGTCACCCCATGAAAGGACACAGAGGGGCAGTATCCCCTCTGCCACTTGGTCAGTTTAAAGCAATGCTAAATGCTGGTTGTGTGGGGTTAATGTGTAGTAAGTCACTGTGGAACTGTGGTGTCAGAACTGCATGAATTCACCCACCTTGCACTCGTACCAATCCTCGACTTCTTTGCGGTTGCGTTCAATCAGCGTTTCATACTGGCACCTCATCTCCTCCAGGATCTTCCTCAGGTCTGGGCCAGGGCAGGCGTTGACCTCCACGCTCACATCTCCAGTCGATTGCTTCCTCAGGCAGTTCATTTCCTGAAACACCACCCAGATCATGTCATTTTTAAAAAAGAAGGAAAAAACCGAGGGAGCTAAGTTCCCTGGTAGGGAGGAGCAGAGCCCCCAGCAGAGCCCTTCTCTGCCAGGTTCACAGCCCCGAGTTCACATCAACTGTCTCACCAACCACTCGCCAGCACCCCAGAGTGGGGACCATGGAAGGCGGTGGATCCTGCATGAATTAAGGCGTTTGAGACGAGAGGGGCAGGAGAGGACCCTACCTCCTCGTGGTTCTTCTTCAGGCAGCAGAGCTCCTCCCGCAGCGACTCCAGCTGAGCCTCCAGGTCAGACCTGCAGAGCGTCAGCTGGTCCAGGACTTGGCGTAAGCCATTGATGTCGGCCTCCACGCTCTGGCGCAGGGCCAGCTCCGTCTCGTACCTGAGGGCGAGAAGGAACGCAAGAGAGAGCGGTCACTGTCTGACACCACCCTTTGGCTCTTTTTCTCTCCATTCGATCATCCATCTTCCTTATAGTATTTTCCTAACGAGCCTCGCAGGGTGCTGAGAAAAGTGGTCTGAGGCTGGCTCCCTCAAATCTGCCCTCACCCTGCCTCCTCTGGAGCTTTTTCACTGGGCAGAGGTGTCACTCACCGTGTTTCTGTGCCCCAACAGGGAAACACAAAGGCTTCCCCTGGACAGACATCAGGTGACAGAAGGGCAGCCCAGCCCTCGCTGCTCCCTGTCTGCGCATCCCTTCTGCTTTCTGAAGATCCTCTAATCTCCACCCAAAAATATCTTGTTGCCCCAAACTTTCTGTCCTGGAACTTCCAGGATTAAGGCAGCTCTGGAGGCAGTGGATGACAGAGCTTTCCTGCAAAGCCTCCAGCCCGCCCTGACCCCCAGACCCCAGGAGACCCCTCTGGGAGCTCCTTCTCCCCAGCTTTGTGGGCAGGAGCACGGTGAGGGGAGGCGGGACAGCCGCGTGCTGGGGGGTACTCACTTCACTCGGAAGTCATCGGCTGTCATCCTGCTGTTGTCGATGTTCAGAATGATCTTGTTGTTGTCTATGGTTGCACAGACAATCTGGAAAAAGAATATTCACTCCTGAGGTCTCTTCCCTGTATCCTTGGACTCAAACATACCCTCTGCCCGCGGCTGCCAGACCCAGCCTTTACATATTTATATTTTTAATATTAGCCAGCAGGCGTGGGCCAGCAGGGGTGCAGCAGTCACGGGGGCTCAGGGAAGCACAGTGAAGGCATTAAAAGGCTAAAACACGTGGATCAGATGCAGACAGTCGGGGAGGTGTAATTAATGTTGTCCAGCAGCGGCCACAGTCCACCCAACCTTTTACATCTAAATCTTACTTTCACAGATAAAAGATTTAAAAGCTTTGTTTCCAGACTTAATTATAAGCCTGTCTCATTCCATCTGTTTCCTGGATTCTTTTCGCTTTGCTCTCCTTTGTATATTAGCATCCCAGGATTTTTGCCAAACACACTTTACAAACAAATGTTTTTAATTTTAAATTGCATACTCAGAATGTGTTATGGCAATGCTCTCTTTGTTCTGATTTTTAATTAGATGCCCTGTATTTCCCAGTTCTGTATGAAAGAATAAACTTGTGAAAAAAAAAAAAAAAGAAATAATGCAAGACTGGTGACAGAGTAAAATAGGTTCAGGCAAATTAATGTTATCCATTATTTCTTTCTCTTTTAGTTGCCTTCTTGGCATATATCTATTTAAACACCTTGACACAAACCTGACTCAGAAAGACCACTGAGCCAGTCCAGATGTATTCCATAAACATAACATTTTCCCCTTCAAATATACCTGATGAATAAAAGGGATGGAAACTCTCCAAAGACTCAAGGTTTTACCTTGGAGCTCTCGGGCTTTCTGCAGGCAGGTCTCGTAATGGCTGTTTATAAGGAAAGCACCTGACACCAATGAAATTTCTCCTGGAAACTGCATTAAGTTGTGAACCAGCACCGTGGGAGAAGCTTACAAGGGGGAAAGCAGCTGGGAAAGGATGTTACCTGGTTTTGAAGATCTTCTATTTCTTTGTAATAGCAGCTGTAGTCCCGGGGCTCGCAGAAGGGGCCCTGCTTGGCGTACCACTCCCTGATCCTGCACTCCAGGTCAGCGTTTTCTTGTTCCAGGCACCTCACCTTGTCCAGGTAAGAAGCCAGGCGGTCGTTAAGGTTCTGCATGGTGACCTTTTCGTCACCGGAAAGAAGGATGCCATCACCAGCAAAACCACCTCCAACTACCCCTCCACCAAGACCAATACCAAGGCCACCTCCGATGCCGCCGCCAAAGCGAGCACTGCCACCGCTGAATCCGATGCCTGAACATCCTCCGAGGACAGCGGCTCCTAAGCCACCTCCATAGTTTCCACCAACCAAACTGCCAGTGCTCAGTCCTCCTCCATAATTCACACCACCACAGTAGCTCCTACCAGAAAACCCCCGGCTACCACCTATCCCGCAGGTGGTGTATCTTCCAGAGGAGACGGAGGAGATGCGTGCTCCTCCACCACCACCACCGCCACCGATAACACAGCTGCCACCGCTGGTCCTGCCCCTGAGAGAGCCAGTTGTCTGCTTAATACTACAACTCATTGTGAGGACAGCTGCAGATCCAACCCAAAGCCCAAAGCAAGATGCACAGCTTGATACGGAATCAGACTGCGGGGTGGCTGCTGCCGCAGATCTCTATTTATACCTTCCAAAGGGGGTGTCACCTACAGGGTGTTTCTTCTTCCCACGGGGCTGGCTAGTCTGGCTGTTTATGCCAAGAATAAATAGCCCATAGGCAGTTTCCCTCTAGAAATCCCAGTTCACAAGGAAGATACTTTACATGTCAGCAGCTTATTCCAAAAAGTAAAATAATGTTTTATGAGTCATCAGCTTTTTGTATGATGCAAACTTTACAACAAGTCAAGAAAAAAATTTGCCCTAGATTATGTACAAAGAAGAAACATTGGTATTTATAACATCAAAGTGCCTTTTATCTTTTATTAATTTGTATTTATTTTATTCTTAGTCAAATAAACATTTTTATATCACATGCTGTGGTAAAGTCTGCGGAACAAAAATGGGAAATTAATATAGATTCTCACTTCTGAAAAGAGTGAATAATAGTGACTGTGGTGGTGCAAAGGCCAGGGATGTCGTGGTGTCAGCGTCTGTCACCCGGCAGAGTGACAGACCGTTGGGCTAATACATGCTTTACTGCGAGATTTCTTAAATCCCTGAGGTCAGTCCCCCGTGGGTTTAGTTCCCCGTTTCTGGCTTATCTTTCTCGGGTCACACAAACAGGAGACGACAACGTGCTCGGTCTGCGGAGATGGGGCAGCTGAACACGAGTCCCCGTGTACCCCCGTGTCTCCCTGTTACACAGGCTGGCTGGAAGCTGGAGTGTAGCAAGTACCTCCTTCAAGTTATTTTTCAATTACTCTAATTACTGTCCACGCTGCCTCAATTTGTGGTGATTGCAGATAAAGGAAGAGCTGACAGGAAAGGGAGTATCCAGGGGCGATACATCCAGTTCCCCGATGGCCTGAGGCGAGATCCCGCAGGTCTTTGCCATTACCCAGATTGTGCTGAGCACAAAATAGGAAGGAGAAAAGCTTTCCCATTTCTGAGCCAAGTTTGTCGGAGCAGCAGCAGGCTCTGGCCAAGCCTCGCTGGTCATGGAAGCACCATCTCCAAAGCCAGGCCAGCAGCTCCCAGAGGAGCGCTGGGAGAACTGGCTACCCCAGCGCGAGTCCCTGTCTCCGGCAGATGGCTGTCATCGGAGGATATTCTGCTCTCCAGGTGTCGGAGGCTTCTCTTCCCTACAGGGTGGAATTCCCAACCAGCTGTTACTCACAACTGACCTTTGACTCAAGTGTGTCCGTATTTACAGGAGCGGTTGTGATAAATCCTCTTTGGCGGTGAGTGTGGCACCCCGAGAGGGAGACTTGGGAGCAGCTGTCCCCTGGGGCAGAGGAAACCCACGCTCGGGCCTCGGCCACCTCCTGTGGTGCAGTGGGAGGGTGGACTGTGTGTGCAGTGAGGTGGCTTCTGTCGCCACGGCCAGAGAGTGTCCCCAAGCATATATAGGTGTGCTCATCTTCTCACCAGCATGGGTTAGGACTCTCTGCTCTCCAGTGAGATAATTTATTTCTTTACTTAGATCAGAAGTGATAAAAAGACGCCTACCCAAGGCTGGCAGCATCTGAATATTCATTATTTGGATGGTTCAGAGAAGGAACTTGCTCAAGGACAGAGCCGGCGTCTGTCGGAGCGCAGATTCCTAGCCGGGACTGCCGTGCCTGAAATGCAAGTCCATCCTCCCCCCAGAAACACATCCCCGCACTCCCCACACAGCCTAGACACACTGTCGAGAAAATCATGAGCAAAAGGGAGGGTAGGGAGTGAATCTGCCTTTCATCCCTCGTTTTGAGGAATATAATTGAAGACAGGGTGTGGCTGTAAGAGCCAACAGAAATTAATATAATGTCTGGGTTGCTTGGAGCTTTGCTTCTGCTGTGTGGGGTTTCAGAAGCAGTTGCCTAATGGAGACCTGGAGAGAGCAGTACCCTGGGTAGAGGCTGCTTTCCCTTTCCCTTTCCCTTTCCCTTTCCCTTTCCCTTTCCCTTTCCCTTTCCCTTTCCCTTTCCCTTTCCCTTTCCTTTTCCCTTTCCTTTTCCCTTTCTGTTTCCCAGTCTTGGGGAACTGGGATGCCTCCAGAAGCCAGTCCCTGACTGACCAGACTGTATTTTAAAAGCAGATTGATTTTTCCCTCGCTGGGCTGCTGTGTGCGGGCGGGCAGTGTGTGGCCGTGGTGGTCCAACTCCAGGTGCTGCCCTGCTCCTTCCCAGTGCATCCGGGCTCCATGACCTGCACCCAGACTGGTCGCTGGGCAGGCAAGCCGTGTGGGTGTTTGCTGGCCGTGTGGCTCTCTGCTTTCTCCCGCTGTGAGCCACCCTCTTGTTCTGAAACATCCATCAGTCTGGGCTTTTTTCCCCACCAAACTAATTTCTTTTCCTCCACTGTTGGTGTGTGTGTGTGTGTCCCTGCAGCCCAGAACATGGCCTTGGGGTGGAACTCTGCATAGGGAAGGACTGTGCAAGCCTAAGACGTGGAAACGTCCCCAAAAGGATGGGGACATTTACAACCTAAATGTGGGAGAGGAGGAAAGAACCGGTTTTGTGCGAAGGCAGCGGTGCCGGGCTGTGGGCAGCAGTGCTCCCAGCACAGGGTCGCTGCAGACGCTGTTGGCTCTTGTGGACACTGTGGAAAAGAGAGATCTGGGAGTGGAGGGATCAGCGCAAGCGCTGACACAGGTGATGGGCAGCGCAGGAGGAGCCGGAGGACGCCGCGTGTCCGGGGGCTGTTGCCGTGGGAGCCGTGGCCGTCCCGTGGCACAGCTCTTCCACAGAACCGCAGCCCGGCTGGTTGTGCTCCGCTCGCACTGCTTATCGCTGCTGATAGTGTTCCCTTGTGTCACCTACAAGGAGGGTGTGCCTGATTTGACAGAACTTTGCTTTCATAAGCATTGCTTCAGTGGTGTTTGTGCAACCACACTGGAATACGATTTTATCTTGTCACTTGTAATTACCATTAATAATTTGCATAATAGCCATTAGGCATCACTTATTAAATGCTTCTTTGATGTGATACTCAGCCGGCTCCAGACCTCATGCTCCCATCTTTTAAATGCAGACCATGACTTTTTCCTGGGTAGTGACTCATTGGTTTATACCACCGTGTTTAGCAGAATTCCTGTAAGGCAAGAGAAACAATTATCACAATGAGTTTGGTAACAGCATGATCCTGGGTCTTAAATACGCCCAGGAGACCAAGGTGATCGCTCTGTTGCAGTTCGTTCTTGCTGACTGTTCACATCTTCAAGCTACCTCTGAGCAGTTGCTAGTGATGAAGTAGAAGTTCAGCAGAACATGGAGGTTTCTTCCTGCTGAAGCTCATAATCTGCCATGTTTCCTTTCGAGAAGGGTTTTAATTTCCTTCCAGCACCTCTGGATGATGCCAGTGCAGCCAGGCTTCCCGGCATCAGCATCTCCGGAAGCACGGCTGATTATCATGGCAAAGAGGAGCACAGGAGGCTTTGTGTAGGACAGATGGGAATGGTGATGGGTGAGGGACCCACAGCCCTATCACTGCTGCGGGGACAGCCAGGGGAGGGAGGGGGATCATGGCTTTTGTCCAGTCCCTGCTGGCAGAGCCATGGGGGCCAAGCAGAACCTTGTACAGACCAGTACAGAACCAAGCAGACCAGTACAACTGGAGCACTGGGGGTTCCCTGTGCTCAAAGACCACCCGGTGGCTCCATGGAGACGGGCAGCCAGAGGTGGGGACCAGCAGAGCCTCCCCACTGTCTTCTTTTTATCTGTATTTCATACTTGTACTAAAAAAACCTCTTAATTTCAATACACTTTCGATATGTGGTTCATGGTGGCAATTTAAATTATGTTATTCAGGTACTGAGCTGAGAAATCTCCTACTGATTATAGTAGGTGTTTTCTCATCTATATAATTCTTTATAAATGTTGCACAAGCCAGTGAATAAAAATACAAGCCCCAGAGATCGTTACTGTGGGTGTGAGTGAGACTGTACCCGTCTGTGTACTTTATAAGACAGACTTTTATAGAGACTTTTATAGAGAAATTATAGTTTATGCCTCACAGCAGAATCTGCCCTACTATTAAAAACGTGTAGTGCCTGTAATCGGGTGTAATTGCCTGTGCTGCGCAGCCCTGAGCTCGTGGCCCATTTCCAGCACTGGCAATTTGCACAACTAGTTGTTTTCTCTCCGTTTCTTCACTGGTGCCTTAAACCTCAGGTATGTTCACTCCTCAGGGAGTTCTTCTGGCAGTGGTGTAACTCCCACGTCTCTGCGCTCTCTGTGGGACAGAGACCGTACAGCGATCGCAGCGCTTTGCACCCGCAGCCGCTGGTTGGGATGCTGAGACCCCCTGCTCACAGCCCGAGCACTGATAGCCCCCCTTTTCTCCCCGGGGCTCCCACCTTTGCTATTTTCATTTCCTCTCCTGATCTGGTACCTCCAGCCTAAGTCTCTGTCTGTCTGTGAGATAATTGTAATTTGCACATTAGAAGAGAAAAGGGGGAGCTCTGAGAAGCTGCGCTCCTGTGCTGGTGTGAGCGGCTGCCTGCGGGGAAGGTGGTGGGAGTTTGTGGGGAGCGATGTCCCAGGTCACTCCTGGTCCTGTGTCCCATGCACCGCGGCCTCTGCATTTCATTTATCTTCTCTGCCCTGTCTCTTCCTACGCTATTTTCACAGTCATCGTTTCCCAGGGCTGTCCAGGTCATAAACTCCCTGGGCAGGGAGCATCTTCCCGTGGCTGCGCAGCGTTCGGTGCTGGAGGGGCTCTCTGAGCCAGGGTCAGTCGTGCTGAGACGCACGGTGGGACTAGTGCTGCAGGAATGGGAGATACAGAACTTGGTAGAGAAAGTATTTAACACAGAGCCTTGTCCGGAAGCTCGTTAGAGCAATTACTGCCACAGGGCTGACTGGTGTCTGTGACTTGGGCAGAGGCTGGAGAGAGCCGTCTCCGGGGACAGCCCTGGTCCTTGGACCCACCGGTGCCGGTGCAGCCATCGACACGGCGTGAGGCTTGGGGTTGGAGGCTTGGAGCTCCAGAGGTGACACAGGAGCAGAGCAGCCCTTCTGCAGGTTAAAGGCTCAGAGCAACAAACAGAACTGGCTGCAAAACGTCCCATCTTTGCTGTGATTTTTGCCAGGAATGTGCTGAAGCTTTGGCTTGTCCCACGTGGTCATTGCAGAAACATCTGAGCCGTTTCTTTTTGTCTTTAGAAATGGACACAAATTCAGACTCATCGTATCCCCTGAAGTCTTCATGTTAGAAACCCTCGTGTTAGACCTCTGCATAAGGTTAGTCGTCAAACCCCAGCCAGTGTTTCATTACAGAAATAGAAAAGGGGCTACATCACGGGGAGCAAAGATGGTGACCCCCGTTTGCAGCCCGACATGAGTCAGGTCCCGCTGCCGGTGAGCAGGGACGGGCAGGGTCTGGAGCCTGCGGTTGCACAGCAGCAAAACGCAGTCGTGTCCCTCCGTGCCTTTGTAATTCCCTTCTCTCTGGTAATAAAATACCGGCATCTTTTTTTTTTCCTGGCTGTTTACTGTATCTGACTTTTAAAGACATTCTCTCCCACATATTAATTTGTCTCACCCTTTTATCTTCCCACATGTTGCCAGCTGGTTCTTCCTGTTTGCCTTTTTTAAAAAATCCATTTAGAGGTTCTTTATTTAGCATTTTCTCTGGGAATTGTTTTCCTCCACCAGAAGGGTGTGTGTGGTCCAGTAGAGCTTTGCTTTCAAAATTACTACTTCAGGATTATTTGGGAAAACTTGTTGTTCTTGCTTTTACCCTATTACTGCACATTCATAATAACTCAAAGGTGTTGTATATTATATTATATTATATTATATTATATTATATTATATTATATTATATTATATTATATTATATTATATATCACACACCTACTTTAATGAAAACGTGGTTTTCACTCAGAAGTCTCTCTCTCAGCAGACGCTGGTTGGTCAGGCTGCCATGAACGCCCTTCCCTACACTGTCCATCCTCCCTGACCATCTCCTTCCTCCTCACCTTCTACTTCAGGTCTCAGCTTATGCCTCCTCCTCTGGCAGCACGTGTCCCTTCCCACAGCATCACTGGTCCCTTTCCTCTGTCCTCTCCATCACCCTCCTGCAGGCACTGGGTTCAGCAGGAGCAGTGCGGCAGACGGACACATTGGTTATTTTTCTTTTTCCCTTGTGGGGTTTGCTTTGAGGACATAGAGGAAAGGCGGATTTCTAACCAAAGGTGTGTGACAAATACAACTATCTGCATAACAATTTTTGAAATACTTGCGTATTAATTTACTTGTAGCATTTATTTTTCAGGTTCAAGGCTGTGTCAGTAGCAGCAAAGTTTTATTAGGGACAAGCTTTGGTGGTTGCCAGACGCGTGCCCACAGAACAGCTCAGTCCAGGGGAAGGCGGGTGGTGGGATCCCAGCAGCATCAGAGGACTGGGACAGGGGGCAGCGGGGGGGCAGGGGGCAGCCCTTCGGCAAAGCCCCCTCCCACTGGTGCCATAAGCAGGACTGAGAATTATCGGGTTATTTTTGCCTTGCTTTTTCCAAATGGTTTGTTCTTCGCGAGGTCTCCTTGGGGGGGTGCAGTGGGGCTGGGGGGGAGCTCTCATCTCTGTGGGGACCTGCCGAGGGGGAGCCGGGAGTGTTAGTTTTTTGTTTTTTTTTTTCTGCGTACCGTGCCTTTCTTTCACATCCCCTTGCTTTTGTCCAGACGTTTGCTTTCCCTCTCCTCCCTCCCTTGCTTTATTTTATGTACTTGTTGAAAGACTCGTGACTGACTGACTCCCCCTGCCAGTTCCTCTGAAAATCTTATTTAAACATATTTACTATTAGTAACCCCCCAGTGTCAAATACATTTTCTGTGCATAAGTTTATAAACGCCCCATAGCTGCATCCCCTGTCGCTGCTCGATCAGTCCCCGGGCTCTACCACCAACAGCCCCAGCCACCATCCTGCCCCTCTTCACCACCCAGATGAGCTTGGAGACCCCTCCTCCTCCTCCTTCTTCTCCTCCTCCTCCTCCTCAGGGGCACAGCAGGACTAAAGAAGCAGCATCTCAGGACCCCTCACCTTTCCCATCCCCCCCGGGGGCAGGCTCAGGGCAGACACGGCGGGCACAGGCTGGCCTTCATCCCACCGCTTCTTCCAGCAGATGTTGGGACTCCTCTTCCCGCCGGGCTTCTGTGGAAGGAGACAGCGCTGGTCACCAAAGCCCCAACATCCCCACGCGGAGACCTGACCCGGACCCTGAGCTGCTCTGCCTTGGTTCAGCTGTGTCTCCTCCCTCACTATTGGCCATTTTCCCTTCCAACCGCGAGGGTCATTAAGGGTAACAATTAGCACGTCCTCCATCCTGCCTGGCTGTTGACAGCTACTGCTTTTCCATCGTGAAGCCCTCAGGATTACCCGAGGCTCGGAGATGGCTCTGGCAGTGTCGTTTCATCCCCTGCAACGGGCATTTTGGACAAGAACTGATTTTTCCCGTAACTAACTGAGGACAGGAGAGCCCACCCCGGGGCACCACCACCGAAACGCCCCCTTTTCCAGACTGATGGAGCCGGTGGGTGCTCAGGCCGGTTCTCTGTGAGCGCAGCCATTTATGAGGTTAACAGCGTGCCTCGCTCTTTCAAAATCTCAGGCAATGGGAGGCAGGGAAGAGCCAACTGCTTTGCATACAAATTAAATTTCCCAAAACTAATTAAAATTGTTGTGTGAAACTGAAAATGTTTAGATAATTTATCTGTTTCAGTTAATTCACCTGCCAGTCCCTGCCTGGATGCCACAAAGCTGATAAAACTCAGTTAAACGCCGGTGTTGGTCGAAGACCTTGCCCCGTGCACAGTGAAGGGCTGCCATGCTGCTTGCCCCGGTGGCTGGGACAGTGCCAGGGGCCACTCCTGGCCGCCTTCACTAGCCCAAGAGGGGGCACGGCCTCTGGCTTGCGCTCTGGACGTTTACCAGAGCCAAATCCTCAAATGCCTTGTGGTTTGCTAATAGTCCTGCCTGGTACAGGTCAGTACTGGTTCCTCACCACAACGCTGCTTTTACCACTGGTGACATGAATTTTCATGTCCCCGTGAGTGAGAGCAGAGGGGTGTGAGTGCCCCCCGTGCCCCGCGTACATGATGTCGTGCTGGCCGCCCTCCAGCAGGCAGTGGTAGGTCTGGATCTCCTGCTCCAGGCGGCACTTGACGTCCAGGAGGGTCTTGTACTCCTGGTTCTGGCACTCCATCTCTGCCCGTATTTCAGCCAGGCGCTGCTCCACGCAGGAGATCTGGCTCTGTAGCTCCGCCAGGTATTTGTTGTAGCGACACTCGGTTTCCGCCAGAGAGGATTCCAGGTTTTCTTTCTGAGAACGGAGAACACAAGGGTGCCTGGGCACGCTGCAGGCTTGGCCCCTCGCTTACAGACTCTGGGCCTGCAGCTTTCTAACCACAGCTGGGGGAAGGGGGGGCTGAGGCGTGGATCACAATGGCATCACCTACCATGGTGAGCTGGGCTTGCACGTTGATCTCCAAGGCCTGCAGCTGACGTCTCAGCTCGGTGACCTGTTTGTTGCTTGACTCGATCTCCTGGCTGCTTGTGACGACCTCCAGGTTCACCTCCTCCACCTGCGAGGTATGAAAAGAGCACCCCTTTCCTCACCCCCCACAGCACCTCGTTGTGCAGGGGCTTCACCGTCCCGCGTGTGCGCGCCCCACACTGCGCCGGGATATTCCCAAAGCTAAAGCCCCCCCATTTATTCCATCGGGATCCTGTAACACCATGCGGTGGCCCCTCTGCCACGAACAGAAGAGCACTGAAAGTGGGTGGTATGATTAGGTGCTGAGCACATCCGTGACAGAAGTGCTCACGTTAAAACATCTCCTGTAAGTGTCTTAATCTCCCATTTTAACCTTTTCCCCCGAGAGGCAGAGCAGGGACAGCTCTGGGGGGGTGTAGTACCTTGCAGGCGTACCACTGCTCAGTCTCTTTGCGGTTGCGCTCCATCAGCGTTTCATACTGGCACCTCAGATCTTCCAGGATCTTCCTCAGGTCCGGGCCAGGGCAGGCGTTGACCTCCACGCTCACGTCTCCGGTCGCCTGTTTCCTCAGGCAGCTCATTTCCTGCAGAGAACACGTGCACCAGATCAGTCATATCCACACTCCCTCTTCTTTCTTCTTAGTTCTCTAAGAGTCAGGGGCAACCTGACCTCCTCGTGGTTGGTCTTGAGACAGCACATCTCCTCAGTCAGAGCCTCGCACTGGAGCTGCAGGTCGGTCTTGCAGCTGGCCAGCTGGTCCAGGACGGGGCGCAGGTTGCAAATGTCCGCGTCCACGTTTTGCCGGAGACCACATTCAGTCTCGTACCTTAAGCCACAGGCGACAAAGCAGGGTCAGCATGTCAGTGAGGCACAGCGGCCCTTGAGTTGAGTTTGTGGGGAAAAAATTTAGGATCAAGTTCTTCTTCACCTCAGGATGCGATGCTCTGACCATGGTCAATGGCAGCAGGACAAGCAGAGTGTTAGGGTTTCCCCATCACCACTGCTCACCACTGAGCATGGGAACCCCCCGGTCCAGCTCGGCACCCTACTCACTTCACTCTGAAGTCATCAGCAGTCATCCTGTTGTTATCGATGTTCAGGAGGATTTTGTTCGTCTCCATGGCCGCACACAGGATCTGGAAAAGAAAACGCAGGAGAGAGATTCAGGCTTGTGTTTCCTCTGGCTACAGAAGGTCCTGGAGGAAACATCCTGGGGTAACGCAACCCACTTACTTTGTAATGATTCCGTACATTGGGATTATTAATCAGTGAGGTGGCATTACACCGGGGAAGCCCGCGTGCCAGCTTGGTGGAGCTGAAACAGTAAACCCAGTGTCCTCCTCCCTCAAACCACCCATTTTGTATAAACTATTGCTTCTTCTGCCCCTCCAGATATTGCCTCTGCTGTTCGACACTGGTCTGTCCACACGTGAAAGCAAACCCCAAAGAAACACTAGAATTTTCTTGAAAAGCAGTGATTTACCTGGTTTTGCAGGTCTTCGATTTCCTTGTGAAAGCAGCTGTAGTCCCGTGGCTCGCAGCTGGGCCCGACCTTGGCGTACCACTCCCTGATCTTGCACTCCAGGTCGGCGTTGTCCCCCTCCAGGAGCCGCACCTTCTCCAGGTAGGAGGCCAGGCGGTCGTTGAGGTTCTGCATCGTCGCCTTTTCATTGTTAGCGAACAAGATCCCATCGCCGCAACCAGCGCTGACCCTGGTGAAGCCGCCACCGACACCTCGACCACAGATGCCTCCACCGCTGAATCCAAGGGTGGAACAAGCCCTCTGGGCAGCTCCAAAGCTCCCACCGGTGGCACTGCCGGCGCTCAGCTGCTTCCCAAGGAATCCCTCGCTTAAGCTGCCACCGGAGAAGTTGCCGACCCCACCACCCAGGTCATAGGCAGCGTGTCTCCCCGAGGAGGCGGAGGAGACCTTCCTGCCGCTGCCGGCCGCGGAGCTGCCCTGGGAGCAGGCAGTGACAACCTGCCTGACGGCACAGCTCATGGTGAGGGCACGAGGATCCAGCGCGGAGCCCAGGGCGAGCAGCACCGATCGCTGCGGGATCTGGTTGTGTTCCTTCCATCCCCACGGTCCTCTATTTATACCGTTCCTCCTGGATGTTGCCACCGGAGAAGGGCTGTTTATTCTTCCTCCTTGTGACCTGGCTAATGCTGGTTGTTTTTTTGGCAGCAGGAAATATTTCCCCAAAGGCGTTTGTCTCCAGAAATCCCACAACAGACAGATGCTTTGGTTAACAGAAGCGTGTTTCAAAACTACATCAAAAATGTTACTTCCTGAATCATCAGGTCTGACCTGTGATGACAGCTAACCAGCAGTGACACAAAAAACGACGATACCTGAGAGTGCCCGGGGAATGAAACATCATAGCAATTATCCATCCCTGGCGTGGGCGAGTCTACCCGGAAAGTGAAAGCTGTGGGAAAGCCGTCCTATCTGACCCAGCCTGTTCACCCCCTTTGCCACCAGAACTGGGGGTGCCCTCCCCCCCCACCGACCAGCTCCCACGGTCCCCGGGACCGGAGCCGGGAGAGCATCCTGCCCTGTGGCCTCTGCGCCGGCACCGCAGTGAGGGTACAACCTGCTGGGTCTGGGTCATTGGACCTCGAAACGCCCAGAAAAATATTGCACCAGTGATTGTTTGTTGCTTCTCTTTCTCCTGCATGTGCACAAACATCCCCTTTCAGAGGGCAGATCTCATGGTATTTGTTTTGCTGCTTTCCAGGGTAGACAAAATATTCAAATATTTATCCAAAATAAAAGAGCAAAGGTTATTTCCTGAGTACCAAGTGCTGCAGTTAACTGTGAACAGCCACATGAGATGTTCCATAAGATTTCTAACACACTAACGTGGAGAATTTCAGAAACAGCCTTAGCCCACGTAGGTCTGACCCAGTTCCAACCAGCACCATGAAAATTCTCCAAATATAATCCAGGGAAAATGTGTTAAATTTAGAAAAGACGCTAGGAAAGATCATTTTTTAAAAGTTATTAAACTATTTTTTAGTCTTGGAATGCTGAGTTGCAGAAGAAGGGAAATAATTAAACTGTTTTGTCACCTTTGTCATCTGAATTTTTCATTTTATTAATACCATTAATCCAGCTGTGCTAATATTGGCTGACTTTCCGCCGTGTGTTCAGCCCTGGGTTTGGCATCCAGGTCACCTGGACACAGCACATAAAGGATGCGTCGGGTGCAGCCCGTCTCAGAAATATTGCTTTTTTCATCTGGGCAAGTTCATTAGTGCTTGATTTTATCTTGGCACAGCAAATCCAGAACACCTTAAATGTGGCGTGGGTTCTGTGTGTGCCCATCCTTTGTTACATCCCTAATTAGCAGGAGAAGCCTGTGCCAGGGTGCCCGGCAGTGTCTCAGCCTCGGCGGTGGCCAGATCCCAGCTGTGGCACGGCCAGGACCAGACTCCTCTGCACGGACCCAGAAGAACTGGGCAGAATCAGTCTTTATTCCATAGAAAAACTGTGAAAATAACGCAAAGCTAACATTTCATTCAGAAACATATGGTACTTCATTTTTCAATAAGAAAAGCATTAATGAGTGGAGGGTTGTTTTGATTATTGAAAACTGAGCAGAGGTGTCCATGTTTCTTCCATACTTTCGGACTTCACATCTTGCTGTAGGTCTCTGTGGCCAATGGGCATTAGAATTTCTACACCTTTTGTAAAAAAGAATAATAATTTCACTCGATTTTACTGGGTTTGTGGGTTCTTCATGGTAGTTTTTTCCTTTCCAAAATTTGTAATTTTTATTAAAACCATCTCTTGCTTTTACAGCAGAGCACACCCCAGGACCTGCCAGCAGGTACACTCCTCGCTTTATTAAAAGCGATTTTCATGTTTTTATGAGGAGATCTGTTAATGACAGTATCTACATGCGTAATGGCAGGCTCTTTCCAGAATTAACTTTTCCTGACTCCCAGACTGGAGTCTGCAGCCGGGGCTTTGCTCAGCGCAGCCGCCACGGGCAGCGCCTCCGAGGAGCCGTCCTGGCCTGACCTGGGAGCCCCTCGGAGGCATCGCCGGCCCCGGGGGACTCGGGGGAGCAGAGGAACGAGGGCTGGTGAGGAGCTCCCGGCTCAGAAACAGCCATGCCGGCCTGACAAGGCAAAATTATCACTTCAAGTAACCCACGAGCAGAAAAGCCTCCCCTGGGCAAAGGTGCTGCTCCCATTTAATCAGCTTTGCAAAACATAGGAAAAAAGGAATTACACTTCAGCTTTACATTTGCATCTCGTGCTGGGCTGTAGCAGGACGGTGGCAGGGGATGGGCACGGTGGCGTTGTTCCCGAGGGTTGGTCTGCCGCCTGAAATGATCAGGTTCAAAAGAGCAATGAAAATGAGAAAGATTAGATTTCCCTGGAGGGCCATCCTTTGGTAATCCCAGGATATTTTAAGGCTTAAGACTGTTTCTTCAGCTAATGCGAATGAAGTACAGAAAGCCTAATATGCCCCCAAGAGGGAGATCCAGCTTTTCATGTTATTACAAATATTCCCTGAGTCACTGGCTCTTTTCACGTCTCGGTGACTCAGCCACGGCACCGAGCCGTGAGCCCCGCTGGAGCCCAGGCTGCCTCCCCCTGCGTGCCCCAGCTCAGCTTTGGGTTTGTGGTGGCCACCAGGGAGAGCCAGGGCAGAGACGGGAGACCCAGGCACCCGAAGAGCACCCTCTGGGGTGTGGGGACATCCCTGACCCCTCGCGGGGCTGGCCCTGCCTTGGAGAGCCGTGTCAGGACGTCCTGGTATGTCAGCGGGAGCTGCAGCAGCCCCAGCTCCTGCCTGCTCATCACCAGCTAAATTTCAATTTCCCCTATGGAAAATTCTTCTGTTTGCTATTAACAAAGTATTTTCTTATCAACCTATTGATGTCATTGTCGTTGCACTTCCTTTCTGCCTGTTCCTGGCCGTACGAAGCTGCTCTCCCTCGCTGGTGACACCGGGGTTCCCATCCTGGCTTTGCAAGTCTCTCTGGGCCAATCGCTCAGCTTTTCTGAGTCTCAATTTCATGCTTTGTGGGATGGAAACAGTAATAACAGTAATTGTTCTCCTCAGGGCGTTGTAAGAACAACTGTCTGATGGGAACATGGGGCTCTAAAGATCAGAAACATGATGCTCACTTTAAGTACTATTCATTGTAAGTTTTCTTGCCATTTTATGTTAAGTTTGACTCTGGCACATCCTACGTGTTTCATCCTACGTGTTTGAAATACCCTTCAAGGATGTCCTTGGTTCTCCTTTTTTGTTTTGTTCTCCATTAAGGTTTCACCATTATTCACCGAGGACTTGCTCCTCGAACTCCTTGCTGAATCCTAACAAGGTTGTTCTTGATGAAAGCTTTCATCTTGCAGGAAATTATCTCCAAAACCAGGTGTTTGTCCATCTCTTGGATGTGGTAATTTCTCCATGTTTCACAGATCCAAACTGTGTGCAGCGAAGAGTAATAATAAAAAATAAATTGCCTCGTAGTTACATGGTATTTTCCTTCTTCGGAGCTCTGTAATGTAACCCAGCGATTGCTTCTTCTGAGCCCAGACTTCTCTGCTCTTTCTGATGATGGGGTTGTGCAGAGCTTCATTTAAGCAGAGCAGAATTGAAGCCTTTCTCATTGATGCAAATTACATTAGTGAATATGGAAAACTCCTGATAAGATCCTCCCGGTGGGACTGAATAAACTGATTACAAACGTGGGCACTGCACCAGCCCTGCCAGCTCTCCTCAGGCATTCCCTGCGGGCCATTGCCACTGGCAGAGGTAAATGGATGTCTCAGCACTGGGTGGCAGGTATCAAAGAAAATGAAATATTCTGCTCGATAAATCTCTCCCTTGTGCCCTTTTGGCTGCAGAAGTGGCCGTGCCTGACCGTCTGCAGCAGAGCCACGTACTCTTAGACTGTCTGACAAACGTCTTTTAGCCTCCTACTTATATTTAATCCATGATGTTTGTGGGTTTCAGAAAGCCTTTCTGTGTTCTTACACTTGGGGTGTTCTGCAGACGGCTCAAGCATTAAAAAGCTGCCATTTGCAGTGAAGTACAACAGCTCCCTTCTCATGGCAAAAAAAGAAAAAAGCATATTTGCAGTTTATTGAGGATTTCCACCCTGCAGCCCTGGCCATTGCCAGAAGGTCTAGGACAGCTCGATGCTGAAGCACACTGTTGCTTGATCTAGTTGTTATTTTTGAGATTTCCTGTTTCCGCAAGGAAGGTCTGTCATTCCAGCAGAGAAGTGTGATACAGTCGGTGAACTCTGCGCTGTGTCCCGTTTCCTACCCCTTTCTGTAATTGCTGAACAGCAGCAGGGACTGATAACATCTCTTCACACTTCCTTTTCTGGAAAGACCTGGCAGGTTCCCCACTTCTTCGATCACCTTCCCTCTCCTTTGCTTGTCTCGTCATGCCCAGCATGAGCTCACCAGCTCTTTCCAAGAGCCCGTCCAGGCCAGGAACATTCCAAGCCTCTGTCGGTGTCTCATCAGGACTGTGGTGCCTTTGTGGAGGCTGGAGGAGAATGAATCACCAATAATAATCAACAGACAGTGCTTAACGTGAGCTGCAAAAGCCCCTTGTACATTGTTATGAGTAAAGGGAACCTGATTTACTGCAAATTGTTATCTTTTCCTTTTGTCTGAGGCCTGAACCTGCATTCTCCAGGTGGGTGACCAACATAAGGCTGTGGTCCAAGACGGAGCTAGACAGCATGAAGTGATTCCATCAGGCTTTTGGATCTAAGATGGTTTCCTCTCCTGTCTCGCCCACAGGACACGTCTGGGGCTGTGCGACCAGCGCAGCATCCTCTGGCTCCTGGGTGGCTCCCAGGAGGAGAGTGGGCAAAGGCAAACCTGGTCCCTGGCCACCAGCACAGCCCTTGCATCATCTCCTCTGGAGCAGCAGCTGCCGGCAGGCGTTGTTGACATTCCATAGCTAGCTCCCGTGTTTCAGGAGGGATTTCAGCAGTGATCCACCAGATGCCATAATGATAAAAAGTTATTGCTACTCATCCCTCTGCGGATTAAGCAATGGTTACTTGCAAAGCTGTAAAGTGCAGCCCCGGGCAGCATGAAAAGACCTGTGTAAATGTGCCTAATAGTGTGATTTAAAGGCCACGAATAAGGCAGAACACATGTATGTATAAGATTTGCCAAGCAGCCAGGTGTTGTGCTTGTGCCTTGGAATGGTACACGTGACAGTAGGGGTCTTGTTGGAGCCATTTAAGTTCCATTTAACTTACAGGAGAAAGTGATAGCCAAGAGTTAGAGAACTGAGCTTTGTTTTGTTGGCTTTAACTGTCAGTCGTGTGGCACATCGACCTCAAAACCATCCTTCCCCGTTGCCTTCATTTCACACCAAATACCAAACACCAAACTTATGTGGGTTATGTCTCAGTCAGTCTCATGTCTTTACAAGCAATGAGTTCAGGACAAAAAGCTGTCTCCAATTATTTTTGCTCCTGTATCCCTCCGTTCCCCTCCTCTTGCCGGCTTCTTGTGGTTTCTTAGGACTTTCCCTGGCACGAACACACAACCCCGAGGCTTTGAGAGATCACGTATCAGTGATAGACAAGTCTGCAGTTGCATGAACAGGGGAAAAAAGCTTTATTAAATGTGTACAGAGTGCATGACAGCACCCATGTGGAATCGGGAAGAGAGGGAGGAGGAGCAGGTGAGAGAAGCCGATGACTCTGAGACACAGCCCCATCACATCCCGCCTCGGGCAGCGGATCCTCTCTCTGGAGTCTGGGCTCGAGGGACGACAGAGCTGGTAGCCCTCCTAACGAGTGGTGAGGGCAACCTGCTCCCGGGAGGAGACCACCTTCCCGTCCTGCACCTCCTCCACGATGGTGCGGACCTGACGGGAGGTTGTCATGGCTGCGAAGGGAAAGCGGAGGACAATTATTCAGGGGGCAGGGAGGAGGGAAATCTCTTAACACATTATCAGAGGTCTCATGTTCTTTAGGAAGATGTGGGAAACTCCACAAGGTACTGGAAAATGCTGGTTTTGAACAGCCCCGCACTGGCTGGGAGGAGCTCAGAGCCAGGCCCACGGGAAAGCTCAGGGAGGCAAAAGCCTCGCTCCCTGGATGTGTGGCATCCCTTGGTGTTTCTGCGTGAAGCCAGAAGACTGGCCACGCAATCACAGGGGCCATTTAGAGGAAATCATTCCTGTGCTAACGGAGTGCAAGGTGCTTCCCTTCCCCACAGCTCTTTCCCGTGGCTGGTGGCTGTAAGATGTGCCCGAGCTCTGGGCCCTGAGGCAGCCAGCGGGGCGGCACAGCACCCGCAGGGAGGTCACCCCAGCACTTTGGCCGCTGCTCCAGTAGTGGGTCTCAAAGCTGTTTGTTATAAATGTCCGTAGCAAGATGGGCACTTACCATCCCTGCCCGAGTGTGAGGACATCGCGGAGGAGTACTGGGAAGAAATGCTACAAGAGAAGGAGAAAAACAAAGAGAAGTTAGGGACAAAATCCTTTTTTTTGTTGTTACCTGGGCTCCATATTCAGGCAGGAAGAAAACAGAAGTGTCTCACAGCAATTGCTAAAAAAACTGCTCCCCCCAGTGTCTCCTGGAGGGCAGAGGGACCAGAGCCCCTTCCAGCAGTGAAAGGTGCCCGTTACAGCATCTCCCTGCAGATGGACACCAGGGGCAGAGCCACGGGGCATCCCTGCTTGGAATCAACATCAGGATAAACCCTGAAAGCTGCCATGGGACCAAGCCCCCGGCAGTGTATTTTGTGTCTATGACCTGTCTCCTCCCAACGCACCCTCCCGGGCACAGCCCCTCTACGTACTGGGCGTCCTCGCCCTCCAGCAGCCGGCGGTACG
>JAOTQQ010000011.1:4278876-4321740 GCA_026546715.1 Gallinago undulata | reverse complement strand
GTGTCTCACCACCCTCACAGCAAAGAATTTCTTTCTGGTGTCTAATCTAAATCTCCCCTCTTCCAATTTAAAACTGTCACCCCTTGTCCTGTCGCTGCACTCCCTGACACAGAGTCCCTCCCCAGCTCCCCTGTAGCCCCTTCAGACATTGGAAGGCTGCTCTAAGGGCTCCCCGGAGCCTTCTCTGCTCCAGAATGAACAACCCCAGCAAAATACAGTTCTGGGGGTGTGTGTGCTGGAGGATCTTGTACTGCCAGGGCCAAGTGCCCGTTATGTCTCTGTGTCACTGTCCCTGCAGTATGTATATAGGTAGGCAGATCACTATGTCCTTATAGATATATCTACTGCTTCTCCATCCGTATAGATGTACAGAAGCACATACGTGCACACACCCCCTCCCCCCCATCTCTATATCAATGTCTGTAGGTTGTTGTTTTTTTTTTTTTTTATACTTGTGTGTGTGTGTGTGTGTGTGTGTAAATAAATATATGTATTTATTACTGTGTGGTTTCTTTTTTTTTTTAAAACCTGTGTAGTTTTTACACAACAAGATGCACATGCTCCAGAGTTACCATCCATTACAGCTGTTATCGGGGGGGCACAAACACACAGCTATACATTTATACATGCACGCACATAACTATGGCCAGTTGCCCCATATAGGCTCCATCCATAGGTAAACATACTGATGTGCAAATACCTGTGAGCACAGCTATATGGATCACTGACAGTTACAGCCATAGCTGTATCTTTGTATGTATAATTATACCTTCATTTATAGCTACACATATAGAGTCACAGCACGGTTTGGGTTGGAAGGGACCTTAAAGCCCCCCCCGTGCTACCCCCTGCCCTGGGCAGGGGCTCTGTGGCCAATTGCTCCATACAGTCACTTTGCAAATAAACCCACCTACACCCAGACATCTGCTGTGCACCCTCTGTATGGGCACGTATAGATCCATACAGTCTTCTGTCTATGCAGGACTCTGTGACAGACAGACAAACTGACCCCAGGGGGCCAATTGCCACCCCCAACCCCACCCCCCCCCCCCACCTCTTGCCCTATAGCTGTGTCTAGATGTACAGCTGTGTGTGTACATCTATAGAGACATCTGCAGCTACAGCTGTATCTTGTAGCTTTTTATATACACGTGTGTATATATCTACATGCATAACTAGCTGCGTGTATGTGTATATACATAGGTAGCTATATATAGGACGTTATATGTAAGTATTTCTAGCTAGCCATGTATGTACAGACAGGGGTGTGCGTGTTCAGCGTGATAAATAACTATACCCTTCTCTGCACATACGTGTGACCGAGGCCAAGTGCCCCACAGCTGCTCTGCTGAGATGTAGTCATGTATGTCCATATGTAGCTGTGTATGACCATATCCATGTAAGTACACAAGTACCCGTATGTCTGCATGTATATCCACATATGTATATGGACGCCTGTGCCTGTCTATATGTGTATATACCTCTATCGAGCTCTACATGCGTGTCTGGGTATATTTACATATGTGTGTATGCATGTCTATAAACATACATGTCCGTATTTACAGCTATACATATATACATATTTTTATATGTGCCTATACACATATGTGTCTCTGTATGTGCGCACACACGTGTGTGCCCGTGGGCTCCCGGGGCTCTGCGGGGGGGTTGCGGAGCCGCCCCGGGGTGGGGCAGCGGCAGCAGCGCCGTTAAAAGCGGGGCCGAGCGCGGCTGCCCCGGAGCCAGCACCCGCCGAGCCCCGGAGCCGCAGGTGAGTCTGGGGACACGGGGACCCACTGGGAGGATGGAGGGGACTTGGGGACCAGATGAAAGGGATGGGGGGCACTTGGGGACCTGCTGGGTGGGACAGAGGGGATGTGGGGACCAACCGTGCCTGGGGAGGAGCACCCTCCCTGTCGGGGTTCGAGGAGCGAGGCAGGGTTGAGTTCCAGGCAGCCCTGCGAGGGGCAGGGAGTGGGACTCCGTGGTCCTTATGGATCCGCCCAGCTTGTGATTCCAGGGAACCAGGTGGGAAAGCGGGATGGAGAACGCCTGAGGACCAGATGGGAGGGATGGAGGGGACTTGGGGACCTGCTGGGAGGGACAGAGGGGGTTTGTGACCTGGCCGTGCCCTGGGGACGAGCATCCTGCTCCCCACAGGGGTCACCCCTCCCCGCAGACTGAGCCCCTGTCCCCTGTTTGGTGGCTGCAGCCCCTCTGCTCCCCTTCCCTGCCCGGTCTCTCTGCAGCCATGAAGGTGAAGGTGTGCATCGGCCTCATCCTCGCCATCGTGGTCACCGCCTGCCTGTGCCGGCCCGCGGCGGAGGCACCGGGCGCTGCAGGGGACCCCCGCCAGCTCCCCACCAGACTGGTCCAGCGGGACTGGCCCGAGTCCCTGTCCCAGGAGCAGAGGCACCTCATCTCCCAGTTCCTTCCCCACGTCTTCACAGGTACTGGGAGGCACAGGGTGGGCAAAGGTGGGCAACCCCTCCCAAACCCCCAGCCCAAGGCAGCTCTAACCCCCGCCCTTCTCTTGGCAGAGCTGAGAGACCCCAAGGGCTACGTGCACAGGGATGAGGGGACAGAGGCCCTGCACGACCACTACTACCCCGACTGGATGGACTTTGGCCGCCGCAGCGCTGAGGACTCCGCGTAGCTGCCGCGTTGGCCGTGCCATGCAGAGCACCAGCACGCTCGGTGCACGTCTCTTCCTGCAATAAAGCTTTGGCACTATGGCTGCTGCTGCTCGTGTCTGGGCTGGCAAGAGGTTGGGGGGGTCAGGCAGGTGGGATTTGCCCCCAGCCCCACCAGGAATGGCAGGGGCAGACACGGCACACGAGCTGCTTCGTGACTTCACGTTTATTTGATGAGGGGACAGGGCAGGGCTGGGGGCAAGGGACGCAGCCGGCGGGACCAGCAGCTATGGCCCAAAAAACACCCACTGCAGGTGTCTCCCGAGCCAGGGGTGCTGGTGCTGCTGCTATTTGGTGGGCAGAAAAGAGTTTAAAACCACTATTCCCTTTAAAAGTCAGCCCAGGTGCTGGCCGGGCGTGGGAGGTCTCACCCCCGCACAGGAGGGTCCCCCCCTGAGCCCTTTGCTGCAGCAGCCCCGAGAGCCCCCAGGGGCTGAGCTGCCCCTCGCTCCTCGCCAGGCTCAGCAGAAGCAGGAACAGGTTTTATTGCCAGCAACGGGCTCCTGCGAAGGGTCCGTACCCCAAGGGGGGACAGGGTGAGCTGGCTCCCCCCAGAGCCCTAAGCACGGCCCCACACAGCTCCTTACCGATGGGACCCCCGTGGCTGGGTGACAGGGGGCTGGGGGAACATCGTCCTGGGGCTCTGCAGGGTTGTCCCCTGGCAGCCAGGGAGTGCTGCCGGGTCCCCGGGCATCACCAGGGGCTGGGGCTGAAAGCCCGTCCCATCACCATTCCCCCACGGACAGGCAACGAAGAGAACAAGGACGTGTCTTCTCCTGAGTTCCCAGGCCCTGCAGTGCTGTCATGTCAGTGCCCCCCAGGCTCCCCTGGGCTCCCCCCGGGCGCAAGACATCTCCCCTCTGGCCACCACCTTGTCCAGCCCCAGGCGCCGCAACTTCTCCGCCAGGTTCAAGCTGAAGATGCTGCTCCTGGGTGGGGGTCTGTCCTGCCCCCCACCCACAGGTGAGGGCTGGGTGTCAGTATGCTGGGGGTCCCACCACGACCTGGTCCCTGGCACCGAGGCGGAGATGCCCTGCAGCTGCAAAAGCCCGACGAGTCCCACGGGGGTGCTCAGGGGTCCAGGGCCAGGCGCCACCGTGGGGGACGACGGCTCCGGCGAGGGGGTGCTGAGGCTCAGCCCCTCAAGGGGCCCACAAGAAGGCATGACGGCGTTATACAGACTGGAGGGGAAGAGAGAGCAGAAGGGGAAGGGTCAGTGTGTGTGGGGTCTAGTCGTGGGGGATGCTGCTGCAGGGGCTGCGGGGAGGCACAGAGCAGGGCCCTCTTTCCTACATGCTCATGCACCTAACGAGCCTTGGGGTGTGGGAGACCCCCCAGTTGCAGCCTCAGTGGTCGCAGGCACGAGGCTGGGGGGGCTGTGGCCATGACCCAGGAGGAGCTAGGACATGGTTGCTGCTCCATGAGTGTTTTCCAAACATGCAGTGCACAGGGAACTCAGCTCATACCAACCCCCAACAAGCCTTGGAGGGGCTCATTAGGCCAAAACAACAAGGCTCATTAATTAAGGGGGAGGCTCCATCCTCCAGCCCAGGCTGGGGAAAAGTCCTGGTTTATGCACGAGTCCAGGAAATCCACATGCGCTCCCCAGCAGCAGCCGGAGCAGATACTGCCCCTGCTCCCCAGGGTAAGCCCCGTCTCTCTGCCCAAGGAAGGGTCTTCTTCCCATCAAGGTGCTGCAGTGCTGAGAGCCGGGGGGGCCGGGGGGAGGTCGGTCTCAGCACCCTGTGGGGCACAGAGCCCCGGGAACGCAGCCACTCAGCAGCCAGGGTTGGGGACATTTCAAGTGCCAGGCGTCTCTCAGAGCACCAGGGGCTGCAGGTGGCCCCTGGCTGCTGCGTCCTCGAGCCATACACGGAGCCAGGCATGGGATGGGGGGGAGGAGGAGAGGGGCTGGGGGGGCACAGGGTTGCGGTGCAGGCAGTGCAGGCGGTGGGGGGGGCCACGCGCCTTACCTGGGTGTCACCGTAGTGATCTCAGAGGTGGGGTGGAGGATGTGGCAGGTGGTGATGGTGAAGGTAGACGGGGTCTGGGGGAGGTTATTAGCAGAGAGGAACACTGGAAGGGACAGGAGAGAGGGGGTTAATGGGGAGGGGGGGGCAGGACAGAGAGCTGAAGCTGGGGAGCAGCCACTGCCAGCAGAAGGCTGCGGGCACAGCTCCAGCAGCGTTTGGGGCTGGCGCTTGCTCAGCGGAGGGGGCTGGGAGCACAAGCAGGAGCAGGAGACGATGCTTCTCCCAGACCTGTCCCTTCCTGTGGGGGGCACACGCTGGGGGGACAGCCAGGGCTCCCCACGGTGGGACGGCTGCGGGAGAACAGCCCCCGTGCAGCCACAGACGGAGCATCCCCACGGGGACGGAGGGACAGGCCACCAGCACGGGAGGGGAGAGCGTGGCGGGGTGCAAGGGGCAGCCGGGGGAGGGTGGCAGGGGGGTCCCAGGGGCCACATCCCCTCACCCCGCGCTCACCCCCGGGGCGCTCCTTGGCTTTGGTGGGCGTTGAGGTAGGGAGCAGCTGGAAAGAGCTGGCGTCCACGTCGTCCTCCTCCAGGTCGTTGAGGCTGTAGACCTCCTCCAGGTCCGTGTCCAGCTGCCTGAAGTCTTTGGTGAGCACCCCCGGACGGGGCACCAGGATCCCACCCAGGTTGGGCCGTGCCAGCTGCTGCCAGTGGTGGAGTGTCACAGAGCCTGGAGGAGGGGGGACATAACAGGAGGGGTTCAAGCTGGTGTCATGGGACCCTCCCGACACCTCCAGCTTCACGAAGCCCCCTCCACCCCTCACCTTCCAGGGGCTTCACGATCTGCAGCTTGTCGGGGAGGTAGGCGAGGGAGCTGAGGGAGAAGCCGGAGCTGGCGGTGAGCTCCGAGCCCCCGGAGCAGTTGGTGCCGGTGGAGACGACGCTCTCGTCGGGGGTGAGGAAGCCGCTGGAGCCCTCCCCGTCCCGCAGCCGTCCCAGCTTGTGCTCCCGCTCCGCCTCGAAGAAGGAGCGCTCCTGGGAGACGTGACTCTGCTGCCGCGCCGACAGCCGCTGCACCGCTGCCTCCAGGTCCTGCCGGCCCGGGGCCGCCCGGGGCTCCCCTCCGGCCCCCTCACCCCTATGGCGGGCACAGAGTCAGGGGGGGACAGGCCCGTGGTCCCACACCCCACCCCGTGCTGTGCCAGACCCAGGGGGCTCCGGCCGTGCCCACCCTCCCCTGCCCCAGGCTGGCAGCGTCAAGGAACGCTCCGATGTCACCAACATCCCAGCTCCTCCTCTGTCCCACCCGGCCCCAGCCCCCACCGTGGCACGCACTGGGCATCCTCGGAGCCGGAGCAGTCGGGCTGGGGGGTGCTGGCCCCCCCGGAGGGGGCTGCTGACAGCTGTTTGGAGGCCGGCACATGGTGGGGAGACTCGGAGCAAGACTTGGCTTTTGCCGCCTGGTTCACCGCTTTCACCGTCTCAAAGACGCGCAGATAGCTCCTGCGGGCGGGAGGCAGGCAGGGAGGGACCCTCCAGCCACCCCCCAGGGACCCCCCCCCGCCCAGCACGGCCACTGGTGCCAGCACTCACCTGTAGTCCCAGGAGGAGCTGTCTGTGCCCTTCCTCATCGACCCCTTGATCTCAGCTGCCAGCGAGTCCTGGGGACACAGGGGTGCCCAGTGTCAGCAGAGGGGAGAGCAGAGCCCCCCACCCCTCCCGCCGCCCCCCCGCCCACGCCCCCCGCTCACCACGGGCAGGAGGCTGGGGGCACCGTAGCGGCTGACGGTGCTGTTGGGCAGGCTGCGGCTGCGCAGGCTCTTCACCTCCTCCTGGGCTTCCTGCAGCATCCCACCGCACTCCGCGTACTTCTCCTGCAGGTCCCGCAGCTGCCGGTGCGGGCACAGCTCAGGCACGGCCCCGGTGGCAGCGGGGCAGGACCCCCCCCCACCCACCGGGACACCCCAGGGTGTCACCCCAGGGGGACTCACCTCCGTCCGGAGCTGCTGCTGCACCTCCTTCGCCACGGCCAGGTGCTGCTGGAGCTCCTCCACCTCCGAGCCGTACTGCGGGCAGGAGCGGGCAGGTCAGGGAGCTGTGTCCCATGTGTCCCCCCCATTCACTATCCCCCTGGCACGGGCAGGGGACACTCACCGTGCGGCACTTCTGCTGCAGGTCCACAACCTGTGCCAGGAGCTGGCTGATCTCCTCCTGCTGCCGCGCCGTGTCCTCCGCCTTGCGGGCCAGCTCCTCCGAGAGGTAAACTACCTGCTGGCTCGCTTCGGCTGGGGAGGGAGCAGGGCCCATCACCACCGGGGCACGGCCCCCCCAGCCCCAGCCGTGATGCCGGGCAGTGCCTGCAGACCCCCCAGAGAGGAGATGCCCCCCTAAACCCCTGCCCCACATACAGAACTGCTCCACGCAGTCGATCATCAGCTGCTGCTCCTGGTCCTCGTACTGAGAGGTCTCGGTTGCGATGTTGGTGGCCTGGGGGAGAGGGTCAGAGGGGCTGAGCACGATGGGCAGGACCCCCAGCCTCTCTGAGGGCCAGCTCAGGACCTCTGGTGGCGAGCGGGGCCAGGGTGGGCACAGAGAAGGGTGCCCCACCAGCTCTGCTCACCTCCATGCGGAGCTTCTGGTTCTCCTCCTCCAGGCTCTTGAGCTTCTGCTGCAAGGTGTCGTACTGGAGGTACTGCTGCAGGGACAGCGGGGACTCCTGCCGGCGCAGCCTGGGGACGGCAGGGAGGGCGCTGAGCACCCGCAGTGGGGCAGGATGGGGCTGCCCCCCAGAGCCCTGCCCACTCCCCCCAGCACCCAGGCAGGTGTCTGCAGCAACCTGGCTCTGTGGGGCTGGACCCATGGATGCCATGGGAGAGAAGGGAGCTACCCCAGGGAGGGCGATGGCTACAGCCCAACGCCTCTGCCTGGCCCCTCCGGGAGCATCCCAGCCCTGGGTGAGCTGTGGGACAGGCCCCCCCCAACTCACGGTGTGGGGGTGGTGGAGGTGGGCTCACTCTCCTCCGTGGTGGTGGTGTAGAAGTGGAGCAGATCGTCCCGCATAGAGACCTCGTGGCGCAGCTGTGCGATCTGGGGAGGAGAAGGGCCATCGAGGCACAGCCGGAGGGACCACAGCCACCAACGGCACACAGGGGGACGAGGCCAGGACCCTGCTCTCAGGAGCTGTTACCTCCTCTTTGGCCAACTCCAGCTGCTCCTCCAGGAGCTCGTTGCGCTCGGTCAGACTCCGGTTCTGCTTGAGCAAGGACTGCCCGATGCGCGCCGCCAGCTCCAGGTCCCGCTCCTTCTGCAAGGGACAGATCTGTCTCAGGGGGGGCCTGTCCCCTGCTCTGCCCCTTCTTCCCCAGCCTTCACCCACTCCTGCATCCCCAGGGTCCCACCAGCCCCCCAACTCTCACACCAGCCCAAGCCCGTGTGTGGGACGGACGTACCTCATCCAGCAGATTGGTGACAGCATCAATGTCATGGTAGGTCTTCGTGATCCTGACCACCCGCTCGGTGCACAGGACTGGGGGAGAAGGGGAAAGGTGAGTCCCCGCAATCTGGGACCACCATCCCAGGGGCTCAGCACCGTCCCCTGCCCCATCTCCTGTCCCGTGCCACAGCTTCCCATCGGCACTCACTGCCCCGCGGTTGACAGCAGAGGGAACAGGAGGTGGCTGCTGCAGGTGGCACAAAGCTGCTCCACAATGGTCACCAAAAAGGACCTTTAATCTGCGTGGCAGCACCGGCCGCGGTGCAGGGCAGAGGCAGGCAGGGATGGTCCCAGCCATAACAGCACCGCGGGAAATGGGGTGCTCCCACCTCACCCCCCAATCCTGCCCACATCTTGGGGTGGCAGGAAAGATGCCGAGCTCCCCTCGCTGCACCCCCCCACCCCAGCCCAGATGGGTGCCAGCCCCCCGCAGGGTACATGGATGGGAGGGAGGGACGGGGAAGGGCAGGCAGCCGAGACGGGATCGGAGGTGACAACTCCAGCAAAAAGCAGGCTGGAGCTCCAGTATAAATAGCGACGGTGGCACCACGCAGAGCCAGGCTCTCGGGCAGCGTCCCCTCCAATCTGTCCCCAGCCCCCTCCCCCAGATGTCCCCTGGAGAAGCCAGCCCTGCCCTAGTTTCTCCCTGGAGATGCTGGCTGAGGCAGAGCCAAGCCCATCCTCTCGGGATGCTGCACCCCGCACCCCCCCGATGCCCCTCCATCTGCGGCGACGCAGCCATCCGCGCCGTGAGCCGCCGGGGCAGAGGCAGCTGCAGGCAGGTTGCCTCAGTAACAGGCAGCTGCCTGCCACGCCAGCACCACGCAGCGCTGCTGCATCGGGCTGGGCCGCGGCGAGAGCCCTGCCTCCTCCCCGGCCGCTATCTGGGTCTCTGGCGGGGAGAGGGGACACGAGGACGTCTGTCCCCCCGGCACCGATCCTGCCAACTGCGCCGGCAGAAGCTGCCAGACAGCGCCAGGCACGCACCCAGATGGCAGCGCTGGGAGGGAGCCAGCAGCCAGCACGAAGCCCCCGGGGCCCTGCCTGCACCCCAAACCCTGCCTGCACCCCACAGCTGCTCCCGGTACTCCCGTCGATGGCCAACGGCCCCAGAGGCACGTGCCTCAGTTTCCCCTGGCCCAGCAGCGCTGGGGCCTCGACCTGTGTCCCCAGCAGGGCCATGCTCCCCGGGCTGGGCAAAGTGGGTTAACGGGAGAGGCTCAGCCACACAAATCCCATTACGCCCCAGCTGGGGTTGTGTAATGGTGTGCGTGTCGTTATGGCAATGCCCCCACTCGCCACCCCCGTCCTGTCCCCACTGCCCCGGGTGCTGGCCCTGCACCCCAGCGGGCACGTACCCGGTGGGTACATCCACAGGGAGAGGGGCCAACCTCAACCCCAGCCTCACCCCCCTCCCCACGCCCCGACAGGGCCTGCTCCCTGCAGGGGTCTCCAACTGGACCTCGTCAGGCCGCTGAGCTGTTAATTGGAAGTAATTAGAGCATGAGCATCGTTAGGGTTTGAGCGAGCGGCAGGCCCTGGGAGGCAGCGGGGGCTGCGGGGCTGGCAAACACGTCAACAGCCTCCCCACCCCCCGGCCTGATCCAGCGCAACACAGGGACCAGCGCAATGTGGGGGGTCAGACCCCCATCCCCACGGGCACCCACAGACCCCTCGCCCCATCTCTCTGCCCGCTCCCCGCCACCGCTGGAGCGGGGACACCCTTCCCTGGGCTCAGGGCGACCCTGGGGGTCCCCGAGGGACCGGGCGGCAGTTTCCCTGGGACGGAGCCCCGCGAGCGGGGGCCGGGGCCGCGCACCCCACAGCGCCCAACGCCCGGAGGGAAAAGCGACGGCACCCACCCCGGGGAGAGACCCCGGCCCCCCCCCCGAGTTCCGGACCAACCCCGCTCCTCCCCGCACCCCCCCGCCCCGGGGCAGCACCGGCCGGGCCGCCCTCACCTTCCTCCAGCTCCCGGGCGATGGGGTCGGCGCCGCCGCCCGGCTCCGCGTTCCCGTTCAGCTCCTCGAGGCCGGCGGGGCTGCTCCAGATCTCCATCGCGCCGAGCCCGCCGCTCCCGGCCCCGCCGACCCGCTCCCGCCCCTATTTATAGGGTCGCCCCGTCTGCGCGCACCTGCCCGGCCGAGAACCGCGGGGGGACGGGGCCGGGGCCGGGGGCGGTGCCGGGCGGCAGCGGGGCGGGGGCGGCGGGGACGGGGGGGGCGGAGGGGGCCGGGGCTGCCCGCTCCCCCCGCTCCACCGCGGCGCGGATCGCCTGGCTGCGGCTGCACCGTCCCCCCGGGGCACCCCACGGACACCGTCCCCATCCGGCACCCCAGGACCTGCGGCCCTTTAGGGCACCCCAAAGACACGGTCCCCATCCGGGACCAGGGTCCCTTTGGGGCATCCCAAAGACACGGTCCCCATCCGGAACCCCAGGACCAGGGTCCATTTAGGGCACCCTGGGGACCCATCAGGACAGTCCTGCTCAGCCCTGGGCTGCTGGTGCAGCTGGGCTGTGTCCCACCTCCCGTCCCCCCAGCCCATGGGCACAGGGAGGGGTCTGGGCACACACAGGTCCCCACGGGTGGTACCCAGTGCCAGCTGCTGAGAGGGGACACTGGGGGGTCGCTGGTCCCTGAGCAGCAGCTTTGCAGGGCTGGCCCCAGACGAGTCACACACAAACAGCTTCTGCCCCTCAGGAGGAAGAAGAGCTTCGGGTCCTTCACCCCAAACCCGGTCTGAGTGCAGGGCTGGGCCCCCCGTGATGTCACATCGAGTCACACCACAGTACGGCCTTTGCTCAAGCTGCCTGCCCTTTCCCTGCCCGGCCTCACGCTTCACCCCAAGCCCGTCCCCAGACCCGGGTCCCCCCATCGTCACCAACGCAGCTCACTGCAAATCCTGCACACTCGGGTGCCCAGTGCGGTGCTGGGACCCGCCAGGTCTGTGAGCTGGGAAAAGGCTTTTCCAAGCCCCTCCAGCCTGCCCCGCTCAGCACCCCCCTATTCTGAGCGTGGGTTGGCACAAGTTCGGCCCCCCCCATGCCCCATCCAGGCTGCCCCACGCTCCCTGGCACCCCCAGCTCCCCCACAACCACAGCAGTGTGGCGGCAACACCAAAGCAGGAGAGGTGAATAAATCATGCTGTGCTGAATTATGGAGGAGCTGGCTGGCACGTAGCACCAGCCCCGCAGGAGGGAGGGCAGCGGGGCTGCACCGAGGACCCCCCCAGGGCACCACGATGCTGGAACTGCCAGCGTACACACCGTCTGCCCCCATCGCCTGCCCCAGTTAGCCTGCCCCCTGCTCCTTGTTAGAACCAAACTAATCGATGAATCGACGAGGCTGGGGCAGGAGCTGCCCCTCAGCAGCACACGATGCCTTTATTTGCCCGCTGGACTCCCACCCCCTGCAATCCTGGCTCCAAACCATGGCCTGCCGTAGCCACTGGGACCCTCCTGGAGCTGGGGCCGGAGCCAGGCACCCTCGGTCCCAGACTGTCCCTTCTCCTTGCACTGGTGGTTCCCCTGGGGGTGGCAGAGTGGGAGGTCGGGAACCCAGCCAGCTCTCCTGGGACCCCAAGGACACAAGCGTGTGTCTCACCACGACAGGCGGGAGCCGATTCTTCCTAATCCCCCTCCCGGGGATTTGCTCCTCGGGGCAGGTCCCCCGTGTCCCCGCACAAGCAGATTACAGGGGGCTATTTCTGACGGCAGCTTAAAGGTTTGGGGAAAGGGAGGAGGCAGCGGGGGCCCCCTCCGCACCGGCACACGGAAGCGGCACCGGAGGCACGGAGATACGTGACCCGCGGGGCTGCTGGGACCGAGCCAGAGAGGGGATGGGGGTGCCCGGGATCCTGCTCAGCCGGGTGCTCCCTGCCCCACGGCACGCGAACGGGGCCGGGGCTCCATCCCTTCTGCTGCTGCTGTGGGGCAGGGGGTGCTGCTGACCCCGCTGCCGGCTGCGGCGAGGGAGCGGATGGATGGGGAAGGCTGCCACCACGGCAGGGCACAGCGGGGGGTTTGTCCCCAGCCTGCCACAGGCAGGGGGGTGGGAGCAGGGCCAGGGCCCCAGTCCCATCTGTCTCCTGCTGCCCCACATCCATCCCCCAGCCCCTCGCTCTAATCCTGCCCCCGCCACACGTGGGCCAGAGGCAGAAGCAAAGCAGAGATAATCTGTCTGTGCCCCCCGCTGAACCCCGACCCCACTCCAGGAATGGGCCAGGAATGGGCACAAGCACCAGGCATCACCCCTGCCCAGCCACGGGGGCTACTGGTGTCTTCCCCCAGGTGTCTGCACCCCACGGCTCTGGAGGCTTCACCAGCAGCAGTGTGCCCCTCTGGGCTGTGATGTTTGTGGGGCAGCAGCACTGGGGGCCATCGGTGCACCCTCCCCTGTCCCCCACCAGTGTCCCACCCCGGGAGCAGAGACGTGCAGGGGGTCCCTGGAGATGACAGTGACTCTCTGCGCATCCGGCTTGGTCCAGAAGCTGCTCCCAGAATTAGCCCGGGATGTTCCGGGCGAGGAAATCCAGCCCATCAATCCTGTTAGTGGCGATTAGCTCCTGCGCTGCCCTCGCCACCCCGAGCCAGCCCTGACGGTGCTGCCTGCACCGCTGCCTGCACCGCTGCCTGCACTGCTGCCTGCACCCCACTGCCCGCACCCCTCTGCCCTCCCCATGGGATGAAGCACTCACGGAAATACCGCAGGGTCTCCTCGATCTGCCGGGGGGTGAGAGGGGCCGGGGGCTCTGGCGGCGCGGGGGGGGCACGCAGCCAGTCATCGTGATCATAGCCGAAGAGGGTGTCAGCCCGCAGCGTGTAGCGCGGCAGCGGCTCGCCCAGCAGGCTGACGATCTCCACCTCGGGGACATTGCCACTGCACAAGTCTGGGGACAGAGGAGCACAGCATCAGCCGAGGGTAGGGGGCACCCAGTATAAAAGGGATACTGGGGGGGCCATGGCAGGGGGTCGCTTCCTATACCCCTCGGCCCAGTCTTGTCCACTCAGGGTTTGGGGCTTGTGCCACCAGCTGGGCCTGTCCCCATGGCCTTTTGTGTTTGGACAGGGCGTCCCCCCACAGGGTGGCACACAGGGACCCCAACTCTTCCCCGCTCCCCCCTCACCCCCCAGCTTTCTACGGGCAGGGTCCTGCTGCCATCTCCTGGCCACGTTCTGCCCGGCCGAGTGGCGCTGGGGACAGGAGGCCAGGGACTCTGGTGTGGGGCCGGGGATGCCGGGACAGTGGCTCAGCTCCGGCCACACCATGGGGACAGGACAAAGGACCAGCCTGGAGCTGCCCAACTCCTCACCCCCTCACCCCCATCCCCAGGGCCACGGCTCTACCCACCGGTGATGGTCGCAGCATCACGGCGTCCACCCGTGGCCGACCTGTGGGGCGCGGGGCTGGCATGGGGCAGGGCAGTGCTGGGCGAGTCCGGCCCGGACCGGAGGTGGCAGGCGGGTGGGTGCTGGCCGGGGGGGGTCTCTTGTGGGACCGCGGCGTCCAGTTTGGCTGGCGTTACGTGGGGGGGGCGGCTGCCATGGGGAGAAGCCCCTTCCTCCCTGGCTCCCTGGAGCGATGCTGGCAGGTAGCAGAGTCCCCTCTCTGGCCCCTGCCTGGGGACAAGTGTCAGGGTGACGCTCTGGGGACTGGGGCCACATCCTGCACCCCAGCTACACACTTAGGCATCTGCCCGTCCCCTAACAACCTCCCCGTTGGCCAAACAACACCCCCCGGGGGCATCATCTGCCAGGCCCAGGGGCTCGAGGAGACCTGGACAGCACGGCCAGGGCTTGGGCATCCCCACTGCCCAGCCAGCCTGTGGCAGCTGTGGGGACAGGGGGACCACGGGGATGGCCCCAGGAGCACCCCGGCAGGCCCCAGCTCAGCCTCTCCTTGCTGCTGAAGGCGGAGCAGTTTTGGGGTGGCCCCGGGGCAGCGTACCTGCTCAGCGACGCCTCTGCAGCAGCCGCTGTGTGACACGGGGGGGCTCAGCACCAAGGCAAAGGCTTGGTGATGTCCGGATCAGCGCCAGGAGGGAGAGGATGCTCCGGAGGGACCGGGCGGGACCCTGCTCCCCCCAGGCTGGCAGCCAGGTCCCTGCCTGTGGCTCGGGCAGGAGCAAGAACCCAACAGCGCTCGGCAGGGGGTGGACACGGCTGTGGTGCCAGCCGCTCTCGCGGGAGCCCTCGGGAGCCCCACCTCGGAGAGCAAAGTCCAGCCGCGATCCTCCACGCCACTGGCACCAGGATGTGGAGCAGGGACCTGCTGGTGGCCCAGGGCGGGGCTGGGCAGCATCCACAGCCGTCCCATCCCAGCCATAAACACATCATGCCATCAGCCATAAAACCAGCACGTTCCTGCTCTCCTGCCACCTCCAGTGTCCCTGGCTTGGGATGCAGCCACTGCTGGCACTGCTGGCACTGCTGCCCCTCTGCCCTGGGGGGGGCAGGAGCCTCCTGCACAAGCCCCGTGCCCCCCACCTCTGCCCCTGGTCCCACCTCAGCTGCAGGGGGGGCCCTGGCACCAGCAGCCCCTCGTCCCTGGGAGCAGGTTCATCCCAGGGCATGGCTGCCCTCCCTCCCGGCATGTGCTCACGGCTGCTGTCCCATCGCAGCACCCAGACAAGGCCACCCTGCACCTCCCTTCAGCGAGGAGACGTCCTCCCCGGCACACAGGACAGGCACGAGGCCGCAGGGACACCCCAAAGCACACCCACAGCCCCACAGCCCTCTGCCCCACGGCACCGGGACCACCAGGCAGCCCAACCCTGCGCCGTGCTGCCCACAGGACAGCTCCCCAGCCCCAAACCCACAGACCCTCTACCCCGAGAAGGAAGGGGACCCACCGTGCCGAGGTGCCGGGCTGCCGCTGGCTCTGGGGAGGGAGCCCGGTGCGTGAGTCAGCACTCGGCTGGGGCTGCCAGAGCCCTGCGTCTCCTTCTGGCCCAGCTCCTGCACATACTTCAACTCTCCCCACGGGGGGACATTGTTCAGACACGTGTGAGCATCTCCCGTCACCCCAGGTCCCGCTGTCCCCCCAGCCACCAGCGTCACGCTGCTGGATGACCCTGGGACCTGCGCCACTGGGCAAGAGCAGGAGGATGATGGGCCCGGGCCACTGGCCGGCAGCAGTGGGCCAGGAGAAGCGGGGCCCTGGCTCATCCGGCACCTGGTGCATGTGCAGACCTGCGCTGGCTGCTCTCTGCCCCGCGCCGATGCCGTCACGCAGGTCCTGCCTGGGCACCTCCCGTCCCGCGCAGCCTCACGGCGGGGCTGGGCTGGGCTCCACACGAAGCCCCTTCCCCACCCCGCGCCGGGTGCTGAGGGTCGGCAGCAGCTGGGGGCTGCTGGGGCGGCCAGGATCCCTCCGGGCTATTTTTTGCCCTCAGCTGCTGCGGCAGGAGCTCGGGGCTGGGGCGGGGGGGGGCTGCGAGGAGCCTCTGCGAGTGTCTGGGCTGGGGGGCTGCAGAGCGGCGAGGCCAATGTGTGAGGTGGTGGCTCGGTCCCCTCGCTGGGATGGGGGTGGCTGCTGTCCTGTCCTGCCTTGCCCCGGCCCTGGGGATGTCCCCAGAGGGGTCCCTGCAGAGCCCCCCAGCTGGGACCATCCCTCTGTGGTGCAAGGAGGGCACAGGCACGGCCAGGCTGCGGCTCCCACAGCCCGTTCCATCCCACCCCGATGCTCAGGCAACCCCCCAGAGGCAACATCTGCCCGAAGCATCGTTCAGAAACAGGTCTCTCCCTGCACCCGAGGCCGCCGGGGATGGACTCTGGCCCCTGGCTCCCAGCCGGAACGGGCTCCCCAGCCCCGAGCCCAGCTCCACTGCCTTTGCTCTGTGGTGACCCCAACTCCTGACGCTGTCCCCTGCCACAGACCTTGTCACCACTGACCACACCACGGGCTTCATGCCCCAGGGGGCTGAGCCCCCCCGTTCCCTTCTCCCCGCAGAAATATCCTCAGCGGCGTCAGCCTCTTCCCGCAGAGCAGGAAAACCCTCCCCGCTCCCACACAGACTTCCTGGTTCATCCAGGACCACAAAGCACGGCCAGACCCTGGCCACCACCGAGCCCCCTCCCCAGCCGGTCACTGCTGCGGCCAAACCGCCCCCTGGGCCCCCCCGGACCCTGTCCCTGCCAGGGCGCCCCAGCTGCTAACGCCAGGGGAGGGGGAAATCCCACCCGGGCGAGGGACGAGGGGTGAAGGCTTCAGCAGCAAAGCGTGGAATGAGTTAGGGGTCTCGGAGCCCATGGGTGAGAGTGGGGCCGTGGGGGGAGCCAAGGGCCAGGAGAAGGGGCGAGACAAGGCAAATTCTCTGGGGGGCTCCAGCAGCTGCTGCCTGTGACACCCCCGGGGACCAGCTGGGTGCTGGAAGGTGCCGGGGCTCGGTGCCCCGAGGGGAAGCGGGACCCCGGGGGGAGCTCAGTGCACCCCGTGACAACAGTGACCCGGTGACATTCCGGAGGGGGGGCGGGACAGCAGGAGAGCAGGGAGCTCGGAGCCCCCAGGGGATGTCAGGGGGCGATAGGTCTCGGTACACCGGGGGTCCCGCGGGGTGGCGGGTCTTGGTGCACCGGGGGCTCCCGCATCTCGGTATCTCGGTACAACGGAGGGTGCCGGTACACCAGGGGGGTCCCGGCCCTCGGTGCACGGGGGGTGCCGGGGCGCGGGGCGCACTCACCGCTGGGCGCTGCTCCCGGCGCGGAGGCGGCTGCGGGACCCTCGTACATCGCTCCCGCGGCCCCGCCGCCAACAAAAGCCGCTCCCCGGGCAGGTGCGGAGCGCGGCCGGGCATGCCGGGACCTGTAGTCCGCCCCGCCGCCTCCCGGGGCTCCCCCCCGGCCCTCCCCGCCCCGGGGGGTGCAGCTCCTTGGGAGACCCCCCGGTACCGGTGTCCTCTGGATCCGTTTCCCCCCCAGAATCCCGGCGGTGCCCCCCGACAGCCCTCTGGGGGAAGGACTGGGTGCGTGGGAGTGTGCAATCCTGCTCTGCCGGGGGTGGGCGAGGGGCAGACCCCTGTCCACGGCCCCCGGAGGTGCCTTGAGCTCGGGGCTGGGACCCAGCACCCCCCAGGGAAGATGCTCCAGGGCCGGACCCCACGTCCCTTCCAGCGCGGATGCTTGGGGGGCAGCAAAATGCTGGCAGCTCTGCTGGAGTCCCCGGGGAGAGGGTGCAGGTTGTGAACGGGACCTTCTCCAGATCCCCCCGGGGACCCACCTGGAGCCCGCACCCGTGGAGACGCAGACGTGGGTGCAGGAATGCTGCCCCACACCGCATGGGGTGCCTGAATTGCCTGGGCCCCCGCCGCACAGGGGGCTTATTCCCATTGTCTGTCACCGATCCGTCTCTTGTTCTGCAGCACACAGGGGGCTGTTTGGCCCCCCCAGCCTTGTCCCGTGAGCCACGGAGCCGCCCTGGCCCCGTTGCCCTCCGGAAGCGTGCTGGGCCCTGCCGGGGCTGCCCGGAAAGCAGCTGTTGTTTTGTTCGTCCCCGGGAGCTGGCACGGGCTGCGGCAGGAAGCATGGCTGCATCCCGGCCACAGCGGGGCTTGGCCGCGGCCACGGGGCTGAGCTCAGCGCAGGATGTTCCCCCCGAGCCAGCCCCGCTCCCCAGCCCCACTCCTGCTGCTTTCGTCCCCAGTTTGCTCCCACCCCAGCACAGGGCGTTACCGGGACCGAGCCCGTGTGTGGTGGGCACCCACCCCCCGTCCCCCCGGCTGGGCGCAGCAGCAGAGGATGGGGAGGTTGATGCTGACAGGGAACAGGAGCAGCCCTGACTTTGTTCCTGGCTCCCTTTGGTCATGTCCCCCCTCTCCCCGCGCTGGCAGCAGCCGTGGGGGGCTGATCAGTGTCTTGCCAGTGGCTGCACAGGAGGAGCTGGGTCACAGCCAGCAGAGCTCGGAGCCGGGGGGGTCAGGGACGATGCCCTGGCTCTCCAGCTGCCCCCCCGTGTCATGGTGGTGGGTGACACCGATGCAGCAATCGCAGCACCCCAAGCCACCGGCGCAGTGACACGTGGCTACGTGACCCAACTCCCCCCGCCATGTCCCCCATCCCTGCCCAGGGACCCTCCACATCCCCAGCCGTCCCCCACAGGCTGGACGCGTGGAGCAGAGGTACAAACGTGCCGGGGACAGGAAGGTGTTTCACCCTTTCACCCCCCAAGAGGAACACCCCAGCAGCAGACCCTACAGCCCTGGGTGGAGCTGCTGCTAGCGACCTCCTGCCTCTGGGCTCAGCCTGTCCCCTGGGAAGGCCTGGGGCAGCCAGCAGCATCTGTCCCTGGCCCCGTCCCCGTGCCGAGGCGGCCACCGAGCAGGTGGGCAGCCCTGACGTTGGTGGGTAACTTTGTGAAGAGACAGTTTCCACCTCCCGGCACGACTGCTGCCCGGTGCCGCTCCCCCATCGCCCTCCCTGGGCGCAGCTGCCAGAGCCAGGGTTTTGGCTGAGAACATTTCCTCCTGCCATCTGCTCCCGCCGCGAAGCCGGGCTGCCGAAGGAGGCAACCAGGTCTGACTCAGTAAATCACTTTTTTAACCTGGCCTCTGGCGGCTCCATCCAGGCTTCGCTCCGTCAATCAGCGGGGCTCGCTTCCGACCGGCGTGTTTATCCTCCAGAGCTCGTTAAAGCCAGCTCTGCGCAGCAGAGCGGAGATGCTGGTGATGCTGCCTAACGAACAAACATCTTAATTACTGGGAGATTTTTACCTCCTGACAGAGCAGACAGACGCCTGGACGGGGCTGGCATGGCAAGGACCCGGCAGGGCGAGGGAAGGGCTGGTCCAGGTGCACGGCTGATGGCCCGTGCCCTGTGGGGCTGCGAGGGGGTGGCCCGTGTCCTGTCGAGCATCATCCCCCAGGCACAGGGAGGGTCCCAGCCCGCTTGTCCCCCCCTAGCCACCACCCGAGCCCTGGGCCAGGCACGGTGGGTGCAGAGCACAGGAAAGAGCTCACCCAGGGCCATCCAGCACCACGGGACCAGCCCGAGGAGGGCAATGGCCACCTTCACCCTGACTGCCCCACGGGGACCCACTGACCTTCCCCAGCCGACAGAAGAACAGGCTCAGGGCAGCGCGGGGCCAGGGGGGTTATTTTATTCTTTGCTTTGGTCTATACAAAAACAACTTACAGAAATAATAAAATCTTCCATTCCTGAACCACGCTCCAGTAACTATCCATCCCTTTCCGGTGGAAGAGTTAAACCACCATCAGATCCAGAGCCTCTTTAAAAAATGTGTTAGATAAGGGAGGAGGGGACGGAAACACACCACTCACCAAAAAAGAAGGGAAACGGGTTAAAATGTGCAACAGAGATCAGTACAAGGACACGGTTCCTAATGCTGGAGTCACTCCTCTATGGGTACTGGTAGGAAAGGCGGGTACACAGAGTCAGCTCCCCAGCGGCTGATCAGAAAGAGTTAAACCGCAGACATCCTGATGGCTAAAACGAAGGTCCTGGGACACGGCACCCTTCGGTTTCGGCAAACTCTGGATTGGCCTGATTTAAGTCAGAGTTGGCAGAAAGCAAAGGGTTTTCCCGTGTTAGATTCCTCTCCTAGAACACTAACACGCAGAACAAATAGTGGGGAAGTTAGAAAGCACAAACTTAAAGACGGCAAAAGCCGTTGGCACCATATTAAAAATAAAAAAGAAATATATATTCATAGAAAAGACTATTTTGCCAATGAAAAGTTGCTAACGGTGCAGGGTTTGTGTATTTTAAAGCTTCAGAAACAGTATCTTGGATGCTGAATGCGGCAGTAGGTGCTCGAAGCAGTCCCAAGAGGAAGGACCTTCTCCACAGACCCACAGCGAAGAAAAAAAATTGAAAAATAAAACCTCTCGTGGGAATGGAAAAGTTTGTCTTCTCAGGCACTTCTGTCTCCCAAGTCCTTCTTGCGAACGCTCAGCTCTGGGGCCACCCTCTTCTGTACGGAGAGAACACCTGCGTGCGGCAGGAGGGAGCTGCCGTTACTCACCGAGGGGGTTTGGAGCAGACCAGAGCCCAGGGCCACCCCGAGCCCACGGGGCCACAGCGACGCCCACCCACGGCACTGCCGGGGACACTGTGGCACAGCGGGGACCAGCAGCCAGCCCCATCTCCCCGGCCACCCACCCCCCTGCAGGGCCGAGCGTGCCCTCCACGAGAGTACCTGGTGCGGGGGCTGCGGGGCGGGTTAGGCGAGCATGTGGTCAGCGAAGGGCGCTCGGACGCCGTCGCTGTAGGCGTCCATGGGGTAGTCCCCGTCCATGTCCATGTGCATGTCGATGGGGTCCAGCGGGATGTCACCCGAGTACATGGGGCGGTAGCCGGGGTCCAGCTCTGCAGGGAAGGGACGCGGCAACCTCAGCTCCCCACCGACAAAAGACTTCTCCAGCCCTCAGCCACCCTCCTGGTCCACTCCCTGGGGCAGCGTGTGGCACATGGTGCTGCAAAGGACACAAGGGCCACCCGCCACCCACCTCCCCGCAGGCTCTGGGCCAGCCCCGGCACAGGGGAGCAGCTGGACGTGCTCCCTGGGGAGCCAAGCATCCCACTGAGCATCCCCAGGCAGGCGTTCTGCCGGCAGCCACCCAAGAGAGCCTTTAAAACCAGCCTGGTGGTTTGGTGAGAAGGGGCAACTTCCCCACAGCCCGGGGGGGACCCCGAGGAAGAGCCGGCGCCGCACTCACCATCTGAGTAGGGCTCGTTGATGGGGATCATGCTCTGAGCCTAGGAAAGAAGGTGACACCGTTGAAGAGAGGACCTGCGCTCACGAGTGCACGATGCTCTGGGGGTTCGTGATGCCCGGCCCCACCCTGGGCAGCGGGTACCGTGACCCAGGGCTGCGGGAGAGCTGTGGGCACAGCCCCTCCACCCCCACCTCCCCCCTTTGCCGGTCGCTCCCATCTGAGGTTTGCTCGGAGGCGGCAGCTTTTGGAGGCAGGAAGGGGCCACACCAAGAGGCCCCGGTTTCCCTGGGGAAAAGGGCTCGTCCCCACCCCCGACAGGACCCTCACCGCTTCCCAGGCTGCCGGGTCGTGCTTGAAGAGGGAGTTGGTGAGCTCCACGGAGACACGCTTCCTGTAGTCAGGGTTCTTGTCCTCCGAGATTCGGAAGAGCACGGCAGCCGCGTAGGTGGCTGCAGGGGAAGGGAACAGCCTCAGCTCCCGGCGCCGCACAGCACCGAAGCACCAGAAGCCCCGGCTGGGGCGATGCCAGGCAGCGGAGAGCCCCCGGCACGGGGTCTGGCACACGGCAGCACTCACCCGTCCCCTCGTTCCTGGAGTGCAGCAGCTCCATCAGCGGAGCCGAGGCCCCCTCGGCATCGATGGCATCTGCCGCCTCCTTGTCCTGGGCCAGCTCGCACAGGACGCCCGCCGCGACGCGCTGGATGTTCTCCACCGGCGAGTAGAGGAGCTGTCGGGAGAGATCAGCGGCAACGTGAAGCAGCCAGCGAGGAGCTGCCGTGCTCCTGCTGCCTACGACACGCAGAGATGCCACCAGCCGAGCTCTGTGGCTCCCTGTCCCCGGCACCGCGGGGCTGTGCCAGCCGGGAGGTGGCAGAGCAGAGCCCCCCCTGTCCCCCCCAGCCCCTCACCTGCACGAAGAGAGGGATGGTGTTGAGGCGGAAGATCTCCATGCGGTTCATGGGGTCCCGGGCCAGGATGTGCAGTGCCCCTGTGCACCCCTCCACGATCTCCTCCATCTTCACTCCGTCCTGCCAGGGGACAAGGGCTCAGCCGGGGCCCCGGAGCAGCCACCACGTCCCCACGCCAGGGCACAGGCTACTGTCAGGGACAGGTCAGCTTTTGGGGTGGCAGGGCAGGGGGACACCCCGGCAGACCCTGCCGTGGGGACTCACCGTGTAGGGCTGCTGTGTGCCCGCTGCTACGTGCCGCTGGGCGTCCTGGTGAGCCTTGACCAGCAGCTGGACCAGGCGGGGGATGACGGCGGCCTCCTGGAGCGGGGCATGGTTGGCCGGGCACAGGGCCAGGTTGCGGATCAGGCCTATGGTAGCCTGGAGGAGAGAAGGGGGGGAAGGAGAGATTCACCTCCACTGTTGGTGAGAGCAGCATGTGCTCCCCACGGGCCCTGCCGGCCGGGTCCCCATCCCCCCCGTGGCGCAGGCTGACTTCAGCTTCCTCCCGCACTGGATCCGTCCCCCTCCCCGCGGGGGAGCACGGGGCCGGTATCGATCCCAGCAGCCGGCAGGAGCCATTTCCTCCATTAGCTGCCATCAAGGAGGCAGCCCAGCAGGGCCAGGGCTGCAGTGGCAGCAGCCCCCCATGGCTCTGAGCTCGGCCCCAGCTGCAGACCTCCTCAGCAGCGTGTCTCACCAGGGGCCAGCAGCCAGGGGCTCACTCGAGCCCAGCCACGGGCTTTCTCCGGCCCCCAACCTCCCTCCAGCCCCTTACCTTGACCAGTGGCCACTGGTTGGGCTGGTTGAGGAGCTTGACGATAGCGGGGATGCCGTAGTTGAGCCGCACCGAGTTCTGTGCCATCTCAGCCTCAGGGTGCCGGCTGGTGAGGTGCCGGAGAGCGCAGACGGCCGGCTCGGTGATGTCCTCCTTGTCGCCCGCCCGCAGGATGGTGTGGATCAGGGCCTCCACCCCGTTCGACTGCGTCACCAGGGTCTTGTTCTTGCTGTTGTTGCAGGTCAGGTTGGAGAGGGTGCCGGTGGCACAGGTCAGCACGTTCACGTCGTCGGAGCTCAGCTGGTTCACCAGGATCTTGAGGACGCCGTCCAGCCCCTCCTGCGGGAGCAGGGATAGGAGGTCAGATCAGCTCCCCCACAGCTGGATCTGGGCTACAGCCCCACGCCCAGGTGTGGGGAGCCAGAGCTGCTCCCCCCAAACGGGACGGACGGACACCCCCTGGCAAGGACAGCTCCTGCCAGAGAGAACCCAGCCCCAGCCGTGGTCTTCCTCCCAGTCTGGGAAGGCTCTCCCAAGACCCAGGCTCAAGGGGCTGCCCTCGCTGGAGCTCACACACCCCTCACTGCAGACCCCGGCACCCTACATCCCCCCCGGCAGCATTTTTCACCTCCCATGCTGAGCCTTTCCCCATCCCTCTGCAGCCAGAGCTGCTTCTCTGCGATGCGGCATGGCGAGAGCAACAGCCGCCCCCGACACGTGCAGCTTCACTTAGAGTTTAGTCTCTCCAGCAGCTCCTCTCTGCTGGGAAGCGCAAACAATGCGCCCGCCAGAGCTCCCCGGGGTGACCCCGGCCCCAGCCGCGCCGGCCGGCAGCCAGCACTAGGGCAGGAAGGAGTTAAAGGAGCCATGGCCAGTCCCCCCCCCCAGTCCGCAGAGCCCGGGATGGTTACACGCCAGCCCAAATAGTTTCCAGGCTGCATCAGGCGCTGATCTGCAGGGAGAGGCGGCCCCAGCAGATGGGGAACGCATCAGGAGGCGGCGAAGGGCTGGGGAGAGCAAGCCCGCAGCAGAACTCGGGGTCACCCCCGCGCCGGTGGCCACTGGGCCCCACGGGCACAACCCAGAGATGGCAGCTCCCATGGCAGCTCCCTCAATGGGAAGGAGCCCGGGGGCTCCCAGAGTTGATGCTCAGGGTCCCGCAGACTCACCTGTTTGGTGGCCACATCCGAGAGGTTCCGCAGGGTCCAGAGGCAGTTCTGGACCAGCCTGGGGCTGGAGCTGGTCAGGTGCTTGCCCAAGGCCTGCATGCCGCCTGCCGGGGAAGGAGACACCGGCCCGTCTGTCAATGCCCAGGGCTGCCCCGGCAGGAGGAGGAGGGAGAGGCCGTGGGTCTGCCCGGAGAGGGTGGCCCGGGCACCACCCGGCCGATGCCACCGCACACGAGGCAGCCTCGTGGCTTAGTGGTGGTGGAAACCAGCTCCCGGCTGGCCAACTGGGCCAGACCCTGGAAATTCTGCCAGATTCACAGCGCAGTATGGCGTTGGAAGGAGATCATCTAGTCCAACCCCCCATTCCTGCCAGGAAAGCACCTCAGCAGCCTTTCAGAGTGAGAAACCAGGCCACACGCAGGTGGTTGCATGAGGCATCTGCCTCTGCGGCATCATCCCGGCACCATCACCCTCCTCCCGTCTGGCACCAGCTCTGCCGTAGCCCCCAGCCCCTCTTACCAGCCTCAACGATAGCCGGCTTGTTGCTGGGACACACCGACAGCACCTTGAGCACCCGGCTGGTGGTCCAGAGCAGCTTCTCGTAGTTGTAGCTGCGCATGATCTGCACCAGGGCCTGGGGGCCTCCGTTGGCCAAAATAATGAGCTGTGAGACAGAAGGGGCAGGGTCAGGGGGTGCGGCAGCTCTGGGCTGCCGGGACCACCGCACCGGTCATGCCAGGACATGAGTCAGGCAGAAGGTCCAACCCTGGGCACACGGCAGTGCCTGGGGTCACCCCACCGGGGCCACATGCTGCCACCGCCCCCCAGCCACCCCAGCCCTCCACAACGGGGTCCCTCGCCCCCCTCCAGCCAGTGTCGGAGCCGGCCCAGGCACCAAACCCCGGCGCGAGGCCGGGACAGTCTGTGCGTAGGAGGAGAGGAGCCGCCGAAGAACAGAGACGGAGGCATTGCCCAGAGCAGCGGGGGCAGAAACCCAGCCCAGTCTGTACTGGCCAGACTGGGACAGTCGCTGCTTTTGGGGATGCTCCATGAGGTCGTACGCTGCCAGCTGGGCTGGGGGGCACGGGGGCTGAGATGGTGGGAGTTGCCAGCCCTGCCTCAGGGGTAGCCATCTGCCAGGAGCACGGCTGGGCAACCGGCCCCCTCCCGCCCACTCTCCAGCTGTGGGGCAGGCCAGGCCCCCCAGGCCCACCTTGCTCTCCTGGTTCCCGTAGGCGAGGAGCTGGAGGCAGTCAGTGGTGATAGCCAGGAACTTGGGGTTGTTCTTGTTCAGCAGGGGAACCATCTTCTGCAGGCCGTCGGCCAGGCGCACAGCCATCTTGGCCCCTTCCTGGTAGAGCAGCAGGTTGTGCAGGGTGGTGATGGCGTAGAAGAGGACCGACTCGACCGGCGAGCTGCAGGCAGGCGGCACAGGGCCACGTCAGGGCTCTCCAGGTTGCCAGCGGAGCCCACAGGGTGGCCCCGAGTCCCGACTCCCACCCAGCGCCCTGCAGCAGGACCCAGCGCGAGGCCACCACATCTCAGGGAAGGGACACCCCCTCCTCGGGGCAGAGCGGAGACTGAGCCCCATCTCCATGGCCGAGACAGCGTGGGGGACCGCTCCCCTCCTCCTGCCCCCCCAGCCTCCAAACCCCTGGGGCTTTCACAGCCCGAAAAGCTCAGGGTTTCCCACTCCCTTGTTCTGGTGTGAGCAGGAAGAGGAGCCATGTGCGGGGGGGTCAGCACGAGCCCTCCCCTCCTCTGCCCCCAGCCCCGGAGGGACCACTCAGCTCGGGACCCCCTGCCAGCACCCTCGTACCTCAGCATCCTGACGAGGGCTGGGATGCCACCGGATTTGAAGATGGAGAGCAGTCCCTCGCGGTGGTGGGAGAGGTTGTGGAGGATGCTGGTGGTGCAGCGGGCCGTGTCCAGGTCGCTGGTGCTCTGCATGGTGCGCACCACGGCCGCCACGATCTGCGGCGACTGCATCAGGGCCCGGCGCGACGCCTCCTTCTTGGAGAGCTGGTTGACGATCATGGCCGCTTTGCTGACAACCACCTGGGGGGGAGAGAAGCCGGCGGGTGGGAGGGGGTCCTGCTGCTGCCCATCACGGCGGGGACAGGCTGCGAGGAGAAGCGGGTGGGCAGAGGTGGGCTCAGCCCCGTGGGCAACCACGGATCTCTGCCAAGAGGAAGGAGAGGGACGGTGGCCACCGGGCCCCACGAGGACAGGAGCCCGGTTGTGCTGCCGCAGCTGGGGAAGGGTGTCCCGCAAGCCCGGGGGCTGAGAGCCCACAGACACGTCCAGGCAAACCACGCTTCCTTACCGGGTCCTCATCGTTGAGCAGCTTGGTGAGCTCTGGGATGGCCCGGGTGGCCAGCTCGGCGTCGTCCTGGTAGTTGATGAGGTGCACGATGGCGGATTTCAGCATCTGCGAGGGCTCTGCCAGGCGCTGCACGTTGGTCTGCTGCCCCTCCAGCTGGGTGGTGATGAGCAGGGAGCGATCCTCCACCGTCTCGGGGTACATGGCAGCCCGGACGCGCTGGGCCCGGGTCATGGCCAGCTGAGCCTCCATGTCGGCTGCAGGGACAGACGCGGAGGCAGCTTTAGGCTCGGGCTCCCTCCGAGGAGCGCTCCCAGCCCTGCTTTCCAATTTCAATTAGCTGAGCAAGAGCTCAGAGCAACACCACCGGCAACGTCAGCAGCGTCGGACGCTCAGCGGGCTCTGCAAGGAGCTTCAAAGTGTAAACAGATATGGCAGCTCAGAGATAAGACAACACTCAATTAGGCAGCACGATTAGGCAGTTGTCACACAAGGCCCATTAATTAAAAAATAAGGATATTTGCAGCTTAAGACCAGCTGGCTCTGGGGATTAGGAGGACATGGAGGCCTTCCCCGTTGAGGATGCCAGGACAAGCGCGACCCGAGGGGCAGGGGTGCTGCGGCAGCCAGCCATGGCCCCCACCTCTGGGGCACAGGGACCACGGGGGGCTCAGGAATCACCAGGGGAACTGGAGATTAAACCTTCCGGGGCCCGTCGCTGAGGCGAGCGGAGCAAACCCTCTTTTAAGGGACCAAGCTGGGGGAAGCATCTCCTTTGGCTCCGGGGGCTGTGTCTCTGCTTCACCCTCGCGGCAGCGGGAGAATTCGGGCCGGCCGGCGGGGATTCACGGCACAGGCTGGCAGCTCTGCCAGCCGACGAGACAGGTTTGTCGAGCAGGCAGAGGGGAGCGGGGCAGGCGGCCCATCCGTGGGCTGGGATCAGCTGCTCCCATCCCGAGCCAACCCCCGGCGCTGGGCTGTGTGTGCAGCTCGGCACTGCTGCCGCCATGCCGCCTCTCGCACGGGGGAGGAGGACGGGAGGGAGCATATTTTAGGCAGCGACAGCTCCCGGGGTGCGGAAGGCGGCGCGGAGGAGTGCCCAGAAGGAGCACGGCTCACGGGGGAGGCAGGAACCAAGCAGCTGAGCTGGCAGACGTGCCCGGCCCCGCAGCCCCTACCTTGCGCTTGGCTCTGGCCCTGGCTCCCTCCCTGGCAGTAACTCGTGGTGGTCGTCTTCTTGATGGTGTACTGCTTCCCGTAGACCTCGTCATCGTCCCCGAGGCACTTGCTGCTGACAGAGGGCACCTGGGTGTTGACGCCCGAGTGGATGCCCGAGTCATAGGTGTAGGTCTGCTGCCACTCCGTCACCTTGATGGGCTGCTCCATCATGTTCATCACCTCCATGGCTGCTCTGCGGGGCAGGAAGGGGAGAAGGTACGTGTCTGGCAGAGCCCCGCTGGCCACAGCCCCCGACCGTCCCGAGGAGCAGGGCAGACCCTGGTGCGGCCACCGGCCTCTGCGCAGCCCTGGAGCGGAGCGAGCAGATCCCTATCCGCCCTCCTCCCCCTCCCCAGATGAAAGGCGGCTCCGGGGTGAGGAACCCACAGCTCAGCACTTTGCTGCTCCTGTTCAGACACGAACCCCGGCTGCAACCGGCGCAGACCGCGCTCGGCCGGCTCAGCCGTCAGCCAGCGCCCGCCGTGTCTCACCGCCAAAGGTGGGAGCGGGCCCTGCCCGGCACGGGGGGGACCCCACAGCCAGCCCCCCGCCCAGCCCAGGCTGCCCACAGGCTTTTTAAAGACCAGCATCCAAAGGCAGGAGCTGGCAGAGAGCTGGGGAGAGCAGCAGCTCCAGGAATAAAACGAACCTTTTTAGAAGCTCTCTAGGACACTCCTAAAGCACCTAAAAATAACCAGGCAAAGCCACCGGCTCGGCTCGGCTCTCCCGTGGGTGCTCAGCACCACAAGCACCCGTGGTGCTCCCCGTGCTGTGCCGAGCACCGCGCTGTGGCCGCACCACACCGGGACAGGATGGCCCAGCACATCCCAAAACTCAGGACAAACCAGCCCAGGTTGCTTGTGAGCAGGGCTGGGTTCCCCTTGCCTTTAATTTGGGGACGCGGGAGGATGGCTCGGGGATTAACCCCTGAGCTCATCGGGGCAGGCGGCCGCTGCAGGGCTGTGAGTCACCAGCCCCACAGCCAGGCCCCCGGCACGGCCAGGAGGAGAGGGGAGGAGGGATGAAGACAAGGGGAGGGGGATGGAGGGAGGGAGGGATGGAGGCAGCATCCAGCCACCCCTACCCCCCTGTCCCACCGCCCAGGCCCCCCCAGGATCTCTGCCCCTTCCTCCAGCCGCGCAGGGTGGGGATGAGTCAGAGTTTCAGAGGCGATAAGAGGCGACGGGAGCAGCTGCCGCCCGGCCTCCCAACCGCCTGCCAACCGGGGGCAATTACCGCCTCCGCCGGCTGATTCATGCCGAAAGCCGGACCGGGGTGGCCGCACGCCCCTGGCTCCGCTCCAGCGGCCGCCACGGCTCGGGGCTGGCAGGGACCAGCCCATCCAGTGGTGGCACCCTTCTCGGGAGGGGGGAGCGAGGGACGAGCCCCCCGCCAGCCCCCCGCCGTGCCGGCGGCTGAGTCAGGGCGTCGGGTGGTGGCCGAGGACGCGGCTTGTGCAGGGCGGCCTGGCAGGGCACGGCGGGCACGGGCTTGGCGTGGCTCGTCCCGGCGCTGCCGGCTGTTCCCAAGAAGCAGCCGAGCCCTCGCGAGCGGCACACAGAAAAATCCCAGCCCGGGCACAAACACTCTCATTCCCGGGGAGCGGGGGCCAGGTGGGAAGCAGGAGCCCCGCTCCACCCCCCCACCGGCTGCATCCCGCATCCCACCGTGTCCATCCCCCCGCCCAGCCACCTTCCCGGAGCCACGCTGCTCCCGACAATCCAATATTTTTTTGAGCTGTCAAGCAGATGGAGCTCCGCTCCGGCTTTAATGGGTTGTGCATAATGCATGTTTATGAGGCAGCAGGAGAGGGACCCACTAATGGAGGGCGGCGGGGGCAGGCCGTTCCCACGGCAGGGCTGGGTGGGAGCCGGGGGTGCCGTTCGGTGGGGCAGGGCGGTGGGTGACGCACGGCACCGCTCCCCACCCCACGCCAGAGCGGGGATCAGCCGGGAGTGCCCCGGTGCCACACACCCCGCCGCGTACTCATGAGCTGTAGCATCAGTGTGTTTTGGGAAAGCAAGTCCTCCCGGTGGGGTCACCCTGGCTGGGGGGGGGCAGAGCCTCCGAACCAGGGCAGGAAGCCCAGGAAAAGCAAGGAAGGCATTCCCGGGAAGCACGGCGGGCAGGAGCCATCATCATCCCAGCCAGGAGCGGGGCTGTGTCCAGAGGAACCACCGGCACCCAGACAGGGATGGAGAAGGGGAGAGCAGAGCTGGGGGCAGGAGAGCACCCCCATCCCCCCCAGCAAGGGCAGGGACCCCCGGGCAGGAGGGGCTGGCGCTGCCTGTGCCGTCGCTGGAAGGGGAGCGGCCGCTCTACAATTTACAGGGCACTTAATTCTTCAAACCTCCGTGAGCCCAGACACCCGCTTCTTACAGAGCCCTGCATTATGCATGAGCTGCCCCCCTGACCCCCCCTCCATCTGCACCCCAGGGACACCACAAGCCAGCAAAGCTCCTCGGAGCCCCCCCACAGGTGATGGGCCCCAGACGCTGCGAGCGGGTCCAGGTTCCCAAGGGCTGTGTCGAACCGACCGAGCGCAGCCCCTGCAGCGGGGGGAGCGGGAACACGGGGGGGTTACACGTCTCAGGGGACCCTCCCTCCCTACGAACCCCCCAAAAGGACCCAGGGGCACCTCGTTACACACAGCACCCATCCTCCCCCTGGAGCATCACCCCGCCAGCAGCCCCGGGGGGGCTGGCTCCCCACCACAGGCAGCCAGCGAGGCCACCGGCACCCGAGGTGACAGTGCCAGTGGAGCACACGTCAGACGCTCCAGCAGCGAGGGGTGACACTTTCTGAACCCTGTGTCCTCTGCTCAGCATCCAGCGGGGGCCAGACACCTGACACGAGCTGCTCCCTGTCCCCCACAGCCAGGCTCTGTCCTTAGATGTCCTCCCTCTTCCCAGACAGGGGACACTGGTGACACTGGGTTCACTGGTGATGCTTTTGGTGGCAAGTGGCTGCAGTGGGGCATGACCCCCAACAGCAGCCACGGGGAGGGCAGCCCTTTGTGCAGGAAGGAGAAGCAGGAGATATTTGGGGCACATGTGAAATACCTGCCCCAGGGTCAGCCCTGAGAACGGGGGATGCCGGGGGGGCTCCAGCCCCTCCACGACCAGACCCGGGGGTAGGACAATCGCTGCTGAGCCCGGTCCTTATCCCCTTTGCCCCCAGACTCTTGTTAACTGGAGTGGGAAGCGGAGCACAGCGAGGGCAGAGCCAGGAGAAGGTTAATCCCTCTCCCAGCACTTCCCGCAGGCAGGAATGCCGGGGAGGGCAGAGGAAGCTCCCGCGGCTGTGAGGCACCGGCCAGCGGCTCGTCCGCCCCCACCGCCATTTGATCAGTGTCCAGGCGGCATCGGCCCCCCCGAGACACCGTCTGCAGAGGAAGTCTCCGGCAAACACACAGCCCCGGGGCCTGAGCAGCCCTTCCCTCCCTCCGCCTGCCCAGAGAAGCCTTCGGCCTCACACCGGCAGGACCCGGCCAGCTGAGCCCAGTGCTCCCAGTAACATACAGCTGAGCTGCCCAGAACAGTGGCTGGGAAGCCAGGAGTGCTGCTTCGTGCAAGAATAGTCATGGCTCGGGGACTTCCTGGGGGCAGTGGTCCCTACGGTGAGCAGGCAAGACCCATAGAAGTAGGGGGTGAGCAGGCAGGGGTCATGGAGCACCCCCAAACCCCAAGTCCCTGCCGGGGGCTGCAGAGGAACAGGCAGCAGGACTGGGGGGCTCGTGGGTGTGGGGGGCAGCCTGAGCAGCGTGGGACGTCACCGAGGGGCTGCCGTAGCCCTCCCCAGACCCCCATCCTCACACGCATCCTGCCCAGCCCCCCGGGAACGGAGCTGGAGGTGCCCCCCCTCCGGAGCCGCACCGTGCGAGGGGCTGAGCTCAGCTGTGGGAAGCGTGTGAGCGACTGCAATTACGGTCACTGGGGCTTGGAAGGAGAGGGAAGGGGCAGTTAAAGGCCATTCAGCAAATGCAGTGCGAGGAAAGACTATTTTAGAAGCACTTAGGCCACACACAAACCATCTCAGCTCCTTCCCACCGCCCGGAGTGGCCAGGGGACCAGTGACCGCTCGCTCAGAGAGGCTGGGGGGGAGCAGCATCGATGGCCACAGCTCCAGAGCCCTCCTGACAGCAAGGGCACCCAGGGCTGGGTGCACCAGGAGAGCGGTGCCCCGAGGTCCCCCACATCTGCTAGCCCAGAGGTGGCGAGGGGGTCGCGCTGACAGCTAACGAAGCGGGGGCAGCGGCTAACGAAGCTCCCGCAGACGCTGCAGCAGACCCGGCGCTGCACAAAAGCTTCAGTGGTTTTGAAGAGGATCCCTCGCAGGAACACGCAGCGGGAGGAGGCAGAGAAAGGAGCTTTTGAAGACCTCACCAGCATCAATGGGAAGCGTTAGAGTCAGATCCCGGCTACCAGGAGCCCTTTCAATGGGGCTTCACAGCAAAGATAAGTGGAAGAATTCAAAGGGGAGCGAGAGCAGCTTGAAGTTTAATGAGGAGGAGACCGGCAACCAGCTTCTCATTAGAAAGCAGGCTGTAACGGCGCGATGCCGCCCTGGTCCTGCACACAAAGGAGCTGATGGCCTTTGTTTGTCAGCGTTCTCATGTCCAGAGCACTCCCGGCCACCCCACCAGCTCCAACAACTTCAGGTCACTTGGGGAGGGCAGCGAGGGGTGCAAGAGCCACTCTTCAGGCCTGGGCTCCCTCACTGGAGGAGGCTCTAAAGCCGTATTTATTTTTCAGCTGCTCCTGAAGATGTTAAGTTTGAGCTGCCAAAGCCCCATGCAAAGCCTCCACCCCTGCTATTCAGGGGGTGCTGCACCCCCCTGTGTGGTGAGACCAGGCTCCTGGCAGAGCCGGCTCCGGCAACGCGGCATCTCCGCCACAACCCGCTCAGCTGATGCTCTCCATCACAGCAGAGCACGCTCCCGAGCCCCAGGAAGCGCCTGCCTCCACCGGCACTAACAGCTCCTGACAGCTCCAGCACACGCCAGCTCCAGGCTGTAATATTTTGGCACTTCACATCACAAAATGACAAGGTATTATCCATCAAGTGCTCTCCCGTTGCGAGAGCACGTGTGATGCCAGGCATGACACCCACCTCCTGCCATACACGGGGGGGTAGCCCAGCCCCAGGAGCCATGGGGCACCCGGGGCTTGAGCGTGAGCTGTGCCAAAGCACGGTCTGGGGCTCCCCAGCTTCCCCACTGCCCACACCGTGCCCTGCCACGGCCCCGGGTCACTCAGCATTAACCCCCTGCCCCATGTTCATGGCAGGAGCGCTGGCACGGACCCAGTAGCCTCGGCTTGAGGTCAGGTGCCCCTCCGACAGCTCCTGTGCCCTGCCTTGGCCAGCTCTGCCCATGTGGGGTGAGCCCCACAGCGGGACCCAGAGACATGCACACACCAGAGTCCCACCATAGGGTCTCTGGCAGCACATGTCCCCTCCCCACACCCCAGCTCCCTGGCACAGGAACCACCATCCATGGAGACACATGGACCAGGAGGACCCACACGGGCACGTCCCCTCCTCAGATAAAGTTTGCTGATCTCATGAGAGACGCTGCTGGGAAAGATGGGAACCCGCCACTTGTCCACAGCAAGGACTGGTATGGTGCAATTAATCACAATAACTCCATCTGGATAAGAAAAAAAAATTAATCATTATTTTGTTTTAAAGAGCACAAAGAACAAGTTGTCCTTTAAGAACATAATTGCAGGGTTTAAAATTAGGCTTTGAGGTTCACAGGCTGCTCCCAGCTCCACTCCCGGTGTCCAGAGACACGGGATTTTGCCACCCGGCGCTGATGCAGTGGGGAGGGACGCAGAGCTGCTGAGTCCCGGCTGCGTTTCCCCATCCGACTGCATTACATCTGTAAAGTTCAGACGCTTCACAAGAAATTATCACCAACACCCGTCAGCACCCGGCCTGTCGGAGCAAGTTAATGATTTGTCACCAGGGCTCTGCCCGTGCGTCACAGCGATTACGGCAGGGCCCCGTGCAGCAGCCGAAGGTCTCTCCCCCCGCCAGCGAAGCACAACGCGCTTCATCCACCATCCACCCCAAAGAGCCACACGGGGCCACAGCACATCCCACCCCACGGGGTCTGCTCCTCCCTCCAGCCCCGGAGCGGGTCCCCCCCGGAGGGCACGGCTGCTCACTCGCCTTCACCCCCTCCCGCGGGTCCAGTCACCCAGGCGTGGGAAACTGGGAGAACATGGAGTGTTCCACCTCTGCCCGGCTCAGGGTCTCGGAAGGAGCCCAGGGACTCACTCAGTGCAAAGGAGTGACCGAGGTGTGCTGAAATGGCTCCGTGCCTGTCAGCAGCCCCCACAAAACCCATCAGGGCTGGCATATTTAGAAGGGTATTTCAAATATCTGCCTAATTAGAAACATCTCCGTCTCCTGCCGCAGCCCTTGAGGAGCCATGCAGCTTTCCCACACCAGAGATGGGAAGCAGAGGGCGAGGGGCTCTGCCCATCGAGGCACCTGCGCGGCCCCAAAGCCAACCCAGTTTAAGCACAGACATGGTTTTTAGCTGCTTTGGTCGAGTTTTAAGACTTCTTTGGAGTAGGAGTGCCTGTCCCTTCATTGTCCCCCACCAAACCACGTCCATGGGGAAGGAGGGTAAAGCCAACCTTCCCGAAGCAGGGAATGCTGCAGCCCTGGCATCCTCCCGAGCTGCCATCCCAGCTGCTTCCACCCACACAGACCCACCTGGGACACCCCACGGTCTCACGGGACAGAGCCACCACCCTAGCCCTGCCTCTGGGTAACAATGGGTGCCCCACACACCCTGTGGCGAGGCCTGTCCAGGTGGGAAAGCACCACCTGAAATGCGGGTAAAAGCTGAAGTCCAAGGTAGACCCACAGTTTTAATAGAAATTAAATTTCTTCTTAACTTGTGTTAATTAGAAGCCAGCCTAATTTAAACCTTCAAGAGGAGCACCAGCCTCAGTACAGATGCTGCAATTAAAAGTCTTGCAGGTTCTCTGCAAAGAGCCTCCACTCCCCCAGTTTGCAAAGCAGGGCCAAGGGCAGCTCTGCTCCCGAAAGCTCCATCCGCCAGCGGCGGCAGCGCCGTCTTCCACCCCGGAGATCTGGAAGTGCGATAAAAAGCCAAATCCCATGGAGTGCTCCCACACCAAACCACAGCCTTGAAGGGGAGCCATCCTCACAGGAGCAGCCTCCGCCGAAGGAGCCCTTGCAGCTGCACCAGAGCCGCCCGCCCCGGCTGCGAGAGCCGATTAAGGATTTCGGGTGGGAGAAACAAAGGGGAGAGTTAATGGGATTAGGGCAGCACTGGGTGTTACCCTGACACACAGCCCTGGGACCAGAGGGGAAATGCTCCCAGGTCCCCAGCTGCAGCAGAGCCACCAGGCGCCCGCGCTGCGAGGTGGCCAAGGCTCCGGGCACGGTGCGGGGACCCCTCACACGCCCAGCCCCACAGAGCCCCCCAGCCGCCCCGCTCGGCCCTGCCAGGGATGCACACGCTTCCTGGAGCCGGCGAGGACACGCCACAACGCCCAGACAATAGACCATAAACGCCATTGTCTGGAAGGGAGGGCCCTGCCGGGGCCGCCCCACCTTCCCCCGCTGCCCCGCAAGCCCCCCCGAGCGGTGGGGACCCCCAGCTCCCCCAGCACCCCCCGGCACAGGAGCCAGCCCTGAAGGGGAAAACACCCCTCAGCCAGCGAGGGCAGGAGCTCTGTGTGCTCCCATCCTGACGGCCAACTTGTTCAGGCCAAATTAGCAGTAAAATGGGTTTTTAATGACACTTTATGGAAATCCTCCAAAGCGATGAACGATTACAGGCTTCAGACGGGCAAAGAGTGTTCCACGGGGCTCCCCGTGCCCTGCCAGCGGGCTCCTGAGAGAACCCAGGAATGGGCCTTAAAACCTCCCCAGCCCCGTTACCGGATGGCACGGCTGGGCCAGATGCCCACTCCCCTCCGAGAGCAGACCCCGTGGGCACCGTGCCCACCCTGGCTGTGGATGCCAGCCCTGAGCAAACGCCCCCGGCAGCCCCGGCACCGCTCCAGCCCCGCGGCAGCTGGCAGGGAGACGCTGCGCCCCCGGCAGCCCCCCGGCAGACGGAGCCGGCAGCGCCGGGTGTCGGGGCTGGCAAGTGGCACCAGCGCCAAAACCAGGGTGACGTGGGCTGGAGTGGGAGGCACAGAGACTGCGGGGGCCGCATCCAGCTGGGTCACGGGGGTGTCCCCAGCCCCCACCACCCTTCCGGCGCAGGGAAGCCAACAGGGAACATGGCCCAGACACGGGGCTCGCCCGGGCACCCTGACAGCATCGTGGGAATGCCGGGGCGCAGGGATCCCACCGCCCGGCACAGCGGGCGCAGGGACACTGCTGCCGTCACGACCCTGTGGACACGGCAGAGGCACGGGTCACCCAGGACCGTCCCCAGCAGGTGGCCGTGCCCTCGCTCCTCTCACGGCACAAACATCTCCCCAAGTTGCTCGTACCACAGCCCACGTCTTCCTTCGCCGGGCAACTCCCAGCAACGTTTCAGCATTATCCTTTCATCTCTGCTGCAAACCTGATTAATTAAGCTAATCACTCAGCTAACGCAATTAGAGTGCTCTCTCCTCTCCAAACACCAGACAAGCCCAGTTTCGCTCCCCTCCACGTCCCCCTGTGCAGACCTCGGCTGTCACCCCCCGCCGAGCAGAGCGGTGCCCACGGCTGCTGCAGCCCGCGGCGGGGGTGTCGGGGGACGCCATTCTCCCCCGGTCCCTTCCCGGACCCCCCAGAGCCGGCAGCCCAGGAAAGCACCCGGCAAACGCGGCCGGAGCCGAGGGGCAGCTCCGAGGGGCCTCGACGGCGGCGTGTGGCCACCAGGTGTGACTCAGGGCTCGCCGGCCGTGGCACCCAGCAGCCGCGGGTTACGTCAGAGCCCCAGGGCCACCTGGGCGAGCGGCGTGCCAAGGCCTCGCCCGCAGCCCCGCCGCCGCCTCGCCCACCGAGCCGCCACCCCGAACGCGCCCGGGCGGTGCCGGGGCCGCCGCCGCCTCGCACCGGCCGCGGGATCGCAACTTCCAAACTCGCTCCCGCGGCGGCGGGCGGGGACCGGGGGCCGGGACAGCCCGGCCGCCCGCGGGGAGCGGCCCCGGGGACCCGCCCGACCGGATCCGCGCAGGCTGAGCCGGCCCGGGCCGGGCTCGGCCGCCACGGGAAGATCCGGGACTCCCGGGCAGCACAAGGCTCCGCCGCCCGCGGGGAGCCCCGGGGCGGCGGCACCGAGCCGAGACGCCTGGTACTGCCCGGCCCGGACACCCCGGTTCCCCCCGACTGCCACCCGGCCCCGGCGCCCCCCAGCCCGGGGACACCCGGCCCCGCCCCGGCCGCCCCCGTCGCCCCGCTCCCGTCCCCGCTGACCTGCCGGCGGCTCCCGGGCGCGGGCTCTGCCGCCCGCCCCGCTCCTGCCCGAACAAAAGGCGAGCAGCGCCCCGCGCGCCGCCACGCCCCCGCCACGCCCTGACACGCCCCCTCCGCCGAGCCGCCGCCTCGCTATTGGGCAGCCGACACGCCCGTCAGCCCCGCGGCTCGCCGGGCGCCGCCCCCGCCGGCCGTGTTTATCCGCTCTCCATTGGCGGGGCCGCGGCCGCCCCGCCCCCCGTCGGCCGGCGATTGGACAGCGGGGCGGAGGGCGGGGAAGGGCGCGGCCGGGAGGGAGGGGACCACCTGCGTGACGTCAGTGGGCGGGGAAGAGGCGGGGCCCGGGGCAGGGCCGGGACGTACCTGGGCAGGGCGGGGGCAGCGGCGGGGGCCGCGGGGACCCCCGAGAGCTGTGGGGTGCGGGGACCCCTCCCGCGCCGGGGGGTGCAGGTGGGGGGGGGGGGAGCAAAGACCCCAAGGCAGGCGCGGGGCGCCGGGACCCCTGCCAGGGAGCCCGGTGTCCCCCCCCCACCCCTGCGTGCCCCCCTCCCCGCACACCGCCGGCCTCGCCCGGGGACTGCGGACCCCCCGGTCCCGCGGGGGCTGCCCCGCCCGGGTGGGGAAACTGAGGCAGGAGCCCGGGCCGGGGCGGGGGCCGGCCTCACTCCCCGCCGGACCGGACCGGCCGGGTGCTGCCGCCGCGTCCCGGCTCACCCGCTCCCCGCCGGCCCCGGGCGAAGCCTCCCTCCGCCGAGTCACCCGGGAAGGCCCGATGCCAGGGCACATCCCAGCCCACAGTGGGGATCCCCGGGCCTCGCCCCCGACCCCGACTGGGGGCTGGAGGTGAGGGGACACATCCTGCACCCTCCTCCCCCGCACAGCCCCCGGCCGCCTCTGGCTGCGGGCGCTGATCCGTTGGGAAACCGCAGCTCGGGAGGGAGGCGGGAGACGGCGCTTCAACCGCCCCTGCGGGGAACCGGGAGCTCGGGGCTGTGCGCGGGGCGGGGGAGCCGAGCGCAGCGAACGCCCCCCAGCAGGAGGAGGGAAGGGACCCCCGGCAGCGCACGGCGGCAGGGGTGACAGCCCAAAAACCCCTTTAATGTTCTTTCCTGGTCAAGGTCATGGCAGTGGGGGAAGCACAGCGCCGTCATGGCGTTACCCCACGGCATCCTGCAGCCTCCCCCCGCTGCATCCCACCTCCATATCCCTGCTGTGCCCTGATCCCACCTCCCTGTCCCCGCTGTGCCCCTGATCCCACCCCTGGACCCCCAGCAGGTTCTGCTGGCCCTGCCGGCCCCGGGGGACAGTGGCCGTGCTCACAGCCTCCGCTGCTGCTGGGGTCCCACCGCCGCTCCCAGAGCTGACGCTGGGCACTGCCAGGAGCGCTGCACCCGGCTGCGGTGGGAGCGGGGAGGGGGCCCGGGGGACTCTGGCCCGGGGCTGCGAGGGGCTTTTCCTGGCACTGGGAGAGGAGAGGGGGCAAGGGGCCGTGTGCCCCGACGTGAGTTTGGGGCTGGCGAAGGGGACGCTGTGCCCAGACACACATCAGAGCAGGGCGGAGGCCCCGCGGGCCCCGTGCCACCCTGTCCCGGCGTGTTGGGCAGATAAACAACCCCCTGCCCACCATGTGCCCCGTGCCAGCGCCGGGCTGAGCGCCTCCCGCTGATCCGGGCACAAGCGCCACCGGCCGCACCCCACCGGGCTCCCGAGGGCGGCTGTGACCCACCGGTGACAAACCCCGCTCCTCCCAAGGGACAGCACAGCCCTGCCCTGCACAGAGGCACAACGGGCTGCCCCCACCGCCAGCGCTGCCCCCCCCCCAGCTCTGCCCCGAGCCCTGCCCGTGGGTCTGGGGGCTCAGCCCTATCCATCCCCCAGCCCCGTGCGAGGAGGGCAGAGCTGGGAAAGCCCTGGGAGCTGTGGGGCAGGGCAGGGTGGGGTGCTGGCAGGCTCCCCCCCACCCCCTTCCTTCCCTTCCCTTCCCACCCCCGGGGTGAACGCGGTGATTCAGCCTCTCGGTTTCAGTCCTCGCAGCCAACTTCTTCCCCGGGAGCGGGAGCGCGGCGGCGCGGCAGGGAGGAGCGGGGCGGCCACGCTGCCCGACACCCCCAGCTCAGGGCAGGCGCGGGCTTGTCGGCAGCAACGGCGGCCTCTGAAAGGGCCTCCAAAACACCCTGACGCCGGTGGGAGGGGGGTCATCTCACCCCGACACCCTGGGCCAGCACCGGGGGACACAGGCTGCACCCTCCGCTCCAGCAGCAGCATGATGTACCCCCCAAGGACCGGTGTCAGGATGATACACTCGCCCCAAAATGACCAGCAGGTGATGATGCACATCACACCCCAAACAGCCGTGTCGGGGTGAGGCATGTTGCCCCCAGCCCCCCTGCACCCCCCCCAGGCCACCTGGCAGCCTCCCCTGCACAACAGGGGGTCACACATCCCCGTAAGGGTCCTGCTGTGGCCACGGCCCCCTCAGGGATCACCCAGCCCCACAAGAGCCTGGCTGCTCTCATGGCCCCCAAAGTTCCTCAGCTCCACAAGCCCCCGCAAGCCCCCTGTGGGGTCTTTCCCAACCCACACACCCCGTTCCCGCGGTGGCAGCACACCCCAGGGGAGCCCCGAGGCAGAGGCAGCTTTGAAAAGACTGGTCCAGATTTTATTAAAAGTTCAGCACCAGTAAATACAAAAAAAAAAAAAAAAAAAAGCAACTGTGCAAGTCGGGAAGTATTAAATTAACGGAGCTTAAGGCTACAGAGGGCTGGTGTGGCAAAAATTCAAGGCACACTCGGGGCATGGGCGACGCAGCCTCGCCAGGCTGCAGCCACGCAGCAGCAAGGGGACACCGGCACAGAGAGCCCCGTTTAGCACCGGGCCACGGGCTCCAAAGGGACCCTGGGCCCTGGGGGGGTTGCAAGTGGGCTGGGAGGCTGGAGGCACCGGGGTGGGAGCCCCAGGGAGCCCCGAGGAGGGGCAGGACCGGCACACGTGCCTGGCTCCAGCAGCACCCAGAGCAGCCCCTCGAGACAACACGGGGGTCAGTCCCGGCGCAGCCTCCCCAGGTCCTGGGAAGGAGCTGGGGGACACAGCTGGGGGTGCAGGGAAGCACCACTGGCCAGGGCTCCCGGGGACACCGGGGACAGGGGTGGCCCGGGGGCGGCTCCTGGGCAGGCAGGGAGGTTTGGCGAGGTGCACGGAGAGCAATCAGGCTGCGCTCAGGGCAGCAGATGCCCAAGGGTGCCCCGGCAGCCCTGCTGCAGGGCACGGGCCAGGAGCAGCCCTTCCCCGTGAGCCCAAGGTTCTGCGCAGTGGCTGGCAGGAGCCCGAAGCCTGGTGTCCCCAGGGTGGCATCGCAGGGCCACCGCCGTCCAGCTCAGTCGTGGCCGGGCACCCCTTCACCCGACTCACTGCAGGGTCTCTGCAAACGAGGAGGGCTCGGTGGCACCAGGGCACGGGCAGCAGCCACCCCCCGCCCCGCAGCCCCAGCGCTGGTGTCAGGAACCTTGGTCAGCTTTGTCCCCCTTGGTCTTGGGCTCCTGCCACCACTCTGCGAAGAATCCCTCCTCGTAGTCGCCTTCACCCTCGAACTCGCCGTCGGAGGGCAGGTCCCGCGCCTCCGGCCCCTCGTCACCGTCCACCTCCATCTGCACAGGGGGACGGGCAGGAGGAGGGCACGGGGCTCAGCGGCCCCAGCTGCAGCCTCTTCTCCAGGGCTGGCTGGGGGTCAGAGCCTGGGCCCGAGGAAGGGTCCTGCCCCGATTACCCACAGCCCCCACCTGCACCACTCAGCACCCCCGAAAGCACCCGCTGCACCCACACCGGGGCCACCGCTTACCTCGTCGTCAGCCTGCAGGTACTGCCTGGCGAACTCCAGCATCTTCTTCTGGGTGGCCGTCCGGTTGTGGTAGCGCACGGCTTCCTGGGCACGGGGAGGCAGCGGGGGCCGCGTCAGTCCCTCTGCCGCTGGCAGAGCCAGGGAACGGGGGGCTTGGGAGGGGGGTCCTCACCGGCCGGGGCTCGAAGTCCTCCTCCTGCAGGCGCCAGCGCTCGCGGTGGAAGCGGTAGTAGACCAGGTTCTGCTGCATCACGGCGTCGCCCGGGTCAAAGAGCATGTAGCTGGAGACGCTCCGCACCGCATCCCGCACGTCATTCACTGCGGGGAGCAGCACGGGGTGACGCGGGGGGCGAGGCCCTGCCCAGGGGCCCGCAGCACCCCAGGGTGTCCTGGGGGGCACAGTCCCCCGCTCCCCACCAGCACTCACGCTTGTAGTAGGCGAACTGCAGGTAGTGGTACATGGTGGCCACAAACTTCTCCACGAAGTAGCCGCCCACGTTGGGGGTGAGCTCGGTCTCGCAGTCCACCTTGCACTGCAGCACGCTCACAAAGTGGTCTGGGGAGAGGAGTCAGGCGCTGTGTCCCCAGCACCCCCCCCGAGCAGCCCGCCGGCCCCCGGCCTCCCGCCCGGTCACCTGCGATGGCAGGGTAGAAGTCCTTGAACTCCTGGAGCTCGTAGGCGCCCTCGCAGCCGGCCAGGCAGTCCTCGTACGCCTTGTAGTACTCGGCCAGCGCCTGCTCCATGTCGGCCGCGCTGCTCCGGAAATCCCCGTTGTTGTACAGCTTCACCGACCGCACGAATATCGGCTGCGGGGACCAAAGGTGCCGCTCATCTCCCCGTCTCCCCCCGAGGTGGCTCCGTCCCCGGCCCCACAGAGACTCTTTTTTGTGGCGGCAGGAGGTGGGCGACCAGGGCTCAGCGAGGGAGAGCCGCTTCCCCCGGGGATCGGCAGGAGCAGGCGTGCACCCAGCCCTGGGGAGCCCCCCTCCCGCCTCGGCCCCAGCCCCCCCTCACCTCGAAGGGCTGAGCCTCCAGGTCGACCAGGTATTCATCCACATCCACCATCGTCTTGTAATAGTTCAGGTACCTCAAGGTCATCTCGTGCTTGGGGTTCTTCTGCAGGAAGGTGTGGGCAGCGGACACCGCCTTCTCGATCTTATTTGACTGGGGAGGGAGGGGGAGGGGGTGCAGCAGGCTGACGGAGCCCACGCTGCGGGGGGGTCAGCACCCGGCCCAACCCCGGGGCTGCAGGGCAGAAGGCTGGTCCTCGGGGGGGACGAGCCTGGCACCCACAGTGCCACCCCTGAGCCCAGTCTTCCGCTGGCAGCGATGGACAGACGGGACCCGGGACCGTGGACAACACAGATAAACGCGGCCCACACACAGTGGTCACCCTCCCTCCCTGCCCATGGTGGGGGCGGAGATGGCTCAGCCCCTCGGGGACCCCCACATCCTGCCGGGGTGACCCACGTGGGGCGGGTTTGACCCGCACATCTGCTCTCCTCAGGCACCGCCACCAGCCGGGACAACCGCCCCCGCTCCCCCCGGCCTCGGGAGCTCTCAAGTTGCAGGTTCAGGGGAGCGGGATCGGGGGGGGCTGAAGGAACCCTCCACGAGGTGGGGTTTGGGCCAGAGGGAGCGAGAGGAAAAGGCATTAAGGACCCAGGCCAGGCCGGCCCTGCCGCTGCCAGGTGAGCGGGGCAGCGCCAAGCACTAAAGCAGCGCCCGCAACGGGCCAGCGGCCACGCTGGGACCCACACCAGCACCCGGGCTGGGGGGAGGGAGGGGGGGGAGGGAGGGCATCATCCCCTGCCAGAGCAGCTCTGCCCAAAGGGGGGGTCACCTCGGGGCGATCCCTTACGAAACCTCCCTCCATGAAACCTCCCTCCACGTCTGCACCGTGAGCCCGAGGAAGTGACCGTCCCTGACGGAGCACCCAGGCTCGTGTCCCGCAGCAGTCACAGGGGCACCGGACCCACCGCCTCGGGCCCCTCAGCTGGGGCAGCCCCCCCGTCCCCCTCCCCAAGCAACGCTCTGCCTGGTCAGGAGGACCTTGGGGGACCAGGGTGAGCCCAGGCAGGGGGGGGGACACACAACCACTGGGCCCCCCTGTCCCAGGTGCACCCCTCACATCCTGCCTGATGCATCCCAGATGATGGTGACGTGCCACGGCACAGGGACAGGATGGAGGAGCTGGGGGCGGGGGGGATGCAGATGGGGGGTGCAGGACGGGAAAACACATGGCAACAGGGTGCAGGATAGAGGGGAGCAGCGATCAGGGGGTGCAAATCAGGGGGTGCAGGCTGGCGGTGTAGGACGGGGGCAGAGGATGGGGGGACAGCAAGATCGGTGTGT